>KK351060.1:764632-810641 GCA_000671755.1 Glossina brevipalpis
TTTGCCTATTAAATCTTTCGCTTCTTCTGTTGTTTTTTTTTTGTTTGTTTTCGGTTTTTCTGAACTAATCTTAATTTTTGTGGTTCATTTACTAAACCATAAATTACAATAAATGCAAATTTAAATGTTATACGCTATGAAATAAATGTTTATTTATTTTAGTTAGTTACTATACACGTAAGAGATAATTTTAATGATATGCTCTTGCATTCGGTGGATATTTCAATTTATATTTGATTTATAATCTTAATAAAGCCAGCTCTCTGTATATAAATAATTTATTAAAGTTCGAAGAAACGAAAACGTGATCTCCTCTAACATGCTTTTTGCTTTATTTTTTTTCTCGTTTTCTTCGCCAATACATATATATCATAGAGTTTTTATATATAGGGGAATTCTGATGACGATTAATCTAAAGCCCATAGTTAAGCGAAAATTTAAATTATTTCTTATTTTCAGGGAAAGGGTGTTTCACTTGATTATTTATTTATTTATTTATTTTGTTTTAATTTCTTCTCTTTTTTTTTTTTTTTAAACCCATCACTTTACGCAAAGTGTGTATATATTCTTGGTAATTATCAAATTCTATATAAGTTCAGACTGATCATATCCGCCTGTACATCTGCAATCTCTAAGCTATACCGCTGATTGCAAAAGTCACATTATCAGCTTCAGGTTTCACGGAGAAAATACATTAAAATTTCTTACGCTGAGTTAATATTAAAAATGGAGCAAATCTATCAAAGAATATGACCTACAGTTGCTGAAAATGATATTAATGTTTACAGGAGACCCTTGTTCGCAGCAGCAATGTTTTCAAAAGACCGACCATTATGTCGTTACAAAGAAGACTTATTGTCAGGTCAACATATTAAGAACTTCACTACTCTCTTACATTGATTGCTTACATTAATTGTTCTCATTGACTCGAATCTATTCAGTTCAGTCTTTACAACTTTTGGTCACTTTTCGAATTATTGACACATTAGGTGTATTCTCTTGCCGAACATTCCGCGGAGTTTGCGAGCGATCGTAGCGTAACTCTCCCCAGTTTTGTAATATGTTTTCAAAATTATAACGTCTTCTTTTGTGTAGCGCTGCATTTTTAATAATCGGAACAGTGGGTAGGTGACAGCTATCAAATTTCAGAGTTGCCACTTGTGCGAAAATTGTAAATAATGCGCTCTTGTTGAGGTACCCTTTATTATTACTTGAAAAGATCGTTAAAATTATATTTTGCTCTAATTTGGTGAGACCGTATTAAGCTGCCATGCCGACTATGAGTACCCTCTGTCATTTAGTAAGTTTAAAATATTTAGTTTATGCTATGAATGCTTTGGAGAATTGTACAAATAAGTTGCTGTCATTTGATAAAAGGTGACTTCAACAGAAGGTTTTGCTGAAATTATCTGAAATAAAACTTAATATCGTAAACTTGATCATCGGGTAATAATATAACCTTGAAGTTTTAGTGACTCCTTATCAGTGTCACATAATATGCGAAAATGTCAAGCTTTGCGCCGAATAAGCGTCATTTGTGAGATATTTTAGTTTTTCTTCTTAATTCTACAGATAGTGCCGCTAAAACCTTAGGGGCAACGAACAGTGGTTGTGTTAGGATATTCAAAGCATAAACGAACTTATTACAGACTAGGCGAACCATTAGCACGGACGATAAAGTTGAATATGCATGGCGATTTCATTTAGAGCGGCCAGGTGGTTAGAGTGTATTATGATTTTTTCCAACCATGATTAGGGAATTATGCCAAGAATAACTGACGAAGTTGGGACGAAAAATCGGCACAATATGTTGAAAGTCACGATACCGTGAGTTCGCAGCATAAATAAATTGGATCCTCTATAGGAAACCATGGACAGGAAACTTTAGTGGCATTAAGCTGTGGTCTGTTACTCTCTCCGCTATTAACAATAGACAGTGCTCCTTCTGATTAACACTAGTTACAGTCGATTGCAGATTTTATGATGAAGTTGGGTTTCTATTCTCTCAGCGATACCCAATAAGTGACTTGTTTTTTGTGCACGGCTTGAAAAGTCCAGTTGTGTTTCTCTTACGACTTTCATATTTTGTCGAAAAAATGGAAGAAGTCGCAGCAAGAGAAATGCAATGCTTTGCATAAAATATAATGTATCGTTCTTTTACACGCGGTAATTTAGACTGTATGCACCTTTATTGGTATTTTTACCAACTCTACCGTAGTAAGGTTTGAAACTACTTGCTGACTTGCTAATAGCGCTTCTTAGCAACTCAACTACGTTTACGGACATAGAAAAATTTGATTTTCTACATTTTGCCCACTTCAGTTTAAGCGTTAGGCCCTCTTCCATACAAGAACTCTCACGAAAGGCTGGTTTTCACATGGAAACAAGGTATTAATCGTAGTATTTTTCACGAAAGTAAACGGAAATGAATTGTATTAAGAAAAGTGTTGTAAAGTATTTAAGAGTTGACCTGGCCCGACTATAATGTTTTTACTTGTTTTTCTTTTGAAAGAAGACATTTTCTCGGTGTATTCTGTACCGTAGGTGCACCTCTTGGCCCATTTGGTATATTTTCGACACCATTCTACGTGCAATAACATCCAAATTTAAAGCTAATATCGTAACTAGAAAAATATCACAAACATTTACGCAAACGGATGGACGGACATGTCTACATCATTTCAGACTTTAATACTGATCAAGAATATATCGATGATCGAGAATACATCGATGGTCGATGATACATTAATGATCGACAATATATCGATGATCGACAATACATCAATGATCGCTAATATATCGATGATCGATATTGTCTCTGAAGCTTCTTTCTAGACGTTGCAAACGTTTTTGTAAAATCAATATAACATCATCCTTGGATGGAGTGTTTGATAAAATCATTTGATAAAAATCAATCATTAATTAGTGTAAAATTTTTGGACAAAATTGAAAAGTCATCGAAACGAATTATACATCGTTTGACAAAAGAATTTGATGAAAGAAGTCACTTTTATGGCGAAAAATCTTAAATATTTGCCGACAAATATTTGCAAATTAACTGAAGAGTCAGTTTCTACTGTTTTTGAAAAGTATTGACATGTCATTGAATTCGCCAAATTTAATACGCGTTGTGCTTAAGAGTTTGATTTGAAGCTAACGATTGACTTTTTTTGGAAACTTAATAAAAAGGCCTGCAACGGCATCTATCACATTTTGTTTGGCACAAGAGCTTCCTTTACAAGATCATTTATGGTGTTTGTCGTGTCGTAAACCAATACAATGTTATTCCCGCTTGTTCGACAAAAGTAGTTAATCTTCCCGGCAAAAAGTTTTTCATGTAAAGAATAAGGTATTGAAGAGTCGATTAAAAGGTCAGTTCATCTTTTTATGTCTGTCTCTATACAAAAAAAAAAAACGTATTTCATGGTAATTGTTCAATCTTCACTCTTTATATGTACGGACATATTTACAATATGTTCATAGTATGTTTCATTGTTAGTAGTTGTACTCCTATTTGCGGTTTATTTAATGGCTCAGCGATTTTTATCAAATAAACGTTTATTTTAATTTTCCCCTGAACCTTAAGTAAACTTACAAACATTCACTTAAATATATGCATAAATGTTTATACATACGTTATATTGTACGTATGTACTTAAAAAAAGACGAAAAAAAAAAAGAAACCAACAGAGGGATGCATAGAGCTTGAATTGCTTTCGTTGTCGAAAAGCATTACCTACATGAATAAAGACGACGACAATGATGATGCTAACGATGATGATGATGATGATGCAAATGATTACCATCTTTGGCTATTTCTAGTAAATAACATAAAAGAATAAAAAAAAAAACGAAGAAGAATTAAGAAAAAGGAAGACATTCATATTTGCCTTAAGGGGAATTTTGGACACTCGTCACCTTAAGGAGGAACATATAAAGATCGAAAACCTATTAGATCTATTAGAAGGCTTAGCAATCTTAGCTTAAACGGGATTACGTTAAATTCGTTATGGTGCGTTATTCGGAAAATATTATTTCTTTCGTGTGACGCTTCATATGTTCTAACCATTCTGCTTGATAGGCAAAGGGCAAAGGATTCCTCACGACTTCTCTGTAAGATTTATAGGTTTTTCTTAGTTTTACGTTTTTTTTATTTAAGTAAATAAGTAAGTTAGTAAGTTCGTTAGTTAGTAAGTAAGTAAGTGAGTAAATAAGTAAGTAAGTAATTAAATAAGTAATAAAGTAAGTAACTAAATAAGTAAGGAAGTAAATAAATAACTAACTAAGTAATTAAATGAGTAAGTAAATAAGTAATTAAGTAAATAAGTAATTAAGTAAGTAATTAATTAAGTAATGAAGTAAGTAAATAAGTAAGTAACTAAATAAGTAAATAGGTAATTAAGTAAAAAAGTAACTATATAAGTAATTAAATAAGTGACTAAATAAGTAAGTAACTGAGTAAGTAGGTAATTAAATGAGTGAGTAATTAATTAAGTAACTAAATAGGTAACCAAGTAAATAAGTAAGTTAGTAATTAAGCAGGTAAGTAACGAAATAAGTAAGTAAGTAACTACATGAACAATTAAATAAGTAAGCAAGTAACTAAATAAGTAAGTAAGTACTATTACTATTTAAGTAAGTAAGTGAGTAAGGAAATACATAAGTAACTAAATAAGTAAGTTAGTAAACAAGTAAGCAAATAGGCAAGTAAGTAAGTAAGTAGGGAAGTAACCAAGTAAGTAGTTAACTAAGTAAGTAAGGAATTAAGTAAGTAACTAAATAAGTAAGTAAATAAGTAAGTTAGTAATTTAGCAAGTAAGTAAGTAACTATATAAGCAATTAAGTAAGTAAGTAAGTAAGTAAATAAGTATGTTACTATTTAAGTAAGTAAGTGAGTAAGGAAGTAAATAAGTAATTAAATATGTAAGTAAGTAAATAAGTACATAATTAAGTAAGCAAGTAAGTAAGTAAATAAGTAAATCTTTCTCCCTAATTGATGTAAAGACATTATAAACAATTTGATAGCCCTTTTTGGGTAAAAACTTATAATTAAAATTTGTTTTAAATATCTCCTGCTAAGCATGTGCCTTGGCTGTACATATCAACTATAATAGAATTGCTCCCTAATTGTAGAAATTTCTAGATATCGTACAACATGTAAATACAAGAAAGAAAGCCTATATGTGATCCAAAATTTTGTTGTCGAGAACAAAAATATAAATATTTTGCATGAACTTGGATGAATATTATCTGATTATCTGATCATTGCGCGAACTGTTTGAAAAAATTAATATGCTCTCATTGTTTTGTGTGGTTAATATAAAAGCATATAAGAACTATATTTTCTGCATTTTATGTATTTGTATACACCATCGAGTACATATAATAAATGCAAAATTGCATTGATCATGCGGTGCAAGTATTCAAGATTTGTGTGTGCGGCCTTAAATGTTTAAAAATTTCCTAAAGCATATTCTTTTTTTTTTTTGTGTATGTGTTTGTGTGTGCTTTGTATTCCATTCCTCTCTTATATAACAAACAACATGTGCGAATGTTTATGTGTGCATTGTGCACTTTTATGTATATACGCTTGAAATTTTTATTACATGATTGCATAGCAACCATTTCCTTGGTGACTTAAGGAAGCTGTAGTAGTAACTGCACTACACTTTTGCTTCACCTGCTGCCAGATCCAATCTCTAGCGTATGGCTTTGCATTTAGTTTCAAAGTATTAACATCTTTCTCTGATGTTTTCAAGATATTTCATTAAAAATTTTAACATTTTTCATGGACGTATATTAATTATTTCAAGAATTCAATTATTTTTTTTCCTATTACTTCCACAAGTTCCTGTGCTCACCTAAGAAAGAGATTACATAGGTTTTAAAATTTCAATAAATTCGTTTTTTTTTTTTTTAAATTTTTTTATCTAATAGTTAGTAGCACTACATGTCAAGAATATTTTCGTAATGATTTAAGTCAATCGGTAAAATTCTTGGATTTATTTAATTCTTGCTGCTACTTCAAACTTTAATGGGGTTTTTCTCAAAACTTTATTTTTTGAAGTTGGCGCTGACGATTCTTCAAAGACTAATGAAGTATTCTTATTGAAATTTTGCTCTCCTTCTTTTGTATCGGTTATTTTACAAGGCAAAACGGAGTAGATTTATTGAAAAATATACTTTACTGTACACAATCCTGCCAAAGATTCAAATTAGATGTTTTTTTAAACCGTTCCTTTAATTGTTCGCTGCAGGCATTTTCTAATAGAAAATTTTTGATTTTTTGAATTCCGGGTTATCCTGACCAATAGGGGGATGTTTTTTTCAAGATTTCTGAGAAAGTCACTCACACTAAAGGCTGAATTTTCCAAATTTTAAATGAAACTTCTAAAAAAACTTCTCAAATGCTACTCTTTTAAAGGGTGTGTCAATAATTTTGTGTTATTTTTTTCACGCAAGTGGCAACTCTGAGATTTCACAACTGTCACCGATTGTTCCGACTATTAAACACGGGACGCTACACAAAAGAAGAACGCGTTATAATAGTGCGAACTCATTACAAAATTACGCTGAAATCTCTCGCACACGTCGCGGAATTTTCGGCGAGAAAATACACTTAATGTGTTAACAATTCGATGAACGTTAATAAAAACTTGAAGAAACTGGGACGATTATAGACTGTAAGTCCAGTTCGCATTGACTTACCGGACGGTTTCTTGAAAACATTGCTGCTGTAAGCAACAGCATCACGGAAAACCTGACAACACCGATTCGGTTTAGTTGTCAACAACTTCAAATTTCACGAAGTATTACGCAGCAAATTTTGACAAAAGACCTCCACCCTCACCCAGACAAGATTCAGTTTAATCAAGGGCTCAAGCCAGCAGACTATACAAAGCGCCGGCAATGAAACAATGTACCTTTACTGAGACACCCATTCTGAAATAATTCTTTTATAAAAAAAAAAAAAATTAATAAAAATATACTTTCTTTAGGGTTCGAAGTCCGTTCCGGATGAATAAAGTATTAGAATTTAAGAATTTTTAGCTTTACTATGATTACACATTTTTAGTATTGCTCAAAAAAAAAAAACCCGGTTGTAGAAGCTACCGTGTTCGCTAATGCCTTTTACACTTTTGTCATTCTATAAAAAACAAAACGATCTGTTAAAGCCCGTGAAATAAAATAAAGAGGAAACGGTGAGTTTTCATAACTATTCGGGAATCTCCAGCAATCTCTCTTACCAGCGAACGCCTTGAATTGATCGCTGGAAATAGTTCTGCGCAAAAAAATCATCCCCTTCGGTCATTTTGGTTACGTAACGAGGAAGTCAAGTTATGTTGATGGTCGCTCGAGTTCTTTTCGTATCAGTGCGAGTAACGTGAAAATTTGGGCTGAAACTCTCGCCTGCAGCCATATTATTGTATTCGCTCCTTTAGTTTCTCTCTCATATAATGGTACGAGAAATTTATAAAGTGATGCGTATACTTTCCGAGAAATAATTTCGTCCGTTTAACGAATGGGACTATAACAAGGATCATATGTGGATAGAATCAGAATTTTGACCAAATATTTGAGTAATTAATATAGTAAACGATTTCAGAACTTTCTTTCTTCTTTAATCAATGGTTTTGATATCAGAATAGATATGAAATAAACGTCTCAAGAAAATCGCAAAATAGAGAACGTAAACGGAGTGATTTTATTATGGCAAGATTTATATTTGACGTTAAAAAGGATGAATGGAATACAGATGATAGATCCGCATAGATATTAAGTTTTTGATTATGACGAGAACATTAATCAAATGAATATGAAAACTGCTTAAGATTCTATTCAAACTTAATTTAGTTTATCTTTTCCTGCAATTTTTTCTATACATCTTCCTGTACATAAGTATTTTTTTCCAGCAAACTAAATCCAATCGTTGTTATGAATTTTTAAAAGAAAGAAAATTTCCATACTCTTTGAAGTCAATCGCTTTGTGCAAACCGTTTATTGAAAAACTCCCTGTATTCTGATTATATTTCATTTCTCAATTCTGTTTCAATTGCTTTTCCTTGTTTCTTTTTCTTTTATATGCTCCGCGAAAAAGTCTTGAGGGAAGATATTTTTGCTTATATGCATTTCCTTTATACGCGTCCACGATACAGCTTTAGTAAGTTCTTCGTTTTGCTTTTACAAAATCTTTATATGAAAGTACTTATAATATAACTCACTGGAATATAATAAAACTGCACAAACACTATTAATTTATACTTACATACGAATGTTGTAAATCATAGTTTTGAAAAGCCCGAAGATAGACAAATATCCGTGTGATTCTTTGCTTGGCATACTTGTAGATACCTATATACATATATATATATATATCTTTATATATATCTTTACATGGAAGTACGTCTTTTAAGTTAGAAGTGTGAGAGCATTGATTTCTCGATTTGTTAAGAATGGTGTTAATTAAATTCAAAAACGTTTAATCTCACCATACAGCCTGTATATGATTTTCTGGCCCAAAGCGGTATTTCTACTTTAATCCATATTGCAAATTCAAATTGTTTGGCTGCTTTTTTTAAATAGAAGTTAAATAGAAGTGCTACACATAATTGAGACCATTTGGTGGCAGGATATGAACACGATTAACTAGAAGGGCAAAAACAGAAAAATTAATAAAAAAGATTTTCATGTCGGTTGGTGAATGGAAGCATGCCCATTGTATGGAACGTTAATGGTGTTAGAAAAGTATTGCGAATTGATATCTGCCGTAATTCGTTGTTGATAAAACTATTTCGCAATTTTTGTACTGTTCTCAAAGGTTGTTTTAGTTATTTCGATTTTGTAAAATGCTTCACATCTTAGAAAGTATTTCCGGTTTAAAAAAAAAAAAAATTAATCTTGCTGTGCAACAGGGTATCGCATACGAAATCTTCCGATGTAAAGAGTATTTCAATATTTCAATTAAAAATAAAAATATATGATATATAGAAGGTGGAGATCTTCCGTCAAAGTTGCCTGCATAGTGCTACGTGAAACTTAAAGTTGTTGAGAACGATGCCCCATTGATGTTTTTGCGTTCTCGGCGACATTCGGCAATGCTTTCAAGAGACGGGCCGGTAGGCAAAGTAGAGACCTGTTATCTATAATCGACCTAGTTCCTTCATATTTTTTGATCACTCCTCGAGTTCTTGACACATTAAGTACACTTTCTTGATGAAAAATTCCGCGAAGTTTGCGAGAGATCTCTGCCTAATTTTTACTCTTTTTGTTTTTACAATTACAACGTGTTCTTCTTAGGTAGCGCCCCATTTTTAATAATCGGAACATTCATAGATGACTACTGTCATCAAATTTCAAAGTTGTTACTTGAATGAAAAAAAAAACAAAAACAAAATTTAAATATTGAGGCACTCTTTACAATCTTAATTGGCATGAATGCTGAAATCTTATTATCGATCTAATCAGTTTAGATTGGAGAATGAGTTAAATGGAACTACGAATTTGTCCGTTGTAATAAAAAACCAGATCAGAAAAAGCTAGTGTGTACACACATGTGGTGTTAGTCAAACAATGTGTATGATGTGTATGATACGAATGAACCTTAAAAAATGTCAAGAAAAGGTGAGACGAAAAAAGTGTATTTGTTTTATGGAATTTTCTCCCCTCTCTCTCGCTCTCTCTCTTGCTCTCTCGCTCTCGCTCTTAATCTCTCACTCTTATTCCTTCTGTCTCGCTATCACTCTTACTCTCTTTTCCTCTCTCTCCCTCTCCCTTCCTCTCCACCCCTCTGCCTCCCTCTCCCTCCCTCGCCATCCCCCTCTCACCCCCCTCTTTCATTCGCGCTCGCTCTCGAGCTCTCTTATTCTCTCTATCTCTCCATCTTACTCTTTCTCTTCTTGCTCGCTCTCTCGCTCTTCCTCGTGCTCTCTCTCTCTCCTTCTCTCTCCTTCTCTCTCTTACTCTCTCGGTCTTACTCCCACTCTCTCTCCTTCTCTCTCTTACTCTCTCTCTCTCTCTCTCTCTCCTTCTCTCTCTTACTCTCTCTCTCTCTCTCTCTCTCTCTCTCTTTCGCGCTCGTTCTCGAGCTCTCTCACACCCCCTTTTTTACTCTCTTGCTCTTCCTCTTATTCTCTCTCTCCTCATTTTTTCTTCCTATAAATTTAAGAATGTACTTGATACATCCTTGCCTTAAGCAATAAGCATAAAAGAAGAAACATAAAAGAAACAATTTTAAATTCTTCAAAAGTATTTGGCTTTGTTATCAATTGCATAAACAAAAATGCTTAAGTTTTTTATGTAGTTTTCCTAAGTGGCTCCTCAAGGCATCCATTTATAATCTCGATGTGATATTTATTAATATCTTCTAGTTAACTGTTTTTATGATTATAGCATAAAAAAACTAAAATAAAAAGCATATATTATTTTTTGTTTTTAATTATTTTTCTAAAATTATTTTATTTATTACAGGTAAGTGGCTATGGGGGCCGCATAACTAAAATTTCTTTAATAATAATCTCAGAGATAAAGTAAGTAAGCATTTAACGTTTAATTTCTATGAAATATATTCATGCCAACTGAAAAATACACCATAGGAATACATTTACAAATAGAACTATTTATTCATACATATATATATATATGCTTGCATACAGATATTCAATCACATGCATTCGCATACACATATGTCGATGATTCAGAGTCTTTAAAATTACCTTTCACATTTATTCTAAATAAATATTAAATTCAGTACCGTTATAGTTGATATACAAGCATGCTCATACGCGAGCAAATACGTATTGAAAAACTAACAATTTTTTCTGAATATAAAAAAAAAAAGAATTTTTTTTTTCTTTTAAATGAATTTTTGCGTACGTGTTTTGTTGATAGTGTTGGTGGTGCTCACTAATGTTGCAATAATCAATGATTTATTGACAGCCATCAACGTAAGAACCAAGAAAAGCTAAAAACCCATAAATTCAAGGCCAAAATCTACGATTTGAGAAAATGCATGTAAAGAAAAAAAAAAAAACAAACAAAAAACAAAAAAGAACAACAAATGCAATAAACAACAATAATAAAAACACGATGCTTTAAACGCATGCAAAAACTTTTAGATACGTACATGTGATTGTGTATAACGAGCACATGAAAAAGCTGCAACAAACAGGCATGCATGCATACAAAGCACACATACATGTACATAAACCCACTGATTTCAACGTGCAA
Source organism: Glossina brevipalpis (assembly GCA_000671755.1). Taxonomy (NCBI): domain Eukaryota; kingdom Metazoa; phylum Arthropoda; class Insecta; order Diptera; family Glossinidae; genus Glossina; species Glossina brevipalpis. The sequence goes on from KK351060.1 coordinate 775,859, forward strand.
TAGTCGAAAAACTATTGTGTATTGATTCTCTCTCGTATGGTACTTAAGTAATGCCCTTTATATATAAATGCTTGATAAAAGAGAGGAAGAGAAAAAGCCGAGAAAGTATATAAAGGATTTTTTGTAACGAAATGTTCCACTAAAGCCTCTTTAAGGGATAGAGAGGAATTTTCTATAGATCTATATATAGAAATAGACGCTTGCATAAATTATGCTGCAATAAATATCAAAAGAATAATTAATAATAATGAGTTAGAGTTAAGCACACTCTAACTCATTGGGCTGTAACGCCCGAGAGTCGAATCGCATCGAATCCATCCAAACTTTAACTGACAGCTGCTTCATAAAAGCAGTTTGATTGGTTTTATTACTTTTGAAGGTGGTAAGGGCGAATGAATAGAGTTTTTCAAAGAAAATCATGATTCTGACTAAGTTCCAGAAATTAATGAATGACATATTACTATACTCATACCAAGAACATATATTTTGCTAATCTTTAGCATATAGGTCGTCGGTTAGTTGGCTGAGATCGATTTTCGTTGAATTTCCCACTGAAATTTGTAAATATTTAAAAATAGTTTTCATTCAATATCTCTTAAGGATTGTAAGGTACGGCCTATTGGTTCTTAAGCTATATGATTTTTACCTGTCGGCGAACGTCTATAATTTTCCCCTAAAGAGAATATATATCAGTTTCAAGTTTTTCCTCTTAATTTTGTGAGCTTCAGCCTCTTAGGCAGACTAACGATTGGATGGACAGATCGAATTCATCTTTTTGTAGATAATTAAAGTTTCATATACTTTATGCGATCTAAAGGAATGAAATCAATACTTCTAGGGGGTGTTAGAAATAGAAGGAGGACTATGTGTAGACATGCCTAACATATCGTAGTATGTTCCTATCATTCATTGCTGTGAATAGATGTTTGTGGAGATATCTTGTATGTGTTGATCTTCAAAATTATAAATTCTAAGTATTACGTATGTATACGTATGTATATATACGTATATATATATATATATATATGTGGCATCTGAGCCACAAATTAAAGGAGATATACTTTCTAATTTCGACATGAATTACGTAAAAAGAATGCGATTAACGAAGAAAAAACAAAGCGATTGTAATGAAAAGCAACTTAAGTTCGACTTTCCGTCTTATTCCTTTTTCTTCGTTTGTGTGTTTCTATTAACTGCTAGTGATCTTGCATTCTGCCTATACTACTAGTGCTGCTGCTGCTGCTGTAAGTTATATAAATCTAACGAATGAACATTTACACACACACACACTCTATTTTCATTACAAAGCATGAGAGTATGTGTGGTATGTAACAAACAAACAAGCAAGCAACTGCTATGAAGTCAGCTCAGCTTCTGGAGGCGTTTTGTTGTTTGGTGGTAGATGCGAAACAGACCTACTTCTTACGTTGTGATTATAAACGTTTTCATTTTAGTTTTATAAAGTTCTAACTCTACGGTATGTATTGTTATGCCAACTAAATAGCTAGCAAGCGTTAATTGTAACTATTTGTGTGTGTGTGTGTGTTTGTTTGTGTATATATGTATATATATTGTGTGTTTGAATGGAAATGGCAGGAGTAGTATTATATATTTTCTAATATCGTGATCTCTTAAATAAAGTTTTATTGTAAACTTTCATCTCTTTTTCTTCTTCTTGTTTGTCATCATCTTCTTCTTTTTCTTCTCGATATACGTTCTCTTTTCATTTCATTGTACATCTTTTCAAGAATAAAGAGTCAATGCAGCATTAAATATCATTTCATTTTCATCTCATCCGTTTTAAGTTACAATAAAAATTTATATAAAAGTGCTTAGCCCAGCACTCAATTTATTTCATTTATATTCTTTTCATTTTAAAGAACAGCGTTAACCCAACCAACGTCTGTAATGTTTATCGTTGAAATGTTTGTATACTTACGTATATAATAGGTTATGTTGCATGTCTATTTAATCGAGATTTATTTTTATATTTTGTAATATTTTTTTTATTTATTTATTATTTTTTTTAGAATTTGATTTCTGATCTTTATTTGATTAAAGTTTATTACCTAAGTTCTCGTCTGTCATTGTTTGTTTTATGTAATTGTTGAGGGCAATTCGTTCAACTTCGAGTCTATGGTATTTGTTGAAAGGTTTTTTTTTTTTATTTTTTTTTTTTTTTTAATGCCTTACTCTTGTATATTTTTATGTATTTGGTATTATTTCAAAACCATCTACATTGAATTCCAATTCCAATGCTAAGTATTTTATCATAATATTTAATATTTCATTGCAGCAGTGTAGTTTTTAGGTAAATAATAAATTAATCTGTGAAGTCTTGGTATAAGAAAAGGGATTTGAATTAAATATTTGCCGATTTTGTCAATAAAATAAAAGGTTTTTTTTTTTTACTTGAAATGAAGTTTAATCTACAATGTATTTTCCATTCTGTTCGATGACCCTTCGCCATGTCTCTAACAACTTGCAAATTCTATGCTCGTAGAAAGTCTGATCCTTTTTGGTCAAAAACTGAGTTAAGTGAGATTTTACAGCGTCCTCATCGTTGAAAGTTTTACCACAAAGGAAGTTAGTCAGGAATTGAAATAAGTGGTAATCTGATGGCGCAAGATTAGGACTATATGGTGGATATACCGTCAATTCCCAACCAAGATCCATCAATTTTCGCCGAGTGGCCAAAGAAGTGTGCGGCTTAGCATCGTCCTGATGGAGAATGACAGCTTTATAATTGACCAATTCTGGTCGTTTTTCCTTGCCCGCTGCATTCAATCTGTCCAATTGCCAATTGCAATTGTAGATCTCCGAATTAATGGTTTGGTTCTTTGGAAGCAATTCAAAATACACCGGATCTCTCCAAACTCACCAAATTGACAACAAAATCTTCTTTTGTTGGATATGTGCCTTTGAAGTGGTTTGCGATGACTCATTAGACATGCACCATGATCGTTTTCGATTGATATTGTTGTTGTACACAATTCACTTTTCGCCTGCAGCGATGATTTGTTTTAAAAACGGATCGAATTCATTGCTTTTAAGAATTCGGGAATGAGACTTGAAGCAGTTTTTAAATATTCAACTACAATTTGCGGCATGTTGTCAGTTGGGTTTCTCTTATCCATTAGACCGTACACGGCTTCGGATTTCGAATCCGGTTCGAATGCAGGTTCGTGTCCTGTCACGATCTTCATATACTGATGAGTAAATGGATAAGTAAAAAATAATTAATTTTTGATCAACACCGTTCGCGCAAAGCGCAAAATTGATTTCGCAAAAATATTTAGAAATGCAAATGGCAACTCCAGAATATGGCCGAAGACACCTATGATTGTTCCGATCGTTAAAAATGAAGCACTAGACAAAACAAGAGCACATTATAATGACGATGAGACCGTTCGCAAACTTCCCAGTTTTTTTTGGTCGAAAAAGTGTAACTAATGGGTCAACAATTCGAAGAGTCGGTCTCTTGAAAATATTGATTCTGTAAACGAGAGTGTTACCGGAAAGCCGAAAACATCAAATCGGCATATTCTCAAATTTCAACTTCAAAATGTCACGAAACACTACGCAGCAAACTTTGACAAAAGACTTCCACCTTCATCAGTATAAGATTCAGCCTACGAAGGATCTCAAACCAGCAAACCATGAAATTGTGCAATAATGCGTTATTATTGAGATACTCTTTATATATGTGCCCGATCCACGTGAATACAAGAATCAATTTAGTTATGTCTGTCCGTCTGTTACATGAAAAGTAAATTGAACTAAAGATTCGTGGACAATTATTAAAACTCATATATACCTAAGGCTTGTAATATGCCCAATAATCTGCACGATATGCAGTCGAGGAAACAAAATGTTTCCCGTTTTTTGCTATCAAAAGTCGTACGCAAACTTTCGGTGGATATTAATAGATTTGGTGAAGAGGTCCTCCTTCTCCTTCTTAATCACTTTAGCTTTAACTTTAAGTTGCTGCAATTCGTTTTTCTATTCAAAGGACATAAAGAATTATTAAATGATAATCATTTTTTTTTTTTTTACAAAAACTTTTCTATAAAATTTTACACATGTGCGCGCTAGTAATTGAGCAACTTTTTTGCCATTAGATTAACTTTTTTTTTTGTTTTTTTTTTTTGTGCATATACCAGGCCTTTTCCACTTTACGGTTCGTTGATTGAATTAATGCATTAAATGACGTTTGAAGACGACAAAGTGACGAACCAACCAAAACTGTTTATTTTGTATTTTTATAAAAAGTTTCTTAAAAAAAAAAGTTTTCTAAAACTTTGTATATAGAACTTTACTCATGTACCTGAAAAGACGATTACTCTCTAAATACGCACGAAAAAAGCAAAAACAGCAAACATCATAGGTATTGTAACCGTATATTGTCTGTCTGTCTGTCTGTCTGTCTTGTAGGTTGGTATCGAAATAAATTATGTGTTTACTCGCGCGCATAGCTGATTTGTAATTATTTTAATCATACATACCGCGACAGACAGAGAGATATACATATACATATACAAGTCAATATTAATGCAATACAATAGTAGATTGGTTGATCTGTCTCCTTTAAATTGTCTGTAATGTGGATCTAGCTGTGCTTGCTGCCTTCCATACTCTTATCCATGAATTCGACATTATTTGCTACGTAAAACTATTTTTAATGTCGTCGTGGTTGGCTCGTTAGTCTCATTTTAAATGTGTGTGTGTGTGTGCTTGTAGTGTGTATGTGTGTGTATGCCGATTTTCCAATCGCATTGTCTGTCTATATCGTATATAAATACGCGGTCTATATATACATGCATATGTAATTGATCGAATCTAATTTTTTGTCTTATATTTTTGTATTTTGTTACAATTCTCACGATCTGCCAACATTTTCTTATTTGGTTGAATGATATTTTCGCAACACAATTTTCCCTTTGTATATTGCTTAACGTTTTTTTCTTTTTTTTTTTTTGCTTTTTTTTGTTTTCATATTCAATATCATGGAGTGCGGAAGTTCGTTAGCTTTGTCGTTCTGTTTGTAGCTGTTTAAAAATATCTCACAATAATCCTTGAAGTATATCGATCTTTGATAAACCTTAAGCTTGAAGATAATCTACAAAACTCCGTTTGGAGAATGCCCCAGTATGAAAACCCATAGAAGTTGATATAGACTAAAGTGATTATATCATTATCATTCTCTTAGCAGATCTAATTTATTTCTATAAAGACTTTATTTATCGTTCATTGCCTATAAATATAATGAACAGTTTTCTCGTAAATGGTTTTAACTAATAGGTATCCAACATTCGAATCAAAATTGCAAGCAATTTTTTTATTCTTTTTGTTTTTTTTTTTTTTCATTTTCCTTCTATAAAGCAAGTAATCTATTGGATAATTGATTTGTGGGCGCTTGGTTTATTACTCGTTTACATGTGGATATAACGATGTCTGTAAAGTAAGTTTCATTGTATTTGTCGGTGGCTTTGGCTCCAGAGGACAATCAAAAATTAGTCTTAACAATAATGAATAAAGTCACAAAGACTTTTTTTTTTTTTAAATTAGATAAAATTCATTATTTTTGAACTTTGAGTAGATATGTCAACAACTCTTTCCTAAATCGGAAAAAATATCTCAATTGCAAAGAGTACCTGTTAGGGATACCGTAAAGTGTGTTACGTTGAAATTTATAAATGACTGCAAATTTCTGAAATATCTTGTTGTTCTTGCTTACAATTAGGAAATTTTAAAATTTTCAAAATTCTTTAAATCATTGCGTATGCTACCGTGATATGGCTGCCTCTTCAGCTAGCTAATCGTCTCCTACTGATGTTTTTGTTTTTAAGTTAAACGTTTGCGGACACTAGTTTTCTCCTCTAGATAGTCTTTCATGAAGAAAACGGTATAGGGTATACCTTTCAGAATTTGATTAGATATGTAACAAGATTCATTATTTTTATACCCGCAAGGAAGGAGAGTGCTACATTCATTTCAGTCATTGTGTTTGTAATGCCCCGTAAAGTATATATATATATACTTTGAATATACATTCTTGACCAGCATCAAATTTAGAACCGATTTAAGCACGTTTTCTTGGCCGCAAGAATGAAGAAAGTGGCTTCAAATTTAGCAGAAATATTGGAAGTATTTTTGGTATTGAAAATGTATTAAATCGGTCAAAGGACACGCCCACAGTACAACGTAAATGGAGAACACCTCTGTTTTTAAAAAAAAAAAATTGGATCTTTTGCTTATTATTGTTAACTCACAGCAGCACAGATGCATAAAAATTTCCACATTTGTTGAGCAAACTATCCTCTAATATCGGTACCAAAATGGAAAGAATCGATCATGTATGATAGAGTATTCGTGTTCAATATGTTTGTGCAAACGGTTGTAACATTAAGAGAAATGCTTCTCAATCAATTTGAAATACGGAATCCACCTCGATGTGTTCGTTTGTAAATCTGTCAGACAGAATGGTGTCAAGAAAATCGATTACAGGTCAGGCCTACAGTATAAAATAAGCTGAAGACACTTTCTGTTTAGAAAAAATCTGTCACGCCCACCTATTAAAATTTAGTTTATTTTGTAATTTTTTTTTTTTTAAATAAAGATAGTAGGTATAAAAGATTCGTCAAAGTCGAATATAGTTTCCTATATATAATTTTTGGACCGGAGAATTAAAAATTCCTTTACGCTTTTACGCCTACATTGGCTTTCTTCACAACTTTATGGGCTTTCTTTACACCTACATTGGCTTTCCTTACACCTCTGAAGGCTTTCTTCACGCCTCTACAGGCTTGCTTCGCGCCTTTAAAAGTTTTCTTTACGCCTACATTGGCTTCGTTTACACCATTATAGGCCTATCTAGCCTCTATGGCCTTTCTTTACTCCTTTTATAAGCTTCCTTCACGCTTTTAAAGGCTTTCTTTACTCCTTGATAGACTTTGTTAAGCTTTATGCAAAAAAACATTGAGGTTCAAAGTTTCTGGGAAGTTGCAATTTGTTAAAAATACAATTATTTTTAGTAAATTTTTCTTTTTCTTAAGGGTTTTTTTTGTATAAAAAATTCTTTTTACAATGAAATATAATTTTTCAAACGATTTGAAGTGGTATATACGATATGATGTATATCTATTAATCCATACTTTCCTATTATGGTTAAATTTAAGTTAATTGATTTTTAGTTTACAAAGTTCTCTCTCTTTTCGTAATGTTATAAGAACCCAATAACAACAACAACAATTGTAATTTTATTACCGTTTATATGTATGGCTTTGTCAAACTGCCATCTGGGTGTCAATCTAGATTTTGACAGCTTTTTCTATTTAACTCAACTTTATTGTATTTCATTAGTTCTCCTAAATAAATGATCGTTTTGTCTCATTTATCTAACTGTTATTCTTCTCGTTTATATAACCATTTATCTTTAGCTAGCTTGCTTGCTTGCTTGCTTGTATGTGTGTGTCAGTCATGCTTATTTCTTTTTTATATATACACATATATATGTATGTTTTTATATATACTTGTATAGTTGTAATAATGCCGTTAAAATTCGTTGTTATTATTCACTATTGGACATAAATGTATAAATGCTGGTGTATGTGTGCTTATGGTTATCACTTGGAAATTCATCATTTTCTCTTATAGTTGTCAATTCATTGTATTACGTCTTCTAATTGCTTTTTGCTGTCTAGTTTTTTTTTTTTTTTTTTTCCTCCAGATAATTATCTTAGAGTTTGTATTTCATTTTTTTTTTTATTTTACCTAAAAGATAATAATATATTTCTTTTAATTTCATATGAATTTTTTCCGTACTCTGCACTTTTAGATATTTTTGGTCTAAATAAATAAACTAAGTTTGTGTGATGAGATAATTCTTGTAGATAGATTCGCCGCTACCTTAAACTATTTTTTCATTCTAATAAATAATGAAAACAAATTTTCGAATCTACGATTTGCTAGAAATCGTGAACAATTGAATGAACATAAATTTTAAATTTTCAAATGTTTTTTTTTTCTAGATCATGAGATGTTATTGATCATGAGATTTATACCATATTTTCGTTTTGTATATTGCACTTAGGAGATGATAAATTTAAAATACTCTTTCAAGGGTATGCGTTTAGAAGTTATAAACAATTCCATGTTAGAAAGCCATAAACTTAGATAAAGTGATTGTAAGCGATAGAAAAGTAGGTTCTCTCCATTAGTATGATGGCAATTCAGTTAAGTTGAGTCTCTGCATTGTAAGCAGGAAACAAGTCATAGTGATGTTTAAGTTAAGTTTTGTACGCTAAGCTTTGAATGCTAATTACAGATTACAGATAAATTTGGTAGGTGTGTGGAGGAGCACACATCCTATGCAAATATATATAATTGATTACTGTTTTTGGTTTTTTATGTACATATTGCACTGAATAAGATCAGACCACGATAAAGGGTGAGTGAAATGATCATTTCATCGAAAATATCAAGCTATAGGTCTTGCTATTCTTTGCCAAAGATACACATTCTTCTGGGCGGGGTCTGAGGAGAAATATGAATAGAACGTATCTCTTCTTGAATAACACAAAACCGATATTCAATTTACTCATACTCATATACGTTGCTTGATACTCTTCTTAAAGAAAAGAAAAAAGAAGCTTCGGAGATCCTACAAAGTATGTACGATCTTGATCAATCTCAAATTGTGAATCGATCTAGCCATGTCTTTCCCTCAACCAAAAGAAAGCTTTGGAGGCCTTACAAAGTACATATGATCTTGATCAGTGTCAAATTCTGAATTGGTCTAGCCTTGTCTTTTCTTCAAAGAAAACTTCAAAGATGCTGCAAAGTATGTAAGATCAACGTCAAATACTGTATCGATCTACCCATATCTCTCGGTCTCCGTGTCTGTCTGTCTGTCTGGTTGAATTCGTTCTGTTGACAAGCTACGGATTGCAAAAATGAAGATATCTACTATAAAATTTCGCAGAAACATAGGAAGTTCTAGCAGGTTGGTATTGAAAAAGATACGAAACAGTCGCAGGGCGTGGTGACAATAAAGTGAAAACTGAAAATTGCAGTTTGTTGTTCATTACTTATGAAAGATACGAGACTGAAATTTCTGAATTTATCTATCGGTCGCGTCCACACAAATTTTCATTTTTTTTTTCACTTTTTTTTTGACTTAGTATTCATAAGCTAAATGGACCAGAATCTTGAAAATTATTCTGTGGATTTTACACATAATGCCTTTAATCAGAAAATATTGAACACGCCCACTTATTTAGTTGGTTTAGTTTTTCGTGTTTTTTTTTTTGCTTATTATTCTTAAGCTACAGTAGAAAGATCATTTTACATCGTATAAATTCTTTGATTTCAAAAATGTAGATGACCACGCCCACTAATTTTATAAAATACATAAACTTTGTTTAATTTTTTTAGATAATATTTACGTTTTACAAAAGTACTCTGTAGATTCTTTACATGAAGTATTGATATGACAAAATGAACGTAAGTAGAGGGCATACAAAATTCGGCTCGAACCGAATATAATTTTGTTCGTTTCGGACCGTTGTCAATAGGTACTTTTTTTAGGTTTTATAGGTACTTTTCGGAATGTGCTCTGTGCAGGCACAAAGGCAAAAAGGGTGAACTGGTTGTGTTGTCCATTATATAGAAATTATTCGAAAAAACATCGACCCCGGTCATGTATGAAGAAAATGCGTATAAAGCAAATGAACACGTGAATTATGGAGAACATGAGTCTATTTTTTTTCTAATATTATATAGTTACTAGAGATAGTAAGTAACTGAAATTTGTTTTAAATTTTTTTTTTTTTTTTTTTCTTTAACACATACATATATTCATATACTTATTTGAACATCATATCCTATGCATTGCAATTTACTGATTTTTCAAACAAATGACAATAAATATTTAAGATGTCTCTCCGATTTACTTCCTTTAAAAGTTATAGTTTGAGCGAAGGCCCAACAATACTTATGGGTGTTGAGTTGAGTACATATAAGTGAGTGCTACATACGTACGTACATATAAAGAAATCTTCATTAAATGGCAAAGGTTCATTTGAGTTCAATTACATCTTACGAAACAATGGATTAGCAAAAAGGCGACCGTATGCGCGCGAGTAAATTTGAAAAATAAAGGGGAGGCGAATATGCCATCGTTTGCGCGCTCATAAACAAACACACAGAGAAAAGAATAAAATTTTTAAAATCAAACATGTCTTTACACGTGTAACATGCAGAAAAGACTTAACAAAATGCTTACATATGTCCATACATACAAACATACATACATACATACATACATACATACATACATACATACATACATACAAACGTAGATAGATACATGAAGCAGTGTATACTTGATGGAGAAAATACGACAGAAAAACTAAAATAAAATGTTGAAATCACTGCAAGCCGATCTTAACAAACATTAATTCAAATGAACAATTCCATGAAAAACAAACAGAAAAACAAAATGATCTTAAGCTGAAACTGTTGCCTTACTTTTCTAATAAGAACACACAAGCACGTACTAAATTTACACAAACACTGCGACACACACAAACACACACACATATATATATATACACGTTACTTCGATATAGTAATAATAGCAAAGATCGCCCACTTCCTTTACTAGTCATAAGAAAATCTGTTAGTTGTTGTTAGTGTTGTTATGCTTTTTATATCTTTCTTTCTATTTTTTTTTTTTTCTTTTTTTTTTTTTTTGCCAAATTGTAATGCTGAACCAACATTAAAATAACAGCAACTACAGCAAATATAACCACAAAGAACACATCCATCGGGCCTTTACACCCTCACTCTTACATATTTGAGTTCAAATATACAAAAAACAAAAAAACCAAATATATATAAAAGCAATTCAAAAACGGTCAAAATTCAACAAAACAGAATAAGAGAGAGCAAAAAAAAAAATAAATAAATAAATAAAAATAAATAAAAGCATTCAAATAAAAAAAAAAAATAAAAAAAATTAAAATAAAAATGAAGAGAAATCAAATCAAACAGAAAAGTAATAAAAAAAAAAAAAAAACAAAAAAGAAAACAAAAGCAAAAACAAAGCAAGGCTGTACTTACTTACGCTATGTAGTACTTTTATGTAGGAGAGGAGACGTTATAAACTTTGGCCAAACTGTGAGCGCAAGAAGAAGAAGAAGAAGAAGAAGAAAAAAAAAAAATCTTAAATCAAAGAAAACATAAACCAAAAACAAAGTTTCAATATTTCGTGCTTGGGTTTCTTTATGTTATTGTTATTGCTGTTTTTGTTTTTAGTTTATTTACATCATTTGGCGTATAAGCCTACACACACATACGTATTTATCGAATAAACGACGAAAATCAAAAAACCAGTTTGTCCAAAAAAGCTGAAGGAGCAAACCAGCACAACAGCAACCGTCAGTCAGTCGGTAACAGAACTAACAGCTAAGCAACGGCAATAGCAGCAGCAGCAGCAGCAGTACCAGTACCAGTACCAGCACCACTAGCAGCAGCAGCAGCAGTAGTAACAACAGCAATTCTCAGATCTTAAGCCAAAAACTAAAGGTTTTTTTCTTAACTTCTTTTATACAAATACACACACGAATAAACACATAAATAAATACACCCATACAAATGCAAGCAATAGACAACGAACCCGTATATACCAGTGAACGGTGTTTAAAGTACAGCGTACTTGTGTATGCTCGGAGGCTTACAAAAACACACAATACAACTTCATACACAATGGCTTAGGGTACTTGCACTTGAGTTATTCTTTTTACTTCTTATTTTATTTTATTTTACTTTTATTTTATTTTTTCTTTTTTCTTTTTTTTTAATGCTGAAACTCACGACTTTTCTATGCCAAGTTGTAAAGGCACGAGCGGACATCTATAAGAGATCTTTTCTTTATATACCTTACTTAACTATACTCTAAGCTCAAATGACGTATATAATACATTGTATTGGAGATATACCATAAATATATATATACATATATATATATATACATATATATATATATACATATATATATATATATATACTTATACTCATATACCTATATATATATATATATATATATATATATATATATATATATATGTATACATATGCATAACCCTATATATGTATTTACAGGCGCATTATTATACAATTAATGTGTGTTGCATGGTATTAGTTATGTACTTGTATTTATGCTGTAGAGATTATATTAATTTTGTCTTTACATTAGTATGAGTTTAATGAATATACAATGAGATCTAGGATTTGCACGTCTCAGCCAAGATATAAAAAAAAAAAAAAAAGTTTATTTTATTTCCTTTAATTCTCATCTCTTAAATCACAGTACCCAGTAAACTTGAAATATTTGTTTTTAAACCTTATTTCAGTAAAAGTTCTCCAAAAAAAAAAAATCCAAAGCAATAAAACTATTTTTGATTTAGGGTACAGCATCCTAGATCATCCAGTAGTTTGTCAATTCAATTTTTTTCTTACAATTGCTAAATTAATTCTGTCAACGTGATGATTACGTACGCGCGTAGCCAAGCTTGACATTCTATTTTAGTAAGATCCTTCCTCTTTGTTTGTGATGAGTTCAAAAAATTTCGGTAAAAAGAAGAAACATATCTAATAACAAAGGTTTAGAGATGGATGGTGGGTGTTCTTAAGATAAGTTAGCACGAGTTAATGTAAAGAATTAAAAATGAAGAATAGCTTCCAATGTGCATGTTCTTTAAGGCTTCTTCTGCAGCATTTTATTTATCACAATAGAGATTATTTATTTATTTGAATTTGAGAACTTCAACCTACAATATGGATAACAACTGGATTAAGTAGAATCTTAAAAATAAATGTAAAACGAACTAACAGTCAGACTTACTTCTTAATGAAATGTATAAAAAAAAGAAGAAGAAGGTTAAAATTTCGTGTATTATGAGGGTCAAAGCCAACCACGGTCCTACCTTATAGTAGCAAGCTAAGATATATGTATAAGTTTAGTGTTTTAAGACGATATATTATAGTAATTATAAATGAGCCGGGATGTGTGAGAAAACTCTTATTCAGCACAGCTGATTTCGAATAAGAATTTGACCGATTGGCAACGCCAAACAGTCGAACTAAGTTAAGGTAGAAGAGGAAGACAACATCCTCTTCCTTTTTGCTGAGCGATCATCAATAAGACAAGACGTGTAGATCACATTTACGGCCCCAGTAAATCCGTTTAGGGATAGGTCTCAGCAGCCAATTAAGATTAGATTCTGAAAACTAAGTAGGAGTCTAAACGGACAGACACATTATTAATAATAACATTAAAATATCAATTACTACAACGTTTACTTATAACAGACTGTTGTTAAATAAAGACTTACTTGGAATGGAAAACCGGAGTATGAGAGATTATTTTATTGTCGGAAGATTAATTCGACCCTGGACAAGACTGACGATAGTTAACTCAGGACGAACGAAATTAAAGGAAAGGAAATTATTCCGAAATTCACTTTTTATACCCATCACCGAAGATGAGTGGTATATATCATTTTGTCATTTGATTTGTTACTCCCAGAAGAAAACTTCGGAGACTCCATAAAGTATATATATTCATGATCGGAATCAAATTTAGAATCGATATAAGCATGTCCGTCTGTGCAATGTCTTTGTGGAAATATTCTCCTGGCTGCAAAAATGAAGTTATCGGCTTTAAATTTGGCAGAAAAACTGGAAATTCTTTCACATATATTTTCTACGTAAAATGGGCTAAATTGATCACAGACCACGCCTACAGTATAAGTTGAAATAGGGCTATTTTCTGGCTGTATCCACGGTATAATTTAGTTTTTCCCCCTTTTTAAGATAGAAATGATGGGTATAAAGGATCCGCCACAGGGGAATACAATTTTCTTAGTTGTTGACTTTCAAGAGGTACGACTATATGACCACTTAATAGTATCTTCTTTGCAAAGATTCATTTAATAACGATACTCTTTCCGGAACACTTGTTTGTGGAAGGGGTCGAAATTTCAAGAAAAACATTTTTTTACTTTTTCTCTTAGAGGGTTTAATTCAATAGATCTATTAGAACCAATAGAAAAAATTTCTGAAAAATGTACAATGGCCTCTCACCTTAAATACCAACGAATTAACCCTTCCAACTTATTTATGCAAATAATTCTTTAACAGTTAAAAGCGATGAGAATTTCTGTTCGTAATTTAGAGAGAGACTGACTGTAATACTATGCATTTCTATCTATTACTGGTCTTCAAATAAAACCACAGAAAGTAATGTACACCGAATAGCAGCTATTGTGCGCTAACACAATAAAAGACAATGATATTATAAAACTAAAGTGGAAATTCGTGACTGGCTGTATATAAATTAACAAAAGTTAAAAAGAGAAATTAAGTAAAATGACAAATATATCTATTTATATATATATATAAGTATAAATATATATGTTTAAATATATATATACATATATAATATATATATATATAAAATAATAGAAATATGCTGATTTACAGCCACGGACAATTAAATAGTCAAACTTGAAATCAAAATTTTAACGAAAAAATATTCAACAAAATATTTCAGAAAATATTATTAATTGTATAATGGAAGGATTCCATTTTTCGTTAACGACAGTGTTTAGACCTATTATCCGTATATATATACATATATATAGAAAATTTATGGTTACCTTTTCGTTTTATCTCGCCTTGCCCGTTATGTCGAGAAAGTGCGTTCTTGAAAATGGATTATAATGTAATTAGTAAAGCGTAATGCGATACTTCGGGACGAGGTTTGTGAACCGTGCAAAAGATCAATTGAACAGTGTAAAACAGTGTAGAAAGTTAAGACTAATGAACTATAATAGTTAGTGGTACCTTTTCTGATTTGGAGTGAAACCCCCGTAGAAAGATAGAAGGTTAAGCAAAAAGACACAGATGTCAATATTTGTTCACTTAAAAAAAAAACCAATTACACTAAAACCGCACGCAAACTTCACGAAATTTTCGATCAAAAAAGTGCACTTCATGTGTCAAAAAGTCGAAGGAACTGGGTCGATTATAGATGGTGGTAGTAGTAGTATACTAGAAGTCCCCCTTGCGTACCGGTCTGTCTCTTGAAAACATTGCTGCTGCAAAACGAGGCCATTGTCGAAAACACAATTCGGGATCGTGCTCAACAAACTTTAAATTTTACGTAGCATTGCGCAGGGAAATTCATCGAAAGACCTTCAACTTCGCCAATAAAAATATTACAACTCACTTAAAAGTGTATTTGCTTTTATTTTGAAATGAAAAAATACAGTTTTATTGAGACACCCATTATTTGCATAATTTTCGCTTATTGATCAAACTATATTTTAAATTAAAAATAAGTTTTCTCTTTACTTTTTTTTTTGAATAGCAGCTGTATTCTGAGCAACACCACACAGACGTCAGAAGTCATAAAACATTTTTCTTTTTATGGTTTTCTTGACTAAATAATCTTCTTTTATAAGAAAGTTGATATTGGAGAGAGTACTGTAGTGTACTCTCTACTGTACAATACTGTACTGTATTTGATGTGCTGTTATAAAAAGTACAATAAGACTAGGGCCCTGAATCATAACATCAGAATACGGCCGTAAGTTTTTTTTATAAATTTTCAATTTTAATCACCTGATGAAACAAGTACTATTTACAGAGCCTTGGCTGTATATACTTATAAGACAAAAAAAATAACAATTTTTTCACAATCACAATCATTTAAAATTTTAAAAATTTCATTTCTCGCTTTGTGGCTTGTAGTAGATTTTCTCTAAGTTCATAGCTCTCATAATTAGGACGCCATTATATCAAAAGTAGATTTTATAGTAGAGACAACAACAAGATCGCCTTCTAGGAGTACAAATTATGCATAAAATCAAGATTCGGAAAGAAGAGAAGTTTAGAATTCTTGAAACTATCTGAGATTCATTAAATCTTAATTACAATAACAAACCTAACTACTACACGCCACACAGTATCATAGATGAATATGAACGTTTGTGAGTGAATTCCCCATTTACATAATCTATACATTTGTTTTAATTAAATTATGTGATTAGAATGCAGAATTATGTGTAAACGTTTAAGAAATTAGAAATAAGACATGCAAAGTCCATTAACTTTCAAACGAAATGACAAAGTTTACTACTTGTTGCGACGGCTTATGTAAGCGGCTTTATGTAAAAGTGCCGACTCTCTCTCGAAGTTTTTTATGTTTTCTTCTTATACAGTGAAGAATAATAAATTTGTCATTTTCTTGCTAACACCCCGGAGGCAATTACTTTTGACCTACCGAACGAATCTAAGATAATATTTCAATTATCTTTCTTTCAGTTCAGAGATCAAACTTTTACTATCAGTCATTTCACTTGTTTTACTACATAATCTAATCATTCGTCGAAGTGCAGTGTTATCGTATTAGGGCCAAAAACACAACGATATAAGACAGTAGTACGGTTTTTGTTTCACTTTTGATATTGATTCGTATGGTCACCACATTTTTATCCTTAAATGAGTTCAGACAAAAGATTACTACGATTCCTCTTTCCGGCCTGGATTAATACTTAATTTATTAATGAGAAAGTTTTAAATATTAGTTTTGGGTTTGTTTCGGCGACCGCGCATGGTTTTAGCTAATCTGGAGATTACACAATCATAGTTTTGTTTTCCTCGCGTCATAACGCAAACTAAGAATGTTTCTTGCCTGATCGTGGATATGGCACGTCGGGAAATATGACAGTGGTTGTGAAAGCAGCTGAATGGTTCCCGAAGGGTCGTTTCCAAGCGATCAGGCAATAAGGCATTCTCTAAGTTTGTTTACGTAACAACATAGTACAAAGAGCTTCCTCACTCGTGCACCTGATCCCCGGCAACTTATTTGTTCACTTTAATCGATGTGTACTGATTCGGATGTGAACGACTCACTACCTAATTTTTCTGATTATTATGCACTTGGAAAGACATCGACACATTAGCTTACGTTTTCAGTGCACCCAGTTCAATTACTACCTCAATCAATCATAGATACCAAGTGACAAGCGACAAAGTATTATGACCTAAATAGTAGTGAACTATCGGGACGAGAAGACATCTAAACTAGATACAACCCTCGAGCTTCCGCATACAACCAGAAAAATACCCGTCACCGGGAATTAGTAGTTAAAACCTTAATCTCATTTAGACGTCATGGAAAACTATGACTTTGATATCTGGGATCCCGGAGAGGTAGAGATTCGGCCATATATGTTCTGTGTTGCTCCAGAACGTAATTCCCTCAGACTACAATCGATATAAGAAGCATTGTGATAAGAAAACTCTCGTTGCATCTTGTATATCTTTGATAAATATTTTTGAATTCTACCAGCAGAACGAGTCACTTAGCCGGTTCACCACTTGTTAGTAGTGTGCAATGATTCGAAATACAAAATTTTAGTTTTGTTTATAAATTTTGTATCAATCATTGCCACCCACGATCAAAATATAAAAAAATGTTTAACGAATTTTTGAATCTAGATGTGACGACTGTTTTCATAATTTGCTCTACAAACCATTTTTTTTTTTTTGTATTTAATTTTTCTTTTCAAGCTTAAGAGCTTAATGTTGTGCCCCTTATTTTATTACAATTTATCCGTAAAGTTTGCGGTTATAGAATAAATTTGTGTGTAATGAGATCTTAGTGTCACTGACTTGTGCACAGAAACCTATATAATTAAATCTAAGATATGCTTGTAGAAATGTATACATACTTCTGTGTACGTACATATGCATCATCGTATTCGTTTACGTTTATGACAATGTATTCCCATATATGTGTACATGTACATGTGTTTGTTAGCACAGATAGCAAATTTACAATGATTCGATACGTTCGTGTAAAGATGTATATTTATACCCTACAACCCTTTGTAGTAGAGGATATAATTACTTTATGCGAATGTTTGTAACATTCAAAAGAGTTTAAGACGGATCCACTTTTTTATTTTAGCGATCTATTCAGAATTAGTGTCTAGATCGATTGAAGCTTATCTGCCCGTCTGTGTGTTTATGTAATTTTGTGTTCAACTTACAATACGCGGTCTTTGAGATATTTTGTCGAAATTTCGCATACTATGGTACTTTGGCCCACACTATTGAAAATGAAGTCAATTGGAGTATCTTCACGACTACCAGTTTAAAGAGTCTTTATATGATAAATATTGCAATTTTGTAATATTTTTGACAGAAACCGATAGACACCACTAGTATCTTGTTATATAAAATATGAAAAAATTGTATAGAAAGTCACTATGTTTTGAACCTTCCATATAATCCATCGTAAATCTAACCACTCCTACAAAAAAGACAAGCGTTTATATGGTAAAAAAAGTCTAATTTTTGATGTCTGTCAAAGCAGTCTATAATAATATTATTATACAACTGTACTAAATTTGGACCTTTTGGACCTAAATTTGGAATTTTTTGTGCTCCACCCTATACAAATGGTCTCAAGAAAAGTACGCTTTTATATAGCAAAAAATGTCTAGTTTTCAAAAGTTTATGATAAAAACCATGAAAGTAATTTGACTTAGAAATTAACTGTTGGTAATTTGGACCATGCAAGTCTATTTTCTTATATTTCAACACGGATAAGGGATTCAACGAAAAGTAAAGCTTTATAAGGCAACAAAGTCTAAATTTTGATACTTTATAGTAGAAATAATAAAATAATAGGAAGATCTTTGATGAAAAATTAAATTTGCTAAATTTAGACTACATCTGTTCACGATTTCAGACTTCCCATGAAGATATGCCTTAATATGAAAAAAACATATATAATTTTTGAAAATTTCTTACCAAAGTAAGTGAAGAATTATCGAAACTGGTGTAGGGTATTTAATAGCAGCTTTACTTGACTATAAAATTTTCACTTGTCATTATTATGATGTTGATGTTGACCACAATAATCATGATAATGATGATGTAAGACTACAATAATATTTTTTGACTTATCACACGTGTTACACTTGTCCAAGAAATTAAAAAAAAAAAAAAAAATTGCAACAAACAAAAAACACGTATTTAGTGAAATACATAGTAGAGAAAAAAAAGAACAGTTATGTATGTGTTCATCATCATCATTTTGATCCGCAACATATTTCTTGTGCATATATGTATGTACACAAAAATGCATTCATGTACGCTTTAATATATACATACGTGCATAAGTAAGTGAACATTGTCGTAATGCTGTTGCTTTAAAAGTCAGTTTATGGCAAGTTAAAGGGAACGTTAAGACGAAGAATAATGGTAAAAATGTAAGTGAGAAAAAAATTACAATTATGACAGAAAACTCAGCACAAATTATGACAATTCTTTAAAAAAGAACATGAAACAAGAAAACAAAGTAAATAAGAGCACTACATCCGCTTGGAAACGAAACTTAGATGCTTAGCCATTAAGGTATAAATGTATATATATGGTAAACTCTTGAATACCAGTCTTTGTAAAGATAATTTGCAAAATTTCGATTTTTTGATCTGTTCCATGAGAGTTACTATGATGGATGAGATTAGTGTTCAGTTTGTAAATATAGTTTTAGTTTTGTATACGAGTTTTTGCCAGTTTGAGAACTACAAAAAATGGGGTAGAATAAATTGTTAGAGACATATTTTTTGAAAGTTACTAAGTAAGTAATTGACAAATTTAATATACAATTAACCTCTGGTGGCCGAAGCAGAGAAGGCCTCACAATAAAAATGTGAAGCATTCAAATGATTAACAAAAACCAGAAAAATTTGTCATAAAGAGGTTTAACTGCCTTAATTAAATACTTTACTCTATTATCTATATACCTTTTCGCCACACTTTTGTCTTCTCTATTATCTACTCTATTAACTACTCTATTTTCTACTCTATTATCTATTGTATTTTCTATTAATCTACTCTATTATCTACTCTGTTATCTATTCTATTCTCTACATTGTTATCTACTCTATTAAATACTGTATTATCTATTGTATTCTCTATACTATTATCTACCTCATTCTCTACTCTCTTATCTATCATATTATCTACTTCATTTTCCACTCCATTATCTACTCTATTATCTACTCTGTTATCTATTGTATTTTCTACTCTTCTCTACTCTATTACCTACTCTATTATCTACTCTATTATCTACTTTATTTTCTACTCCATTATCTACTCTATTATCTACTCTATTATCTACTCTGTTATCTATCGTATTTTCTACTCTTCTCTACTCTATTACCTGCTTTATTATCTACTCTGTCATCTACTGTATTCTCTACTCTCTTATCTACTATATTTTCTACCCTTTATACACTTTATTCAGTACTTTCTAAATCTGGGATTTAAGAAATATTTATTCAAGTTCAAGTCTTTCCTAAAACACAAGAAACCTAATTATAGGAAGATATTTTCTTTCGTATCACACAAAAAAAAAATCGAATAAATGGTTGGCGTTGCGCTAAGTATAAAATATTTTTTTCTACTTCTTACAAAAGATACGAATAAAACGAATACAAACTTGCCTTAGGGATAACTTACAGAAACACTAAAATTCCAAATGCAATTAGTGTGCAATTAGATAAATAGGTATTAAGTAAAGATATTTGACGTTCACTCCTATGTTTGCTATGAACATATCTCATCTACTAAGCGTAGAAGAGGCATTAACAGTCATTACTACGATAATGAGATTGCAGGAACCGAAGTAAAGCTTACATATAGAACTATTATGTTTTATTCTTATATACGCGCGTATACATGTTTTTTTCTAATTGGACTTTTTTTTTTCTTAACATACGAAGCTAGGTAGCGTGCCTGTGTTGACGTTTAATTTTTTAAATTTTTTTTATTTTTTTTTTTGCTTTCCAGCATATGCTTTTGACTTTTAAATGCAAATTCAATGGCGCAAAAATATTATAAAATTTATAACAGTTATATACACACACGTTAACATAAGTATTAAGGAAAACTACGAAATATTTGTTTTAGGTATGAAAAGCAACTGCTTACGTTTGCTTCCCTTTTCCTGTTCGCATACAAAGTCATTGACGCGTGCGTTCAACCCGTAGTTGAACGACTGATATTGTATTCGAGCTGTCGCGTATAAATATTTGTTTTTATACAATTGTACTTTTTCTTAACAAATTAATGAATGAATGAGTGAATGAATGAATGAATGGATGACTGACTGACTGACTGACTGATCGAATGACTGATTGAATGACTGACTGATGGACTGACTGATGGACTGACTGATGGACTGACTGATTGACTAATCGGACAACTGATGTTATTACACTTGAGAATTCATTCATATGTGAGAGTCTTTTATGAATTTCTATTTTTATTTCTTAAACTCACACGCTACCCTTCGCCTTTCATTTTGGCGTCGAAACAGCTGGGTCTTAGCGTTGTGGTAGCGATGACTTGAAAATTATATACTTTTTTCACATAAATTTATCAATGTTTGTTAAATATGCGGGCAGTTATAAATTACAAATTGACAGTGAATAGAAGTAAGTGAACATACGCCTCCTGTATATGTATTCAAATGGTGATGAAATTATTGCGTATGCTTCAATAGATCTGAACGTTTGTGCATATAATTGTTCGGAACTATTTCAAGCTTACATTTTAATAAATTATTTGTTACTTTGTCGGTAGTTATGAGGGATGTCGTGTTCTTTTCTTTTACTGTTTTATTTTATAAATAGAAACTTTCGAATCTTGCAATTAATTCTCAAATTATATAAATATATAAATTTTTCTACCGCTTGCTGCCTTTTTTTATATAAAATATATAAAACCTACGAACTTGTAAAGTTCGTTAATGTTGGTCTTTCGAGAAAACAACAACATAAAGAGAGTGCGAAAAATCGTTTTGAAGGGATGAAAAGTGAATTTGCCTAAGAAAGCTGATACCTTAATGATATCAGAAAACGGTGTATTTATACTATTTTCCTTGAACATGAGTAAGCTCTGTTTGAAGTGTTTACCGTGTTTATTCATTTTTAATCAAGAACAGTAACGTGTTGAAGATTCAAAGTGTTGTTTGAAGTTAATTAGGCGAAATAGAGACGTTATTTTTATGCGATATATGGCAATGGATGCAACATGGACTCCTCACTACATTCAGAGTGAACAGCAAGCGAAAAGCAAACCGTCCAAGGCGACCAAAGGCCTAGAAGTTGCCTGAGAATATTATATCGTCCCTACTTTGAGATACGCGTTGTATAATATTCATCGATTATGTTGAAAAGGGACCGATCAATAGTGAATTTCCCATATATAGCATTCTTAGTGAATGACGATTTTGCAAAAAAAACTACGACCTTAAATGAAAAGGAAGACAGTGATCATTCACCAAGACAGTGTACCGTGTCACAATTCGTCTACAATAATAAATAACTGGTATCAATTGTGCTTCGAACTGCTTCTACGTTCTCTGCATTGTCCACGTTTAACCTCCAGCGCCTAATATTTGATAGAGAATCTCGAAAAACTGCTAGCCGGAAAGAGAGATAGCTCCAATGAAGACATGATTATCAAAATTAACGCGTATTTTGGAGAGTTAGGCAAAACGTTCTCTAATAAACTCAGAAATCTTAAAGAAGCGTTTGCAATAAACGTATTACTATTAAAAAAGATTTTGCTAAGGAATAAAGTCGAATTTTGCCTAAATGTTTTTATTTCATTATTGATCGTACGAACTTATTGAGTGATGGAATATATTTATCCATTGAAACGACGAAACTTCAATATTTTTCTTATCACCATTTTTTTTTATTACCATTAGCTTTATCGTTTAATGGGCAAAAACAAAAATTTATCAGTTTTTTCCCTAAATTTTATGTTTTAAATTTTTTGCTTAATTTAGCTATCGTGGTAATTGCGAAAATTAGCTGAATCAGACCAAGAATGTACCATTAACTATGAAAAACCTTTACTGGTACCTATAAAGCTCTGCTGCATTGTTTGAAGACGTGGTTTAATATATAAAATATATACATTCTCCACGATATCGAGGATCGTAATATCGAGAGAAGAAATCGTCGCACTAATTTCCGAGGTTGAGGGTTCGCAACCATCTCTCATTAATATGATGCATTTAGTTAATTAACATTCTAATAGTCATCTAGACATATTACTTTCTTTAAGCTCGCGGTTGAATTCGTTTTCCTTAGCCACAATCGATCAAAAATTGTTCCACGATAGATCACAAACCGCAATTGGAAATTAAGAATAAAAAAAACTCTTCTATAAAGAGTAATATTTTGCAATACTTTTTCAGGCGAAAACTAAATGTTTGGTGTAATATATGCAAAATAGCAAAATTGAAGAAACGATAAACGTTTTTTTTTTCTCTCAGTGTACAGTTCAGACTTGATTTGACATAAATTAATTTTAACCAACTCACCAAAAAATTCTTCAATAAAGTAAAGACAATAATTAAAGAAGAAGAAGGTAGCACAATAAAATAACTCGCTTTTAAATGATAATGGAAATGGCTTAGAAAAGAATTATTTATATAACTTTTTGAATGTCCACTACTACTTGGACCGTGAGAATAAAACATGAGATATTAACTAATGTGTCCATCCATACCATCAGAGAAGATATTTTTAGAAAAAATTTACGATCAATTTAAGTGTTCAACTTTAACAAATTAATAAAAATAAATCCTCTAGAATCATATGCGTCTCTCGTATATGGAAAAAGTGCAATAACTCTCTCATTTCTCATAACTGACGTATGTTTCACGTCATGCCGGTAGGCTTTACTAACACGAATTATTTATTAATAATGATTACTATAGTATTGGTGAGAATTTGCTTTCTTCATATACACGTACATAGATAGATACGTATCTTTACGATATAACTTGGACGATGAAAACAAGAAATTGCGGAATAAAGCGAAAGGCGAGTAAAAGGCAACGTCACACACATGCTGTTATTATTATATAAAAGAAAATAAATAAAATACCTCAGTAAAAAAACACATATATGTATATGTAACTTCTACTAAATAAAACGTATCAAGAAAACTAACACCTTTAAGTATATGACGATCATGGTTGCTATTGTGGCGTTGACTGTATGTATATATGTATAGTAACGAGTAAATAAGTTTGATTCTCTTTGAGCCCATGTATAGAGAAATTAGAGTTTAGAGATGTGCACATATGCCTGCGCGTTTAATTGTGTGCGTGTGTGTGTTTGTGTGTTTGTGCATGCTTGCATATAAGGCTGTTCTTCTTCTTCTTCTTGTTAAAAGATCTGGATTTCTTTGGGTTTTTTTTTTCGTTCATTTTTCTTTGTATTTCCTTCTTTACATTTACTACTACGTCATCATTTTTTTTCTTGCGCTTATTGTATGCAAAAGAAAAGAAAGAAGTTTGTTCAGTAAAATCTTGCTTTTTAGGTTTGTTTCCTGGATTTGTGGTGGATATTTATATTGCGTTTAGAAAGAAAAAAAGAAGAAAAGATTAAATAAATATAATTTGTACACTGAAGATAAATATTTGTTTACAAAATTTTTGAAACCTTACCAATGTAATGCATTGCAGTGAAGGGGGAATGATGATTTTATATTTTTCTCTTTGACATCTAATGTGTATTATGATAGATCCGTTAGACTACACTGTAATTAATACAAATACAAATAGTTCTTATCGTATAAAAAAAAATATATATATATATATAATATATATACAAAATATTATCCATGCTTCTTAAGAACACAGAATCAGTCTTGTAAATTACGAAATACGGAATAAGGCGTCATTTCGAAATGATTGGTCCGTCGTCGCGGTAAAAGTTATTAAAAGAAAAACTTTACCTTCGTTTCATTTCTTTAAAAGTCGTTTGAAGACTTTTTTTTTTTTTTTAATTTTGAATCTAAAATATATGGCATTTGTGTCTGTATATATCTCGAAATAGTCGATTGATCAATGTCGCCTTCAAATATTGGGTAGTAATTAATTAAAGCTTTGTTTTGATCCAGGTTAGTAATGATTAATCAACCAGAAGCAGAAGTATATCGGCATCGGAATCGTTTTAACGAAATTTTTATAGAACATAAAGATTTTGACTTCGACAAATATTTCACTATTCTAATGGATTAATTTGAGATCACGAATATCAAAGAGTAGTCTTATAGGGAATATAACTTTTTCTCTGCAAGCGAAGTATTAAAAATTAGTATTAAAAACCTTTTACAATTGTTTGACAAGAAACAGCTCTTAAGGGCTTGTTCTGTTTGATCAAATTGCGACTATCACGAAAATTATATTTCTAATTTATTTTTGTTATAAGATTTTTTCCATAATCAGTCAGTTCTAACCAGCCAGAGTTGTATTTGCAGATAATCTGAATTAGAACTCGAAAATGATTTTTTCTCTAATCGATCAGAACAATCAGTAAGAAGGCTTTGAATGAAGAAGTTTAAATCTTTTATTTTACGATCTTGAAATTCTTCTCCATCCAATATATCGTTATTATTGGCGATCATATTTTTGGATCTATTAAGACTGGTAAAATTTATATCATTTTTTTCTCATTTGTTTCGCTCTGTGTACATATGTATATGAAAAGAGCGAAAAATATGTCTCCTTTTCTTCTTACTTCTTTTCGTACTTCTGTGCACATATAATGTATATTCAGACAATCTTACTCATATTTCTATAGAGAGCTGAATTATCCGAAGTTCTTCTCAGTTAAATGTAATCAAAGTAAGTACTATTAATGATGTTATTGTTTTTGGTTTTCTTACTCTATACGTACGACCCCATCTCATCATAAACTGTTGTACCGCTGTGAACCTAAAACTGCAGAAGCAACAGCGCTACCAGCAACAACGACAACAACAACAACTGCATCGACTATTATACCAGTACTCGACCATTTTCAAAATTAACGACATAAAAATGTATTGGTAAACTGACTGACTGACTGACTGACTGACTGGTTTGTTCGTTGGCTGGCTGGCTGACTGACTGACGGACTGATGTACCAACTTTAAGGAAATAAAAGACAAAAAGATCGATTGTTTGTGTACTGTTATGTATATATAAAATCATATATGTATACTCTCATATATATATATATAAGTTGTATACAAATCGACGTTTCTTCTTCCCCCCGATATTGTGTACTATTGTATATACTTGAGATAGTGGTTGTTTGGGTTCTCTAGTTGTTGCTATTGTTGTTGTTGGTTTTTATTATTTTTTGTCATTGTTTATTAGTAGTAGTAGTTGTATCGACTTTTGTGAAAAAGCAAAAAAAAAAAAAAAAAAATTTCAACTATGGGTTGCCAACGCTCAAGCGCTTTGTTGCTACATCAGCTTTAAACTAGAGTTTAGTCTTATAAGAGTAACGTTAAGGTAAAGATCGATCGTTTAAGTTAACGGTGTTTCCTTGTTTTTCTTTTTCTTTTTTTTCTTTTTTTTTTTTCTAATATATCAATATATACTTATAATTAATAATAACGTAGAGAATTTTGAACAGAGCGGCTTAAAAAAAAGAACTCAAAGTTAGTGTTAAAAAAAAAAATAATGTGTGAGAATAATGCTAATAAATTAAAATTGAACTGTAAATTAGAAAATGTAAATTATATGGAATGGCAGAGAAGGAGAGAGAAAGAGAGAGAAAGAGAGAAACTAATAAAGATCTTTAAAATTAAAATCTATACGACGGCTTGTGTGTATTTAGTGGTTTTTATTGCCGTGTACTGTAATTTGATATTCTCTAAGAAAAAAAAAATGCGAAAATAATCAAATTATAAAGAATTTACATTAAATTCAATTAAACGAACATACGAACACGCTATATATATGTATATATATATATACTGGAAATTTGCCGCCTTTTGTTTGTGTGTATAAGATGAAATTTAATACAATGCATTATATATACATCTGTATATGTAATGTTGTACCTACATGCAGATATTTACTCACTACCTAACTCTCTGTTGTATATGTGTACACACTCATATACCTACGAAAAAAAAAAATGATCTTCAAATAACGCCACTGGAGAAAAGAATTCATACAACCTTTAAAGAAAAAAAAAAAGAAGAAAAAACACCAAATTATTCATATAAATCTACCAAAATTTCGCTGTTTTTTTCTTTTTTGTTTTATATTAACTCTTGCAACAAATACAAATAATTTTACGGAAAATAGCAATAAGTATAAAAGAGATTAAAACTGCTTGCTCAGTAGGTAAATAGATTACGATTAATTTGTTCTCTTAGAATTCTTTTTTTTTTTTTTCTTTTTTCTTTTTTTACATATCGTGGAGACTTTACTACTACATAATAAAATTTTTAATAACTGTGGAGCTTCTCTCTTGCCTCTCATAACATTCTACTCAAACTGTTTTTTTTTTGTTTTGTCGTTTTATTTCAATATGCGCGCGCGTGTGTGTGTATGTGTGAAAATATAAATACATAACATGTACATACCAATATATTGCCAACCAGTATCTCAGCGTCACGGCTTATGTGAATGTATAACAAAATTTGTGTAAAAATATGTTTTGTAGCCTGGTAACCCTAAAGTTTTTTGTAAGCCGAATTTATTGTTTTTCTATACTACATGTCTATATATATATATATTATTTTTTTATATTAACTGAAAATTGATTACCTATTTGTTCAAATACCATCCATATGAATAATTAATTATTATAAGAAACGTTTTTCATCGTTTGTTTGTTTTTTTTTTTTTTTTTTTTTTTTAATTGCATGAAAAGAGCTTGGTTTACAAGTGTTTATAAAATGAGGTTTTTTCGCGATATATAGGGCTAAAGAACATATTTAATATTAGTGATAAATTAGAATAGAGTTAGTCTTCTTAAATAAAACAAAATCTTCTGATTAGAAAGGGTTTTATAGTAGTGAAAATAATCTTTTAAGATGATGAAGTAGATTAAAAAATATGGAAGCTTCAGGAAGTTAAAATCTTTATAATAAATAGTCATACGATAAAAATATAATCCGATCATACAGACTGACGTTTAACACTACTAA
The DNA here is from genome assembly GCA_000671755.1 of Glossina brevipalpis. Classification (NCBI taxonomy): domain Eukaryota; kingdom Metazoa; phylum Arthropoda; class Insecta; order Diptera; family Glossinidae; genus Glossina; species Glossina brevipalpis. The sequence continues at coordinate 803,966 of KK351060.1, forward strand.
CGGTATCGTTCGAATTAGGCTTAATAATTTTTAGATTATCTATTATTAGAAAATTTCAATAAACATTAGATCTCAATTAACGTCAGTCGGGAAAGAACTTAAGTTGAAAAGTTGGAAATTCTTAAGTAAATTTCAAAATCTGAAAAAGTTTTTGTATATTTATCTCTATATCTAAGTAGATGCAGTCGTTAACAAGCGGCAGATTGTAAAAATAAAAGTTATCTTTTATGAAGAGAAGACAGGGAAGGCTTTTCCATATCGAAATGTAATGTTCAAATTTGGGTTACCGATTCTCGTTACCGAACAACTTTTAACGAGTTAAATAAGAAATGAATCGGTAGAATTGGAAGATTTTCCTTATTTTAACGAGTTTAATGTTGCCCGTTTGCTCGGAGAAACGTTAACTCAAAGTCGAACATTACATTCGATATCGAGAATCGTTTAGTTTTTCAAAATTAAATCTATAACTATATCCGTCTTTGTGATAATTTCATTGCATTTCATATATTTATTTATCTCAAAAAATTTTAATATCAGTTAGTGTCTCACATACTGTTCTAATGGACATTTAATGTTTTTGAAATCTTTCACAGTTTAAAAAGGAAAGATAACGTGATCAGTACCTTACTTTCTGTAAGCAATCATTGCTTCCCCTAGCCAATGATTAGACAGTATTTTGCAGTGTACAGCTGCTCCAGATTTTACCGAATTTTTTTAATTTAGAAAAAAATATCTAAACGGTAAACTTTAGAAAATATGGGAATATTTGATAACACGCTAAAATCTTTTGCTCTACATTTGAAAGCTCTCAAATACATTAAACTAAGTGACTACGATAAATTTAAAAATTAGTCCAGAAGGTATTTTTTAATTTACATAAAGGACGATAGTCGATAATCCATGTTCTTTTAGTGATCACAACATTTTTTTTTAGTCTAACAATTTATATTATTAATCGAAAAAATTATAACAATAATAATAATAGTTTATGTTAAAAAAAAAAAATAATTTATTCATTTAATTTCGTAGTCATTGTTTTTGTTAATATATTATTATTTTTATTATTATCATTGGAGAAGAAGACCGTAATAACTTATTCGTTCCGTTTAAAAAATAGCCAAAAAAAAAAAAAAAAGATTTTACCTAATTTAAATTAACATTTGATTGGGAAAAATAATCCAAAAAAATATTTTGAATAATTTAGATAAGTATACTAACGAGAAAAATAACCAAAAAAAACAAAAAAAATATTTTACCTAATTTAGATTAAAATGTGATTGCGATACTTTATAGACATATTCATTTGGTTATCATTTGCGTTATTTTTTGACTTTCTCAAACTGTAAGATGAGGATTTGAAATTTATGTTAACTGTGTTCTGTCGAAACTTTCAAAGATCAGCTTAAAGAATAGGATTTATAAGCTTGTCATTAACCAAGAAATAAAACGACTTAGAAAACTAATTTATAAATTTCTTTTGGGGAACAAATACCCATTAGTATTACTTAAGAAGGTAGAAAGAATCCTAATTGCTGTATTTAGTTATAAGTTGTCGAATTTCAATTAGGATGAGGTAAGAACAGAATATTATGCTTCCTGATAAGGCTTTCTAGGCTTTTGAGCAGTGAAAATTTGTCGCTAGAAAAGCGAATGAAAGCAAAAAACTTCCCCTTCTGTGATATAGCGATCATGACTCTGTCACTAAGTCTTTTATAAGAGAGATGAGACGAATGTATATATTTCCGATTAGGCCCTGAAGGCTTTTGAACAGTGCAAATTTATCGCTACAAAAGCGAATGAAAACAAAACTTCCCCTTCTGTGATATAGCGATCATGATTCTATCACTGAGTCCCTTATAAGAGATACGAGACGAGTGTATATATTACCGATTGGGCCTTGAAAGCTTTTGAATTGTGAAAATTTATCGCTACAAAAGCGAATGAAAGCAAAACTTCCCCTTCTGTGATATAGCGATTATGATTCTATCACTGAGTCCCTTATAAGAGAGACGAGACGAGTATATGTATTTCCGATTAGGCCTTGAAAGCTTTTGAACAGTGAAAATTTATCGCTACACAAGCGAATTGACCCAAAGCTTCCTCTTCTCTGATATAGCGATCATAATTCTATTATTGAGTCTCTTATAAGAAAGACGAGAGGTATATATTTTTCTTTTCCACTTTATATCATTTTTATTAATTTATTGCTTTTCTTATGCATAAATCTATTAGTATAGTAATAATAAAAAAATAAGAAAAAATAAAACTAGATATCAAATGACTGAATTATTATTTATATAAATTTTAGATTTTGTTTAAGGCCAATTTTTTTTCTTTTATTATTTTTAATTTTGTTTATCAGAACACTTCAAGAATATTATACAATATATGTACTATAGAATTGTGAAATATTATTCAATATTTTAAAAAATTGATAATACGCATTTTTTCCGTTAAAGCTTATCACCAATGATTGTGCTGACTTCTCCGTATTTTTAGTAATAATATGTATTTTAGTAACGTGTTGTGTATATATATTTTTAAAACAAGAAGCAAAAAAAAAAAAAAAAAAAAAAAAAAAAAAAAAAAAAAAAAAAAAAAAAATTTTTTTTTTTCCCCCTATGTAAAAATTTTTTTTTTTTTTTTTTTTTATAAATATAATTACATTTATAATAATTTATTACCTCGCGCACACAAAGTACTGCTGTTTTTAGTGAGTGAGGGTCCAGTGTTTCACATGGGTTTTTTTTAGATATTGTGACTAGATCCACACTCATTAAAAACGGTTGTTATATCTGGTGAATTCTAAGTACCATTCACATGTGTTTGTTTGTCGATTCATTTGTTCTTTTGTTTTATTTAAATTTATTTATTTTTTTTTGTTTTTCTTGTGATAAGATTACGCACAAGAAAACAGAAAAACGTGCTTAGAAAGTATAATAACAGAATATTGTTGTTATCAATGAAGGAGAAAAATGAACTTAACTTATGAATAGCATGTAAAGTAGGGTGGTACTGAATGGCAGCAACATTTGTTTTAAAGTCTCCTCTTTCTGCATTGATTTTTCTAGTTAGTTAGCGTCATGGCAACCCTAGTTAAATATCTATAATGATATAAAGGGTCGAGGGTTTTCCCGTTACTAAATAATTTTTAAAGTATTTATGGTCGTACCCTTGTTTGTAATTAAGAAAAGAATGTCTACTTTAGAGAAGAATTGAGAAGATTTTGTTTAGCTCTTGCCTTGGTATAGGTATTGTAGTGCATCGTATAGTCGTGTTTAACTGTGGCAATTATATCGCTTTAAATTTGCTCTCTTATAAAGGTACTTCTCCCCTTTTTTTTTGTTTGGAAAATGCTAAAAAAATATCAAATTTCGATAAATAAAATAATTATTGTAATTATGTGTGGGTGGGAAAAAAAAATTCCTCTATAAGCTTAAACTTCTCAACTGAAGTGGTGTTGTTGTACGCAAATGCTTAGGAATTTTACTGATCTTTCAACGTAATGCGGTCTTCTTTGTTAGTGAAGTTTCAATGAGGGTTGATTTTCGATTTTTTTTTTTTTTTAATTGTTCTCAACGTTCACCCAAATGTAACGCAATGCAATGATGTCTATCCGCATAGTGAAGGACAGTTGTTTGCTTTGACATTCTTCTAATGGCACAACAACCCCATTTTTTTTTGTTTGTTATGTAAATTTAGAAATAGGTTTTTATTGCATTATCGTTGTTCCCTTCTTTACTTCTCTTTGTACGTTATTTTATATTTATAGTCAAAATCTGTTTCCTGTTTAAAGGAATTTTAATGGAAATAGTTTATGTGCATTTTGATATGTACATGTACACGACGTAACATTTCTTAAGTTATGTACATTGTTTTCCATTTTTTTCATCTCTTTTTTTGTTGCATTATATCAAGAAAGAGAAAAAGAGTTTATAAAGCGTGAAATTTACTTCTTTTTTTTTTTTTTTTTTTTTTTTTTCAAAAGCCATGTGAGAAGAGCACCTGCCTTTGTTATAAAACTTTTTTCTTGTATATGTAAGTGTGCGTCTGTTTGTGTGTAAATAACGGTCATTTCGCATTTTGAGGATAAGAATTTGAGAGTCTAATATTTTTTTTAAAAATAGTTTTAGTTGAAAATGAAAGTTATCTCAGACAGATAGATGCCTTAAGGTTATAAAAAATAAATTAATATTTACTTCATCAATTACAAGAAACTTAAGAGAAATATCCCAGTTTCGTTTCAAGAATACAAAACGAACATCGCTCAAGTTCATTAGATTGTTCTGGACGACTGTCCAGATTCCGGAGAACGTGTTTTTTTGTCGAATCAAGATTTAGCCATTGAAATGCTGACTGTACATTGGGTGCTACGTTTCCCCTTTGTGGAACAAAGGGCAACGAGTGACAAGTCGAAATTCGATTTCCTGCCCTACTCACAATGTACACCAAATTGTTGTGGACGACTAACGAGTTAAGCAGAGAGATTCCGGAGAACATGTTTGTTACATATCGAATCAAAATTTAGGCCTCGGAAGGTTGACTGTACATTGGATGCCACGTTTGCTCAGCGAGAAACAGAAATAGGCTTAGTTACTCCGGACGACCGGCGGGTTAAGCTTACGGTGTCCGAAGAACATATTTATTGCATATTGTATCACGATTTAGGTATGGAAAGGCTGTGGAAGAAAGCAGAAGAGGCACAGGTCGATGACTACAAAGCCTTAATTACTCGGGATGACCGTCGGGTTAAGCTTATAGAATTCAAAGATCGTGTTTGTTACATATTAAATCAAAATTTCGTCTTGGGAAAGCTGTCTGTGGAGGAAAAAAACCGAGCCGCAAGTCGATGACTACACATAAAGGCATAATTTCATGCATGGAAATTCGCTTTGCAACCATCTGTTCAATACATTCTTCAGATTTCTAGATCACATTAGTTGTTATCTGTTTAGAAATCTCAAAAAGACGCTTCAGGGAATAAATTTTGAATCGAAGGATGAGGTTATACGTATAAACTGTAGTTGAACGCCTTTATAAAACGTTCTATAAAAAGAGCATCGAAATGTTTGAAAAGCATTGGACTTATTGTATTATTCTTCCAGGAGAAAGGAGACTATGTTGATCAAACTTGGGAGAGAAAAGAAAGCTATAACAAATCAAGTCAGGAAAAAAATTCTTTTTTGGAAAATTTTTCGTACAAACGTCTTAAGACATCTTGGCATTATGCCTAAAGAGAAGTTATTCAAATTTTCCCATAATCAAAAATAGGCTTTTGAGAAAAATTCGCTACCAATACCCTACTAATCTGGGAAAATATTTGAGCCAGTATTGTTAGATCACTGATCTAATAATTATGTAGTAATTCATAATATTTTTCCTCGACGTATTTGAAACAATAGTAATAAATGACACTAGTGAAGTTTCAAGTTATATTTTTAGAGAAAAATGAAAAGCAAAGCATAGTCTGTCTACTTTCACATAAGAACTGAAAATGTGTAGAATACTTTTTAACTGACTTATGACGAATTTGTACAGTCAGAGGTTAAACTCCAACTGATTATTAGCAACGAGAGAGTTTGGTGTGAAGTAGATCCCTCTTCTTAGCAAAGACAAACAAATGAGCCAGTCACAGCCAACTTCACACCAGTTAAAAGAACAGTAATTTATTATTCATTTTCGCAGTACTTAGTGAAGGCAAAGTTTATGAATTCGTAGTACAGTGAACTCTTTGAAAAACATATTAATTTAGAAGTGGTCTAGTGACATTTTTATAAACTTCTAAACGCAGTATGAACAAAAAAACTGTGGATGGGTGTGTTTGAAAAAAAAAAAAAAACCCGAAAATCGTTTTAGTCAACATTTTGGTCGACAGTAAGACTAACATTTGCTTCACTTAGATTAGTTAAGGTTATTAGTTTTTATTACAGATTAGATACGAGTGGGTGGTTAATTAAACTCATTTTGATCACTCGTTTTAATTACTTGTTAATTTTCGTCTCTGTGATATCCAAATAACTAAAACTTAATCAACGAATATGCTTTAATGTCCAACTTTATGCTTTAATAGACCAACTACACGATACTAGCAAAACACATTCTTTAGGAGAAAGATATATTTTCTAACATGAATCGCAAAACATGAGGCATTGGATTATGCCTCAAAAATTTCTTTCCAACTTAACATATATTCAGTTTTTTTTTTTTCGAGTTAAGTGAGTTAAGTGAAAATAGGACAATTTTCATAAAAGTTCTAAATAACCTATAAAGAGATTTATGTAAATCAGATAAAAAAGATGTAGAGACAGAGACCCTACATAGACAGTAGACAGTTTTTTTTTGGTTTGGCGTGATTGCTTAAATCATTTTTATTTTTTTTTTATTTTATTTTTTTATTTATTTCTTTTTTTTTTGTGCTTGTTTCATTAATCTACTTTTGCTCTCAACGACTTACTAGCACTTTAGTTGCAGTAATTAATGTTAAAAAAAAAAAGAAAAAACAAAAAAAAAACTAAATGAATACTCCAGCATAAAAGTGAAGTAATTATTTAATACGTTTTTATATGTTATAATTTTATACTCACACAAATTACATTTTCCATAATTACTTAGCCTTTTTGTTTTTCTTACTCGCTGCTGCTGCTTGCCTTTAATTTTTACCATGTCAAGCCATCAT
>KK351060.1:810769-1198527 GCA_000671755.1 Glossina brevipalpis
TTACATTATATTTACTTTCCTTATTTGTTCAGATATTCCTCTCATTACTTCATTCGAGTTGAATTGTGTAAGCCAAGCGAGTAAAGCGAGGAAAAAAAAATGAAAACCAAGATTTATTTATACGATCAGTGTTGTGTTGTTTCTTATCTTTGTTTCTTTTTGTTAGTTACGTACGTACGTACATACGTACATGCATGCATGCATGCATGTAAGTAAGTCTGTCTGTTTGTCTGTCTGTCTGTTTGTTTGTCTCCTTCCATATTACGTCTGTTTTCTTTGTACAATTGTGCATTATTATGGTCTTTAACAGACTTTCTTACATTTTATTTTCACTTTATACACAATTCACATCATATATGATGTATCAGTGTATATGTTCCCTTCGATAAAAAAAAAAAAAAGAAATAAATATGTTCGAGTGTATATGACTGACTGACTGACTGCGTATTGTATTTGTATTTAGGGTACAATCTTTGGTTATCTGCGCGTTTCCTTGTCTGTTGATTTGTCTGCTAATGTTACACGTTTATGCCACATACATACCTACATACATGCATTCATATACGCATATACATATGTACTTACTTATATAGTTTTTGATTTTGTCATTTCTTGTACGGGGTATTTTGCTTATTCTTGTTCTTGCTTGCTTTTTTTTTCAAAGTTTCTTTTAAAGCTTTTTTTCTTTGTTATTTTTATTATCTTTCTTCTTGTGTTTCTTCTTTACTTGCTTCCATAGCCTACTTCTTTTCTTTTCCTTTTTACTTTTTCTTTTTTCTCTTTTTTTTCTTTTTTTTTTTTCTTTTTTATATCACATCCATTGAATTTTTCTTATTAAATTGATTTATAAGTTTGTTACTTGTTTTAAAGAGTTTCTAGAGTTTTTTTCTTTTCCTTTTTTTTTCAACTCCTAGCGACTCGTCTCTCTAGTATTTCTTTGAAATACAAATAAAGTTATTGTGAAATTTTTAAATTGATTTTGTACAAGAAAAAAAAATGTCAGAACAAGATTGACGGATTGTCAAGGTTACAACATATGTGCAAAGCAATCAATATAAAAAAACGTTATCTCTAGATATCTTTATTTTTCATTATTTTATATTAAATGTTTTTAAAAATCTTCCTGTAATTTTCTTATTTGTTTTCTTACTTCCCTGCTGAGTAGTATTTGTTATTTTAATTTATATTTCTGTACATTCTTTTGCCTTTGAATCGATGTGAAAATATTGATTTATATCTAATTTTTTGTTGTTGTTTTGTTTTATTGCCTTTTAAATTATAATACGCGTGCATTTGACTAACTGATCAATTATATCAATAATAAGCATAAAAGTAACGGTATTGTCACTTGTTGTTATATTAAAAAAACTAGGAAATGACAACCAGAGAAAATTCTTGTGTATATATAAATCACATTTTTGTACATTGAAAAAAAAAAAAAAAAAAAAAAAAAAAAAAAAAAAAAAAATTTCTTTTTCTGCCTTAAAAGTACCGATATTCGCTTCTAATCATTTTGTCATTTGTTATCTTATGATTTGTAGTAGCCAGACTCATTTTAAATGTTTCTTCACTAAGGCAACGTAATGATTTAGTGGATACACTGTTCGGAGATTAAGATCAGCTCCTACACTTCAAGTAGCTCATAAAATAATGAATCAATTAGTTTAATAAAAAGTAGATCTATCTTAAGTCCTTCTGGGTGGTACATAAAGAGTCTTTTAATAAGAGTGCATTTTAAAAAATAAAAGCATGAATTTTTCCAGTGAATTTTGATATTTTTTTTCTGCTGGAAATCCTTCGTCAAAATTCGCTACATAGAGTTGTTCATGAAACTTAAAAATTGTTAAGAACGATACCAAATTTACAACAGCAATGTTTTCAAGATACCGGCCAGTACTTCAACGCCAAGGAGTTTTACTGTCTATAATCAACCAAGTTTCTTCAAATTTTTTGACCAATTTTCGTATTGTTGACATATTAAATGCACATTCTCAACTGAAAATTCCGCAAATTTTGTTAACGATCTCAGCGTAGCTTCTCCCATTTTACTAAGGAATTTCCAAAATTATAACACGTTGTTCTTTTGTGTAGCGCTACATTTTTCACTAATCGGAATAATCATAGGTGACAGCTGTCAAATTTCAGAGTTGCTACTGGCATTAAAAAAACAAAAATGACACAAAATTTAATGTAATATATTCTTATTGAGACACACTCTTTATACACTTTTCTAATCAATACAAGATTTTAAGAGAAATTTCTTATGATCCGACTTTAAAATCTTTTTTGAACGTGTAGGAAAAGGCTCCAACGTGAACTTTTTTAATTGTTTCATTTCACTAATTCATTATTTTGATAACTAATTATTATTTATGAAATGATTGTATATCAAAATTCGCATATTTCAAGCTATCAATTTCGAAAAAGATATTCTTGCATTCATCTTGCCATATGTGGTCATGAGGGAGGGTGTATTAATCTACTCCTTACATTTGCTTATTGTAGGAATTCACATTAAAGGTTCCATGCGATGTACGTACATATATCGTATACATATGTCGCATAAAAAGTTTCATACGACATATACTTAGATATATCGTATACATATATCGCATCAAAGATTTCATACGATATAGCATAAATATATCGCATTAAAGATTTCATACTTCATATATATATATATATATATATATAGATTTGCCGCTTACATATATCGCGTCAAAAATTTTATACGATGTAGACATATAGATGTCTCACACATTTATCGCATAAAAGATTTCATACGTTATACATTAGTATATAAAAAATTCCATACGATATATATATATAGATATATCGCATCAAAGAATTCATACGATATATACATGCATACGTCCTATACATATATCACATCAAAGGTTTCTTACGACATATACTTAGATATATCGTATACATGTATCGCATCAAAGATTTCATACGATATATACATGCATATATGTTTGATTGCCTAAAACATAACCATTTTCTATTTGTTTTTGAAAATTCGAAGCAAAAAATCCTTAGAGAAATTTATTTTGAACTATGATGAGAATGATTTTCAAAAAAGTGTTTTTTTTAAATCACTGACGTTAAAAATCACAAATAAAACTTTTACGTATTTTTTTAGAAAAGCCAACGTATCCGTCGCCTTTGTTGTTTATACATGAAAGATTGTTGAATTTGCTCTGTTTGATTAAACTCTGTTTAGATAACTAATATATATATATATATATATATGCACATATATATATGCACAACTTTTCTCACACCTTGTAAAAAAAAACTGTAATCATTTAATAATTAATATTTAATGAGTATTTTTGTTGAGTTAATCAAACATCAAATTAACTACAATAAGTTTGCATTTACATGACTGTTAATTGTGTTTAAGCTTTTTATAGAATAACGTATAACGCAGTTAGCCACATGTAGCAAATTTGTTTAACTTAAAATTATTGATTGATTAACTTGGCAAAGTTTAATGGTTTCAGGTTCGATTAAAAATGCAAGAGCCTTTTAAAGTCTTAAAGTGTTTCTTCACGCTTAAGTAATATTCGAATACTAAAATCCTGTCTTATCTACTTCGAAGTTAATATGAATTTTAATTGTATCACACATCCCTTCAATTCAGTGAAGAGAAAATAATATATAATAATATATAACAATCCTCTTACTAATGCAATTTTGTAGAAGCTCGCTCGAACGTAGTAGAACAAAGAAAAATCAATCATCAGGGAGAAATTTTTCAGTTCACTGGTCTCATTGTGCTGCTCGCTTGAGAAACTCTTTGGTAATTTATCTAAAAATCGATCAGCCATTTTGTCAGATTAAACTGCAGTGCGCATACTCTGTCTTACTATCTATAAAAGCTCTAAATATATTCAAGTCAAACAGCAAGATTTTGCAAGTAACCACTTTAGCATGATGTTGCTTGCCTTCTTCTAGTAGAAGAAAATTAAGAAAAGTCTTCAATGACTACAATTTTAATACAATTGAACGAGTACTCCCCTATTTTCCCTTACTTTACTTTATATCCGTAATCACTCCTTTGAAAAGTATTTCAGTGAAGTGTAATTAAAAGGGTGAGTTACCTTTCACTTTGTCTTTCTCGAATTCTCCCTGTAGCACACGGGAAAATATCATAAATCTTAATAGTTTCAAATAATAGAGTTTTCCATTAAGAGCGCTCCTAAGACAATTGAATTTTACATAATTCCAAGCTCTAGTGAGCTATACCAGGTGCGTAATTGTCTTGAATATGATATGAAAATGATAAAAATATGATACGAAAATGATAAAAAATATTTAATTCGAAATATTGCCCATCGTTAGCCACACGTTTTGTTCACATATTTAGTAAATTGTGGATGCCAGACCAAAAAGACAGTTACCCTTTTGAGGCAAACCATTCATCGATCTATTTTTTTACAATTTAATGCAAATCAAAGCGATGCTTAACAAGGGCGTGATCCATCAACACAAAAGATTTGTGATCGGAAGCATTCGAACTTGTTGACGAACGATTAATTGCTTCTATCATAACTGGGTATTACGGCTGGTTATTGTTGTCGAGATATCTGTAAAAAAAAAACACTACTTCAGACAAGTGTGTTCTCTACAGATGATCTTCAACACATTCTTAAATCCGCCTTAAATACTTACACAACTGATAGAACTTCTTGTTTTTTAAAAGCCCAAGCCAAAACCCATGTGTCTATCCGTCTCAAACAACCTGACTATGGAAATGCTTAGATTCTGTGATTCTCGAAAAACTCTTTAGCATGTGAGTAGTTGCTTCTCTTGTCGGTAGAGGAAAATAAGAAAATATCTGTAATTTTAACGCAAGATGATCAAATATTTCTCTTATAAGAATAATGATAACAAGCAAATTACAAACAAACAAAATTAAATGCGAACAACAGTAGCTGAAATAGTTCTTTATATAGATGTGTATAAAGGATTGTCTTTTTTTTTTTTTTTTAATTATAAAAGTAATAAAAATTTAGATTTAATGGTAGTTTTTTGCATACTAGCGTACAATAGTATCGAGATTAAATAGCTTGACCGAGTGCAAAAAAAAACTTTAATATCAATTAATAATTAATTAATTATTTTTTTAACTAAACTCATGTATTGAATAACGCAAGAAGTGTGCCGTTCCTAAAAGTTATATTTAATAAAGTATGGGAAAAAAAATTAATCATACTAATTAAAGCCATAGGTGAGGGTTTAATGCATGTATAATATGTTGATTTAATAGATTTTTTTAATGCTTATAAAATGTGATTAGAAATCAATATATTTATATAAGCACATATGTAGTTAAATCAATATAAATATATATGCATATATGACATATGGAAATTATTGCCTCGAGGTGGAACTAAAATATAATGCGGTTAAGATATAATTAAAACAATTTTTTTTTTTTTTGCCAACGGGTGAAAAAACGATTCAAACTTTATTACATTTCTCAAATAATCTGAACTTGAACATAAAATAATTTTTTTTCTTTAAAAATGCTGTATTCGGCTTAAATCTGCTATCAGTTTATTTTCTGTGCGTCTTTACATGTTCGTAAAAGCAATTTGAATATTAAAACTCCTAAGGAAAACCTAGTGATTTGGTATTTAAAAGCATAATTTTAAATTTAAAAAAAAAAATAAAATAAAAAAATAAATATCCTGTTAGTCAGTAAACAAACAGACGCGTTTTGCCCTTCCATTTCCATAAAAAAAAAAAAAATATTAATTTGAAATAAATAAAAATTATTGTCTCTTCTACCTTAGAAGGATCATTGTTGTCAGACTATAGTACAAGCCTTAGGAGACGTGAATTAAAAATAAATAAATTTATTTCGAAATAAATCTTGCGATAAATTAAATAAAATAAAATAATTCTAATAAAAAATAATAATAAATAAATATATTTTTATTTTTTAATAATAAATAAAAAAAATTTTTTTTTATTACTAAAATTATTTTATTTTGTTTAATTTATTAAAGAAATAAAGATGAAATAAAATCTTCTGATAAATTAAATAAAATAGAATAATTTTAATAGTAAAAAATAATAATAAATAAATTTATTTAGAAATAAATCGCAAGATATGGTTTGAACTAAGCTATCAAAAATATATTTCACATTAGGCTCGCTTTCGTGCAAATAAGGTAATAATTATATACCATTTGGTCGGACTTTTCAAGAAGATTTTTGCCTTACAAATAGAATAATGAAATCATTAGACTTCATAAGCTCATAGTAGCTACAAGAAAAATTGCACACATTATACTTAAGTACATTGTAATTAAGTCATTGTCGCACTTCATTAAGTTTCCTTATAAAAATTCTATAATATTCACATAGAAGTTATATTAAATTTGTCATTTTGTTTGTGAAATTAGCAAAGAAAATCTGTTAAACAGAATAGACACAAAATCAATCTAGCCATAATCTTGTATCTGTCCGTCCCTCTAACCGTCTTAATTTTTGTAGGGAGATCAAAATGAAGAAATACATTTTAAAATAATTTTAATAGAGAGGAAGCTTAAATATTGCAAAAATAATTCATTTATAAAAGCCGAATTTCGTAAATATATCAGAAGAATATCATAAATATATCATAACTTAGAAGCTAAATGAAATACAGATATAAAGAAAGATCTAGTGTGGGATCATTTAAAAATTCGAAAAATGTGAAAATATTTTCAATCAAGTTAAACGCTATACACAATTAAAATAAAAGCTTTACTTTGTTATAAAACTCGCTTTAAGGCGAAGAGAAGGTTTTTTTTATTTGTTTCTAATTTGAAATTCAAATTAGTTATAAGGAATTTTATATTTAAATGATATAAACAAAAGAGGAAGCGTCGTAGTAAACCTAATGTAAAACATTCGCAAAGTTTTTTAACTCTCTATCTCTCATTGAAATATACAAACTTGACATAAACTTGGAAAATTTCTATTTAAAAAAAAAAAAAAAAGAAAAAAAAAAAAGAATTATGATAATATTATTATATTTTTAATTTAATGCTTTAATAAAACTATATAGCTTTCATACGCTAATACCTACGGGCATTATCCCTTGTCTTGCCTCATTTCCATTAATTTGCTTTAATTTTCACCCTTGAGAAGGTATATTTTTGTGTTATTATTGAAATAAAAAATGCATTAAAAAAAAATGTAATTATCATAAATTTTAATGTAGTCATGTTACGCACTCATGCTAGACAAAAAAACAAACAACAACACCCTGTATGGTAATTTCTTTTTTCTTTTTTTTTTCTTATTGTTTTTGTTGTTCATTTGATTTCCTTGTTTTCTCTCTGTATTGTATAAGCTGTTCACAGTACTATTGCTTTCATTATATACTTTTATTTTATAATTTTCACACTCGAAGCTTTATATGTTTATACAAAATATAAAAAAATAAAAATTAAGTTTATTTGTTGAAAAAAAAAAAAATAAATAAATAAATAAAAAAAATAACAAAGAAAAAGGTGAATAAACTTTAAATTAGTTTTTATTGCTTGCGTTCAAAATTTTTACGTTTATGTTTGATTATCATAATCATCATAAACGTTAGAGAGGCAAAAACATTAAGTATTAAATATAGTGTCATTATAAAAATATCTAAAATATATTCTAAGCTGTCTTTATATGATTTACTTCATTAGCACAGAAATTTTGATAGGGAAGGGGGGGGGCTCCTACATGTTAACATAATATTTCAACACAAATAACCATTCATTCATTATATACGTTATATATCAACATATTGTGTTTGTATGAGGCAGGTAATGCTGATAATAAATTTCAAGCGAAATTACTCAATTACTCAAACACTATATGTTTTTTATTTTTGTTTTTTTTTTTTTTTCCAAAATCATTCACTTGCAAAGTGGAAAAACAAAAACGCTTCTGAAATACCGCAATATTCATAGTTTCCGTTGTAACTGAGGTGGAACTTATTCACCGACTACTAAACTAAACCATCATACTATTATCATTAATATTATTGTTGTTTTTATCGTTAAAAAAAGAAAAAAAAAAAAACAAAAAAAAAGAGCAAACTTACTACTCACTATACTTTGCAATAGTAATGAATACAACAAAACAAAAACAAGAAGATAAACATTATTTTATATACAGTGTGACTCATTTCGTTTGCTTGCATTGGTTTTGATTACACATTTAATTTAAAGGAAAGTTAAAAAATGTACTGAATTCATCGATTGATCTATCTATTGTCTATTAATGTCTATAAATAAGAACAAAATACATCCCGGCCTATGATTAATGATGGTAAAACTAGATATTTAAGCTTTAAAGTCCTTTTAAAGAAACCTGAATCAGTGTTCTCTTTACGAATAAATTTCTTTACTAAGAAATCATTGAAAATTCCCCTACATTTTTTCCAAGAAGTAAAATTATATACAGCTTGAGGGGGTTAAATCTTTCCCATTATTTACAAAATAATTACAAAATATAATCTGTTGCGAAAGTATAATATGTACCTGTAGCTGACTTAGATTTTTATAATCATCAAGAATCGTAAATAAATGCTTTTGATCATGACAAAGTAATTTGCGTAGATTTGACTTTAGGGAGCAGCGAACAATTTTTTTAAAAGACTCAAAAACCAATTTCTACTCTATACACAGGTAATGCCTTATAGGGTAATTGTGGTAATGGTTCGCCATTTTTTTTTTTGAAATCTTTTTCTTTTGTTTTTTTATTTTCGTAAGGTGTGACCAAGAGTTTCCTAAACGTTTGTTATGTCAAAAACTACTTCGGACGAGTTTTCAGATTCTCAAGCGCATTCACTACGATTAAAGGGTAGAACATCTGCGCGAAGACTCTTTGAGAGCACAATGAAATTAATGCAAACTGTGTTTTAGATCAGAAATGTCAAATAAAAGAGAATTAGAGCTTCAATTAAACAACTAAGGATTTAAATACATATTATGAGCCATTTATCTACATTCCAGTTCCATTTCATTTTATTAAAAAAACCTGAGTGTATGCAAAACAAAATCTCATGCATATTTAAGGGTTAATAAAGAGAAAGAGAAGAAAGAAGGGTTATGTATTACGGTTTACAATCTTCTATCTTTAACTCCTTCTCCCTATCAAAAGTAATAAAGTAGATCGGCCACGAATCGCTTTTCTTAAAAGCGGTCGATACTCCAGATTGGAAATTTGACTATTCTTAAGCTAACCTATTGATCAAACCTCTTACTAGGTAACCATCGGGAGTTATAGCGATTTGTTATCCATTGATATTTCTTATAGTATGGGAAGCCTAAGATTCATGTAGAACTTTCTTCACATGCGAACTCTATTTCTTTAGCTTTAACTTTACGGTTTTTTTTTCTTGAATTGATTGTTGATCAGATCAGATCAGATTTAATATAGAGAATTTCACCAAAAAGCCATGTATGGCAAAGACAAAGATCGAATTATTATTTGCTAACTAACAACACAATTCGAGATTTTATGGATATTTAAGGGAAAATGTATTAAATGAGCGAATATGTGTTTCTACAATGCGCCCTAGTAGTGAGTACTAGAGTAAAATGATATTGTCGATCTGCCAAATAATTACTTCGGATATAAAAAAATCTTATCGGTCAAACCAAAAAATTACTTATAATTACTTATAAAACGATCTGGCAAATAATTACTGTAAATATAAAAAGATCCTCTCGATTCGGGTAATAATTACTTTAAATATAAAAAGACCTTCTCGCGATCTTCTCTTTAGATATAAAAGGATCTTCCCAATCTGGCAAATAATTACTTTAAATATAAAAAGCTCTTATCGATCCGGGAAATAATTACATTAAATATAGAAAAATGTTACCAATTTTCCAAATAATTACTTAAGATATAAAAGAATTTTCTCAATCTGGCAAATAATTATTTCAGCCATAAAAGATCTTATCGATCTTGCAAATAATTACTTCTGTTTACCATCTGCTGTAAATAATTAGTTTAAAAAATAATAATAAAATTATTAACGATCAAGCGACGGACAAGTATCGGATAGCCGTAGATGAACTACGGCATAGTGAAGGTGTTAAGAAGTGCGACTACAAAGTCAGCTTAACCAGTTTAAATTCTCAGTGCAATAGACAATACTTCAATTAAGATTCGGATATGGTGAAAGCTATAGTGAATGATGGGTCCGTAAAGGCCTAGTTCTTACCTGAATGGGCATAACTTACCTTACTCTCCACATCTTTCTGACCATCGTCGTGCTGCACATATAGGGAACATTCTCATAGTTGGCCATATTCAAAACCACAAAAAAGAAAAAAGAAAACAAACAAGCGAAGTGAAAAGTCGATAGGGATGTGTCGCAATTCCATGATGATCAAAACGCACTTTTCCCACTTTCGCTGAATATAGGGGAAGCAAAGGGGACATCCTCACATTGTTGGTCACATTTAAAAAAAAAAAGAAAAAACTAACATTAAGAAGCAAAGTGAAAAGTCGATAGAGACATGACCACGCACATATGATCGGAATTTCTTGATGATCAAGATGCACTTTTCCCACTTTCGCTGCTGAGTATGAAAATATCCATTAATATCCCACGCTGTTGTTTTGTCGGAATCTCTTAAAATCTATTTTAAATAACCGAGCGAAAAGATTTATCGTTTTAAAAGTGTTGTGACACCTGTCACTTAATTACTAACAAGCTTCGTTGCATACACACACTTACATGCAAGATTGCTGATATCACTAAAAGTAATTGCAGATTGAAATCTGTTTCTTCACACATAAGATTTATCACCACATTTTTCAGTCAACAGTTTTCAATGGCTTGATTGGTACTTTTGAAAAAATTGTGTGTAAAGCTATTATTTGTAGTCACACTTGTAAAGAGAGGCATGTACATATATATATATATATATATATATATATATACATATATACATATATACATACGAAGTTGTTAGTAAATTTTATTAAATTAGTAAAGTCTAGCTAGAGAGATATTCGTACATAGCTGGACATACTTAAAATAAATTCCACAATAAGCGGTAGCAAGTGAATTCTTATGAATTACGAGTTTATAGTAAAATGTGGACAAAAAAAAAAAAATATTCAGGGCGTATATTGGAATTTTTTATGTGAATTATAATAATTTTTTATTGGCTTTTTTTCTTTTTTTTGTTTGCGTTGAAATCCATTGATCGCAGATCCGTACGAGTTTTATTAGCCAATTCAAGGTTTTTTTTTTCTGTTTTTATTATTTATTATGATCGTACCCCGCCGCCAGCGGCAACAGTCCACTGCCATTAATTGTTATTAAAATTGTCACAAAATGTCAATTTGACTGTGGCTGACTTTGTCTTCGCTTTACATTGGATCATATTTTCATTTATTATAAATAATATCTTACCCCCCTTCCCTCCTCTTTCTGTCATATACTGCGCGTACATAACTCTCTACATCGTATTTTTTTATTGTTAATCGCTTTTGTTTTATTTAGAAAAAAAAAAAAAAAACTATTTTTATAAAAAGTTTTATATCAATTTATTTGAGCAACAAAGACATGTATTTACTATTTGTGTTCGCTTCAATCTTGATACATGGAAAATTCTAAATCGATCACGTTAATGGCGCATGTATGCGTATGTTGATTTCATTTCGTTTAGATTTAAAAATCTTGATTGCATTGCATTCTCTCGTTGAGTCACCACTAAATTTAAAAAAAAAAAATTAATACGGATTTCATTTACTTATTAAAATAAAGTAAAAGTATTTAATAAATACTAACCGACTGTATACACAACAATCCAGGATCTTTACATGCAAAATAAAGTTTCACACGAAACATTTTACTAGAATCACATTTTGTATCATAAATAAATCTTTAATATATTATCGATGCGAGCTTCGTGACGTTAACCTTATTTCAATTTAAATATAGAATTAATGAAAAAAATTTCTTGCATTTACTTGTTTATTAATTTTTTTTGGAAATTTAATAGTTCCTATTAGTGATCAAAGTGAATTCTAATGCGTGTTTAGCTTTCAGCTGCATAGCATTAATTTAAGTTAAATTTTGCCATAAAATAAAAGTTGTTTTTACTTTTGAAGTTTTTATACAAGTTTTTTTTTTTTATTTTCGATGACGTTTTTACGTTTTGAAAAAACCTTTTTTGCTTGAAATATACGGTTGACGAAGGCAGTTAGTTATCTGATTAAAAGTTTTACGTTAAAATTATCTCAAACGATTTGACATGTTACCTGTTTTCAATATTATAAATTAAGATATTCGTATACTTACCCTCATATGTATTATTGTTTACCAAGGGGAACAAGTGTTTTTATTTTATTATATATAATATATCGTATATTATTTGTTATATATTACATAATATATTATATATTATATATTATATATTATATATTATATATTATATTTTATATATTATATAATGTATTATATATTATACATTATATATTATATATTATGTTATATATTATATAATATATTTTTATCATGGACATTACTCAACGACCAGATCTATTCCGTTTGTAAAACTTGAAAATAATATTCATCAGAGATCTCTTAATTCATTTATAAAGTTTCGTGGCGTGGTTTCATTTTGATACTTAAATATATTTTTGGAAGAATATTTTTTATACGAATCCCTAAAATATATTATAATTATTAATAATAATTTAATTGACTTAAACTATTCCATTTTTTTTATCTACTAAAAAAAAAAAAATTCACAATTTCAAATATAAAAATGTTCTCGCCGGTACGAAACTTCTAATTATTTTGTGAGTCAACGGGTTAGTAATTAACTTAAAACCTAAAACGATCTAATTTCACGTCTATCGTTTGCTGTTTGAAATGCTGCAGCTAGAAAATGTAAGCCAAGAAAGTATAAAATTGTAACACATATTCTTAACTTAAATTTTAAATATTTTATTTAAAAATTTTTATAAATACACCTATCGTTTAAAAAACAAACCTTAAATTCAGAAAATTACAATGTATGATTACCAATAGGTTGGAATCTATAGCAAAATAAGATTTAATTAAAAGTTCAATGCGTTTACGATCGCGGTCTCCCAGAACTCGAAAATTAAACAAAATTTTACGATTTCTTTTATATTTGTAAGATTTCCAGGATGTTTTTGTTTTGACTTAACGAATACATCGAAAAAAAATCCAAAAACTTTTGTTGCCATCTAAGGTGGAAAAACAATAGGTTTTTTCATATAATTTATAAAAGAAAAGAAAAATTATACAAAAGGAAAAATATGAAAATTTTTAGATTAAATTCATGGTTCCCCCTCGAAAAAAATATAGAAATTTACTTTACCCGTTTTTATTCACAATTAACTAGTCTCCGTGTGGGCGAAGTTAACAAGCTAAGTGCAACATACTTTTTGAGTTTGAACTCTTTCCCTGCCGAGAGCAGTCATGTAAGCATCTTTAATCAAATTAAAATATTAAACGATATTTTTCTTCATTTGAGATTAAATTAAACATTATAGATAAATGTAACGTTATATAAACGAAATGAAATGAAACATTACAGATGAATGTTGAAAGCACAAAATAAGATTAAGAAAGCAGAGGAAGACAAACAGCATTCAGTTCGTTTCTCCACAAACTGACTTCATTTCTGTCTCTCATTCCTCCCTTATCATCGTTGTAGATGATGATAAACTGATGCGATCAGAAGATGTTTTAGCAAATCTTGTTTTTTTTTTCCAACTTTTATTTATGTTTTCATTTTTCATTTTATTTATAATTTTTCAAAAGCCGATCTTTACAAATTTAATGTTAATTAATATGAAATCCATGACAGTAGACGTTTAATAATCTTAAAAGTCTTTTAATCTTAATAACACCCGACTATTGTCTTGAAATATTTATGCAACCTGTTCCGACAAAAGAGAAAAAAAAAAAAAAAACTCACAAATTCAAATGAAGGTATTTTACTACTACTGAATAAAATTCTGTTTTTAAGGCGTTGACACCAGACACGACGTTAATCATATTTTAAATAATAATTTTAAAGGCAATATAAAATGGTTTTGTATTTTCATATAAATCAGTTTTAAGTATTAATAATTTTTTTCTTTACGGTTTAATAATCTTAGATACGATTTGCATTAAACGCCTCTGTTTGCATCTTTTGACATGTTTTGCTCGTTTTGCCAGACGTTTATTAAACGTTTTATTTGTGATATTGAATAGTCGTCTGCTAAATCAATTATTAATAGAAAATTTCTCACAATTAAAATAATATTTTTTGTTCTGTCTTTTTTTTATTTTTTTATTTTTTTTTTTTTTTTTTATTTATTTGTATGACTACTTTTTGACATTAAAAAGCAAAAACCTGATTTGGCGCTTTTTTGTATGCCAGACTTAAACCAGTCAATAAATAGTCAACGATGCTAAATGTAATCGTGCATACAAATGACCTAAAGTCTGTGTCTAAATAAAATTTATGTATTTCTTATTACAACAACAGCGACAACAACCACAGCAACCACATGTTATATGTAGTTATAATTATTATCAACACCATCTCCCATGTGGTGCTTAAGCCAATGACCATATATATATATATGTATATATATATATATATGTACATATGTATATATTTGTTTGTTGCTGAGTCTATGTGGAATACATAATGACAATTTATTTATTTATTTATTTATTTAGAGATCTATGCTTAGATAGCAAATCTTAAGTGGGTTCACCGTAGGCCATTTTCAGTTGCTGCCTGCCTGCCTGCCTGCCTGCCATACCATAGTTGTGTTTATTCGAGTTTATCGTTTGAGAAAAAAGTAAAAAAAAAACAGAAAGCTATTAGAGTTTAATGTTATCGAATTCTTAATAGAGGGTATTTAAAATTCGACCCTAACCAGGCATCTATATTCCAAATGCTCATTTGCGCAGATATATGTATTCTTGCATGTATGTTTGTGTGTGTGTATATAATTTTTTTTATAAATGGGTGTACGATTATTTGCTGATGCTGTTAAAAGACCAAAGACCACCTAATGATAAAGCCAATCACTTGTAGTGTTTGTGAAAAAAAAAATTCTTAATTACCAAGCGCTTACACCATACTACGTAAAAAGATACATTAGTCCATTGATGTGTGAGAAATTTTTTCTCAAGAGGAGACATTTTTTTTTTTTAAGGTAACTTTTAACAAAATTTGTAAGTTGCGTGTAAAACTTCAATGATATTGTTATCAGACACACGTAAGTGAATCTTCTTCGTTAACTTCACAATTTCATCATCACCAATAATAATAATAATAAATAAGTCCGTTCGGCATTTCTTCCCGAGGGTGATTATCATTGTAAAAATTGCCTGTCTTTTACAATAAAAACGTATACGATTTTTTTTTATATTTTTATTAAGAGGCATTTTCGACTCCCCTGCCCCCTTCATTCTCTCCACTATTGAATTTTTAAAACTCTTACAGTCTATGACCATTTATATGAGCAACAAAAAAAAAAAAAAAAAGAAAGAAACATCATAAAATTTAAGTTAAAAAATTATGTGTAGGATTTAATTAACGTCATATATAATACATAGCACATAGCGGACTATGAAAAGTATGCTTATAAATAAGTTGGAGTGATTCGAATATTTTACGTATGTTCCTTGTACTAATAAAGTTAGATTTCATATTAACATAAAAATATTTAATTTTAATTTAGACTTGTAGTAGAGAAATTCGTTTAAAAAATTTGAACTTGTATATTAAAATTTATGGAATTTTTATTACTCTCTTTTTCTTCTAGATCCAAATTTATAGGTTTCTAATTCCAAATTAAGAAAACCTGTAAAAAGGGACAAACTAATGCAAACATTTTTAAAATATTTTTTCTACCAATTTTCTACCTTTAGTGACTTTACTGACTTTTATAAGGGAGTTTTCATTATTATCTCTTTCTTTTAGATTCGAATCTATAAGTTTCTACGTACTGTAAGTTCTTCGAAAAGACCGTATAAGACGATAAAGTAATGCAAACATTTTTAAAATGTTTTTTCTACCAATTTTCTACCTTTAGTGACTTTACTGACTTTTATAAAGGAGTTTTCATTATTATCTCTTTCTTCTAGATTCGAATCTATAAGTTTCTACGTACTGTAAGTTCTTCGAAAAGACTGTAAAAAACGACAAAGTAATGCAAAAGTTTTTTTAAATGTTTTTTCTACCAATTTTCTACTTTTATTGACTTTTATAAGTGTGCCTGTTTATCGTTAGACTATAAATAAATTTTTAGATTTCAGATTCTTTATTGTTGCTTTAAAAAGAATTTGCAATTAGGTGCTATAAAAACAGTAACAAATAGGCTTAAGACTGCTAAAGTACATCTTTCATATCTATATCATACATATTACATCCGTCTAAGAAGTGTTCTTAAGTTTTTATATATTGGAATAACCTATGATTGTTGATAGGCCTTGACAAACTCTACGAAAATCGATATTCACTGTGTGTCGTATGTTGTATTTGAACCTATGTTGACATGCTAATGACGTTTCTTAACAACTCAGCTAAAGGTGTTTAATTTTTTCATTCATTTTAATTGTTATGTCCCCGTTTACGTGGAATGGAAAGCGCTAGATTCACTGCTCTTCGTGCCGTTGTTTGTTACTGGAATTATCCTGGAAAGGTTGGTGTCCGCAATACAAGTTTAAAAATTCACAGAGTGGGACCCCAGTGACAGGAACTTTTTAACATACTATCCATTGAAACCGAATAGAAATATTAATCAAAGGTATCTGAATGAGCAAAATTGTTCGGACTCAGAATTCCATACCGATCAGGAAATCTCATGATGATATGGGGACGAACCAGAATGTCCCCTTCTTTTATTAATTCTAAACCCAAACATCTAAGCATAAGTAACGTTAAGTATATTTGCATAAGCTTTTACCAGACTAAAATTTATTTCATTAATTTTATGTAATACAGTTTAGTCAAGACATGCACCTATGATACATTGATTGAAAGATAGATCGTTCGAAAGATTTAACCAAAATTTTATATGAGATCTCTCACCTTTAATGATTTCCCTGGATAAAGCCTTTATATATCTACCGACAATAAAGGTTGGAAAATCATATTTTTAAATGCTTTAATGTGCTTTAAGGAGTAATAAAAATCCAAAAGAATTTCGCATTTGAAACAGTAATGCTGTAAACAAAACCTTGGAGGAGTAATTGATGATCTCGTCTATATTCGTTGATAATCAAAAAAAAAACCATTGTTTACATAGTATTTTTTTTTTTTTATCACAACTTTTTGTGAAACGTAGACTTGGATTTTGTGGCAAATGAGAGCGAGCAATCAATCTTTAAATATATTTTGATTTATTACCGGCATGCTGCTGGTTATAATTGCAATTTTATGCTAATGAAATTATTTGAAAAATTTCAATCTTACGAGAAATCTTAAGAACAATCTGTGTGCATTTATAACTTCGTTTAACTAACTAATGCGAAATAAATTTAAAATTACGTCTCACGTATCGATTTTTGTTTATTATTATGTTTTGCAATTAAATCTACACCAACATGAGAGAGATATCCGTTATGAAATATAAAAAAAGTAAGCGAGATACGTGTTTATTATGATAAATACATCGCATGTTAATTGCTTATAAATAAATAAAAATTTTTCATTTAATTAAAGTCTCGTATAAATGTTTTTTTCATTTACAAAAATTTATTAAAAATTAATTGGCAGCGCCGCGTACTCTGTTATTCAGAATATTTTGAAACAATTGTGTTTACAGATTATTTTTACAAAAAAAAAAAAAAATTTAATTAATTTAATGAAAATTTAAATAAAATGTTAAAAATCCATAGAGAGTATAGAGTCTTTTCAAGTCTTTAAAAGAATGAAAAAAAAAACAACATTATTGCAATCAAACACACACAACATTACGATTTGAAAATTTTAGTCATTAGCTAAATAATGGTAATCACTGCTACATAAAAGCGACAATCAAAACGTGACAAACACTTAAAAATGCCATCAGAAGCGGATACTACTAAAAAGATTAAAAGAAATGTCAGTAATTTTCGATTCAAACACAACAAATATTGTCAATTTAACTGTCTTTTGCTATTAACATTTAATGCAACATTATATTATTGCATTGCATTGCACTGCATTGCATTGCATTGAATGGCAGTCAGGCAGGCATGGGTTGTTAGCTGTAGAAGATCATTAAAGAAAAAAAATTTCATTAAATTAATTTCTTTAAGAATTTTCTTTTATTTAAAATTTTTCTTATCTACTCCTTCCGTTGCGAAGTTTTAATACTTTTGACTTACATTCCGTGACTTTTGAGAATGATTTTATAAAAGATTTGGTTGAAAATGAATTCAATAAATTTTAAACAGATGCACAAGTAAATATTTTTAAAGAGATAAAGTTTTCAATGTCTAGTTGATCGAAAACCGATCGTATGTTTTCAAAAATATGTTCATGTGGCCTTGTGGTTGAATCTATTTGCCATAGAGTTCCTCTTACAAAGAAGAACAAGCCATAGAGTTCCTCTTTACAATAAAAATATATAAAGGGTGTCTCAATATAGGTTGCATTATCTCATTTAAAAATAAAAACACGTATTTTTTAACTGAGTTGTTTGTTTGCTTACCCCTAAAGAAAATTGAGCTGTCGAAATTGTTTTTTTTTAAAAAAAAGGTAGGAAATACTTCACAAGCGCCCTGAATTGGTTCCATTTTATAAAGTGTAAATAAAACTAATATTTTTTTTTTTATTTTTTTTTACTATTTATAATATTTTTTATTTTTTTCATCTTTAATATATTTATTTTGAACGTAGCTCAATACTTTTTAGACTTAACGTAGAAATTTCTGATTTATGTAGAAGTTATGATAATAAAGACTAAAGATTTCAAAATATTTTATAAAATCAAACTCGGAGGATATAGTGATACGCAAATCTGCCCAGGGTCTGTTAATCTGAAAGTTTTTTTTTTGAAAAGTTAAGACGTAAAATTCAAAAAAAAAAAAAACTTAGCAAGTTATGACTATTCGATCAACCATTAGTTGAATGGGCTAACCTGTCAAACGAAGCTTTTTGTTAAGGGGAAACACTTTAATTTTATAGCCTCGTAACCCTCCTTCGCCGATAGAAATGAAGGAAGAATCTTTTAATTTCAATATAAGAAATTAAGGAATAGTTACGAGACTATTAAGCCACTTAACGCTGCTACTAGAGATATATGTTTATTATTATTATTATTATTGATTACTTCACATGTATGTAAATAAATTTACAATATACGATTGAAAGGACGAGGTAACTGAGACCATATATGCCTTTGTTGGTGTGAGGGCTAAAAAAACAGTACTTTTCCATAATTTCCCTAGTTTATATTGCTGAAGGAAATTGCAATGTAAATCTTTCTATAATTCCTAACTGTATACGAAAGGATTAGCGATGTGCTAAGACAGTAATTCTTCCTGGTTGGTTTACAATTTCTTCTTTAATGTTGTTTTTGTACTTTTTTTTTTTTTTTTTTTTGTTTTTTCTAAATCTACAAGTGCTAAAATTCCTTGAATTTTAGTTCATTTGTCGATTTTTCTGTCTTTTAGTTAATTGCCTCATATAACGCTTTAGGTGCTATTAAATGAAGAAAAAAAAGTCTTGTATTCAAGCCTTTTAAAAAATATTTGTTGCTGCTGGCCAAAGTTCAGAAGTTCATGCCGTAAAAAAAAAAGGAAATAAAAAATTGTATAAATTTCTTGACAGTCTTGCCACCTACATGCATACGACCAACATAATAATGACAAGAACAACGACAACGACAACGGCAAAAACAACAGCAACAGGCAACTAAAAATCAGTGTTGTAAAATAAACACGAAAAATCAAAACTTTATTTGAAAACTTCCAACACATATCCAAGAGCGCAATAGTCTTTCAATTGAATTCTCTATATATGTATATGTATATATGAATGTATGTATGTATGTATATATAGCCTAGAAAAATAAACGTTTCTCGGTGTTAAACTACATTGATGTCAATTTGAAAGCATGTAAAAGTCTAAATGCTGTTACCAAGTGGTAATAGTGTTATTTGTTGGTATTGTTGCTGTTGTTGTTGTTGTTCTTACTGCTGCTGCTGCTGCTGCTGTTGTTATTTGAATTGTGTACCGCGTGGTTGGTTTGTTGTGTTATGGATGGTAGGTGATATTGTTACTACTCTTTGCTTATATTGTATGTCTCTGTTGTTTGGCTGTTGCTTTTCCAATTTAATAAGCCTTACATTACAAAGTATGTTATGCTCTTGTAATGGTGATCTCTTCGCTGACTCTATTTTGTCGGCGAACATGGATCTAGTGCACGGTTTATTCATAATCAAGTTCGTGACTAGATTTCATGCTCGTCTATTAAGTTGGGTCAACACAACACACAGTAAAAAAAAAAACGCTTAGAAAGAAAAACAAAAACAAAAACATGAATACATATATAACACTATATACGATGGCTTTTTATTTTTTATTTTTTTTTATATATATAAATTATGTACCTCACTTACGTTCAATGTATAAAAACTGTAGCTTTTACTATGTCGCCGCCACCGCCATCGCCGCCGCCACCGCCGACGCTGTCATCATCATCACCAGTAACAACAATAATAAAAACATTTTTACATCGTTCACTGTTGCTGTTTCTAATGAATATCTGTTGGTATATGCATGTGTATATAAATGTGCGTGTGTTTGTTTCATATATAGTGTTACTTTTTTTTTTTTTTTTTTTTTTTTTTCTTTTTAAGAAAATATCTCCAAAGTGTATCGCAAATTTTTTCATTTTTTCGTTATTCTTTCTCTCTTACACGGTTTGTTTAATGTATAATGTGTAGTAGTAGTAGTAGTAGTAGTAAGCAGTAGTAATAGTAAGAGTTAATATATTATGATTTTCCGCGTTTCTGTTTAATTTTTTTTTTCCTGGTTCAACAACTTATAGTGTCACGTTATAAAGACAATACACAACAACAACAGTTACACTATTAATAGCAAGCATAAGCATCATCATCAACTACTCCGTCGTTCTCGTTGTCATCATAATCACCCCCACAACAACACTATTAGCGGCAGAAAAATTGGTTAACGTCATTATTATCAACATCAACATCAACATCAACCTCAACATAATGTAATAATCAGTAAAAACAATCGCATATTTTGTTATTGCTGCTGCTATTGCTGTTACTGTTACTACTGTTATGGTGTTTGGTTTAAACAAAGATACAGAACTACATTTTTATGTTGTAATTGCTTGTAAGGTTTGTATATATAACTTTTCCTTATATATATATATTTTTTTTGTTTCAAATTTTTTCTTAACAATATCATTGTTGAATTGATGAAACTTGAAAAATAATATAAACGATCTGTCTGATAAAGATCCAAAAACAACAAAGCGATCACTTCTATAATAATGCCTATGATAGCCAAAAAACCAAAAGGCAACATTTTGACGTAAGAAATGTTACATTTACAGGTAGATTAGATTTGCTTTCTTCGGACTGATGATGGTCTTTAACTTTCCGTTAGCAAGTGTTACATTTTGTAGTTATATTCCCATTACATTTTCTTACTTCTGTTAACAGCAAGACAACTATAAATTTGCCATTCGCTTAATGCATTTTAGTAGCAATTGCTGATGACTTATTTATGACTATCACTGAAAAATACCAGGTAGGCTGAAAAGTTCGTAAGCTAACATAGAGAAATTCATTTTTTTTTTTAAATAGAATTTTATTTTATTATCCAATATAATTGCCTTCGAGGGCGTTACAACGATTATAGCGATCATACAAATTTTTCGATATCATAATAGTACGATAGTACGATTTGTTTTTAGCCTCAAAATAGGCTTGCAGTTCACTCGGCTGACTGTAGATTGGACTCTGGTGTGAAAGTAATGAGCCATGTTTCACCCTTGGTCAAATATTAACGCAAACATTCAGGTTTATAACGATTGAATAGCTCCAAACACTACTTAGAATCATCAATTCGTTGTTGTTTTTGATCGATTCTGAGCTCGCGCGGCAGCCACTTTGAACAGAGCATTCGCTTATTCAAATATTCATTCACGATATATCCAAAACGTTTCTTTGATATCTTTAGCTATCTCAATTAACTTCATTTTACAGTTATCCGAAATTATTTTGTGTACTTTTTTGATGTTTTCGTCGGTAATAGCCTCTTTGGGGCGTCCATTTCGCCTCGTTTATATTTAGCAAACCACTTATCTACGGTTGATTTTTCTGGTGCAAAATCCAAATAATGTTTAGCAAGCCAAGCCTTGGCTTCAATGGTATTTTTTCGCCAAAAAGCAATGCTTTATTAACACACGAAATACCTTTTTGTCCATTTTCTCAAACTAACGAAAGTTGCTTAACTTAAAACACTATAACTCACATAGTAATAGTGCAACAGCTGTCAAATTTATACACGTGTCTTTTGAAGGTTAGGGCTAACTAAAAATCATTTGGATTTAATACTTGTAGCGCCATTCATGTATTCACCCTACGAACTTTTCAGCCCACTTGGTAGGTAGAAATGCTTCCTCGTCTCGAACTTGAAGCACTATAAGCACTAAAAACTTTATGCGTATTCAGTAAGAATCATCTAAAGATTCTGAATTGAGTAATTAGCGATTACAAGATTTTAAATCAATAACTGAAATCACGATTAATTATCATACATCAACTCTCAAAATGAATGAGTTTTCAGCACAACTTGGCTAATGAAAGCAAAGAAGTATCTATGATTGTAAAATATTTTGAAGTACAAGTTAGTACACGAGTATTTCCCAAGACCCATCCAAAAATCACTATAAAAAAAATTCGATCAAGCAGTTGAAGCACCAACAACACAATTTTTGTGTAGATTCGAGACGAAAATAATTGTTTTTATCATAAGTAGAGACCAAATTCCTAACAGAACATGAAAATTACATTGCGATCGACTTGTTGGCAGACAACATTGTTGTTGTGGATTACATCCGCCTTTATTTTATATTATTTTGATTTTCACATGTATGTAAATAAATTTATATCATATTATTACTGAAGGCACGGAGTAACTTAGATCATATGTTCTTTTGTTGGTATTTTTATTAACTCTACCGTTATGAGGTTTTCTGCCTACCTATGCCGTCTTGCTGGTGTCATTTCTTGAGATAGATTACATTCATTTCATTATATTTTTAGTTTAGATTTTTTTAATAATACAGCACTGGCTACCTTATAAGAGCAAGAAAGAAAGAAGATCTACGATAATCGATATTTACTGTAGATCGTATATATCTCAAATCGCATTGTTATTTAATTTCTGAACCCAATGTTAGTCAAATAAATTTAAAATCATTCTTGCAGCAAGAGAGAACAAAGATCTACGATAACCGAAATTTACTGTATATCGTATTTTGCATCTCAAATGACATTTTTATGAAATTTCTCAACCAAATGTTAGTTACATAAATGTAAAAAGTATCTTTGCAGCAAGAGAGAACAAAGATGTACGATAACTGATATTCACTGCATCACTGTAACTCAAACGACATTTTTATGAAATTTCTCAACCCAATGTTAGTCAAATAAATTTAAAATCATTTTTGCAGGAAGAGAGAACGAAGATCTACGATAACCGATATTCATTGTATATCGTATTTTGTATCTCAAATGACATTTTTATGTAATTCAACAACATAATGTTAGTTGTGCAAATGCTATCAGCATGTTATGACACTAAGTCTTTAAAACGATTCTGCAAGAATTAAAAGAGATTAATTCGTTTATGCATTTATTTATACTCAATGAAGCAATCAAAATATTATGGTGAATCTGTTTAGAACTCGAATTTTTTTAAAGGGTACACTATGTAATAATGAAAGGTAGTCCATAAAATTTCTCCCTTTAATATTTTTCGTTTTTAGAATTATTATTAGAATTTATAATTAGGTCATAAGAACATTCAAATTCGATACGAAATAATTAACGATAACTAGAAATAACTAAATGATAGTTCTCCCTTTACAAGTAAAAAAGAACAGTCGATTCCCAATATCCCACTGATTTAGGTATTTAGAACCAATATATTACTAGCAATTACGAATGAAGAATTCTCTATTAGAATGGGTGTAGAAAAATCAAAAGTTCTTGCCTATTGTACGTAGTTTAGTCGAGTATATGTTATGAAGAATTCTTTATTTGGTTGCCTACAGAAATATGGGAGTTATTGCCGCCTATTATAAGTACTTTGATTGAACATATGTTAAGCAGATTTCTCTATTAGATTGGGTATATATTGCCTATTAAACGTCCTTGAGTATGATGTCCGTTACTCCATTTATTTGAAATTTATTCTGCGATGGTAAAGTATTTAAAAAACAGCAGATGAGCACGAAGCAACAAAAATATAAAGATATTTGGTCTGATTGATTTTGATTTGATCATTTCGATATATTCGAAGCTCTAACTTTTGCATTGTTAGGATAATCTCTAGTTAAGTAGGAGACGAAAGGTTTATAACGTAAAAATAAAAAAGCAAAATTTGGTTTAGAAAAATACGAGAAGGGGGTATTTAGATTTAGGTATCGAGAACTAAAAACAATTATTGATCAAACTAAGATATCCCTCTATCGGGCTGCTGTTAAAAGTCCTAAACATAGAATAATTACAATAGATAGATAACGTTACACTTTTCATTTAAAAACTGAACTGAATTTTATATCTTCCTGGAAACATGTTCATCTGTCTCAAAAACTTTTAATGCAGCCACTGCTGACGTCACTAGCAATTCCAGCGGGGAGTGATACTTTTACGTTGCATTCGATTTCTTCCATTCCTAATTTTAAAATGATTTATTAAAACCCTTAAACACCATTAAGCGTATGATCTACTAAAGCTGAACAATACACGTTTAGTTTAATGAAACCCCTTAATATCTAATCTGATTACTATATTTTTACTCGTATAAAAGTGAAATCTACTTCTTTACTGATTGCAAAGCAAAATGATTCTTAAAAATATTATATAACAGGAGAATAGATAGAGACTACCGGTTCTAAATGTTAATCAACAATAAAAAAAGAAACGATTTTACAGAATTGATCGATCGTAAAGGGTCTCCAAAAATTTACACGAGATTGGAATTGATTAAAAGATAGACTTATTTTTTTTTAAATTATAATTCTCTTACTGCCTCTATAGTATACACAGCACTTCGGGCAAATAATCTTCACGTCTTTGCTGCTACATATGCACTTTTTTGATGGAAATTTTCCTTAATCGTGTTGCTTGACCAGCATCAGTTTCGAAGACGTGTGATTCAATAATACCTCCAGCCGAACCATTTTGTTTTTCAACAATCAAATGTGAGTGCTTTGAACCCTAAATGCGCCAATTTTAACAAGTCACAGTTGACGAAGTTAAATTAATATTCTGATCAAAATTTGTACGAAATTTTGCGAACTATAGCCGCCAAATTTTCCTTAATCTAGAAATATTGTTCAACGAAGAAAACGTTTTGCTTTATCATGTATAATCAATTTTACTCTCTGCTATTTTACTAACCCTAAACTGTCAGCTATCAAACTGGTTTTTTTATTTGTTCCCAGCTCTTGACGGTAAAATTAAATCTAACCTTTTGGAACACTGCATATGTATCTTAATTGATCACTGCAATCATAGATTTTGTTGAGAATGGTCCCAAATATGTTCCCTCGTAAGCAATCACCATGCAAGGAGTAGAAAACTATTTCTTTCTACGTCAAATCCGGGAACTCCGGTGCTAAAAAAGTAGCCTAGAAAAACGCCGTTAGCACTCAAGTAAAATTGACTGTACTCGATCGTTTACTGCACTTTTAGACACATGACATAATATTTCTAATGATCTCAAACACTTCCTCTTCATAATTCAATAAGTAAATAAATAAAGTGTTGCAGTAGTATGAACCGTTTAGTAATCACCAAATCTCCTGTTTATCTTAGAGCGAACAAATGAATAAATTTGAGACGATGTTTGGTTTATGAAATCGATCTAATCTTGCACCCGATCACTAAATCTCGTGCTTCTCTTAGAGCGAAAGAATGAATAATTGAAGACGCTGCTTGGTTTGCGAAGTCAATCTAATCTTGCACTAAATCAACAAATCTCGTGCTTATCTTAGAGCAAACGAATGAATAATTTAAGACACTGCTTGGTTTATGAAGTCAATCTAATCTTGCACCAAATCATTAAATCTCGTGCTTATCTTAGAGCGAACAAAATTGGCGTAATCTTGCCGAACTCTTGATGCTCACTTCCTTTTGAGTGTTATAAACCAAATGAAAATTCTTACGTGTAAAATTTGGCGTATAAAATGATGTAGAAAATCTGTAGTCGAAAAAAAAATTTTTCTTTTAAAAACTGTCGAATGTCTCATATGATAAAGCGATATTAAAAACAGAATCAATGATGATTGTATACGCAGAGGAGATGCATTCCCGGCAAAAAACAAAAAAGTTTCACTCTTTAAAGCAGATTCAGAAGGTTGTGACTTTTCGTACTTTATAAATCGAACGTAGAAGATCGTCAGACATAAAGACATACGAATGCAATTGTATGAGATAAGTTTGGAAAAATGAAGAAAAATGACTTTTCAAAGACAATCATCATCAAATATCAAATAATCAAAGAGAAAGATGATTATATATGAAATTGTTTCTTAATCTTTTACAGATCACTTGAAACAATACTGTCTTCTATATGAGATTTCAATTGCGACTTAACCTATTATTATCGTCTATTTAATTTAACGCATATGTTGCAATAAAATCATAAGCTTTGGGGAGATTGCGTCAAATTTGAACTTTGATCGCCGTGTGTGCAACGTTTAATTTTATGAATAGAATTCAATGATAATTTCAAACATAAACACATACATACACAAAGCAAACGAACGAACCAACCAACCAACCAACCAACTAAACAACCAAACAACCAACAACTATGAAATTCAATACAGCCGCAATGCATATGAGCAACGCATCCAGATAGATAGATACATATGCACAGATACATTAATATGGATAACTACACACACACATATATATATATATACACGCATATGGCTACGAATATTTATAATTTTAACTAGAGATACAACAACAACAACAACAACAAATCGCCAATATAAGAGGAGATACTTTAGGAAATAATAAAAAAAAAAAAAGAAAAAAAAACATGAAAGAATAAAAACAAAATAAAAAAGAAATAAAAGAAAAAAGTAAAAAAGCAAAAAAAAAAAACAAAAAAGAAATAAAAATGAACGTCTTCTTGTGAGAGACTTTAAATATAGAAAAGATTTATTACCGCCATGCTACTGCCAAAAAAAGAAACGCAGGAGATAAAAAGGCAATAATAACGATATACGAGTACATGTACGCATACATAGATCCTTCTCTTTCTATGTGTATGAATATCTGTATATGGCGCAATAAAACTAAAGTTAAAACTTTTAAGACGTGTGGATGTATAGGAAAACGAGCGAAATCCCAAAGATCAGAGAGTTAAATATATAAAGAAACAAAATTGCGCATGCGCAACATAAAAAGTCAATACAATCACTAAGCTCACATACTATGGCAAACGTTTCTTTTCTTTTCTTTCCACCTTTTAATAGACCTTTATCTCGTCTTACTCAAGGGTGCAGCTTTTGGGAAAATATGGTTTAATACTATTTTTTTTTTTTTTTTTCAACGCAGAAAATCTATCACGATAGGAATAAACATTTTTCATTGCGCATAAAGAAATGATGGAGAATAAAAAAAAAAAAAAGAAACAAAACATTACACTTTTAACTCAAGAAGAAAAACTTTTCCTAAAACACAAATTCACACATACACACAATCATAATGCATACATATACGGATGGGTATCTAATAATGTATGTATTGTGTGTGTGTATGTGTGTGTGTATATCTATACGAACGAACGAACACGGTACAGGAACGAACGTTCACCTTTAACAAAATGAAAGGGTTCGTTTTTCTTTAACAGAACTGAACGTTTTTTTTTTTTTTTTTTTTTTTTGCACACATTTACTACATACCAATATGTGCGAAGCAGCAGCCGATAAATGTTGGCCGTCGACTTGTCGGAGAAAATAGTTTCTAGAAAAAAAAAAAAAAAAAAAATAAAAACTAAATAAAAAAAAAAAAAGTACGAGAAGAAATAGTAAATCCTTTTGCTTACACTTAATATGAAATTTTATGACCAGTTTAGTGGTGAAGTGTGTAAGGCTCTCTGTGAAAGGCTTAACACTCACATTGAACTCTAGTAGTTGCACAATATGAAAAAAGCAAACATTTACACTCAACCCATCATCATGATCATCATCATCATCATCTTCGTCATCATCATCATCATCATCATCATCATCATCATCATGATCATCATCATCATCATCGTCATCACCAGCATCATCATCATCGTCATCGTCGTCATCGTTGTTGCCTTAGTCGTCGTATTCGACGTCATTTAGAACATTGCCTTCATCTTGAGAGTCATCTTTTTGATATGACCGTTCTTTTGGTTCATGCTGCCTGCTTGCAGGCTCTACACACATAGTTTTATTAATGGTTTGTTGTGGTTTTTATATGTCTGTGATGATAAACATTAATTGCGCTTGAATGCATATGCTTCTTGGCATACACTGCATTCATGCATACACACACACACACACATACTTATATATGAACACACAGATATGCAAGATTTTTTTTTCTTTTTTTTTCGCCTTCCTACTGTATTCATCTTTTCCATCGTTTTTCTTCTTCTTCTTATTCTTGAGACTTCTAAGACTATGGCTGCTGCTGGATTCTTCTCGTATTCGTATTCGCATTCTCGTGTACATTATGTTGTTATTTTTGTCATAATTCTGTGAGTTGTTTTGATTATCTATGCATAAAATGATGTTTAAAATGAAACTCATATTTCTCCCATCGGTTGATGGTGCTGTTGCTGCTGCTGCTGCTGCTGCTGCTGTTATATAGTGCGTTTCTCTATTTAGCACAAACGCACTTATATAATGTGATCTCTATGCTTCGATAATAGCAAACAGATGGTGCTACATTGAACATTAATTCCAAATACTCATCTATCTATCTATTCTACTATTCTATGCTTTTTCTTTCTTTTTGTGCTTTAAGGACACTATTCTAATGGAAATAAAATTTATTATCGCATAAATTTTCATTTTTAATGTTTAATTTAAAAAAAAACTGTTTGACTGACAGCAGCGAGTATTTTTATTGAATTATATTTTTAAAATTCTTAAAAACTCACAGATTTTAGTGTGACTTACTGCCGTATGTTTTGTCATTTTTCCAATTTCCAACCAAAGCTTGCTTGTAAATATAACATCAGATAAGCTATAAACATTGAATAAAACAAGTAGCTTTTAAAAGTCTCCTTAAATTTGAAACTGATTATCATTCTGTTGTGCATTACCTGGTTTATGACTGTTTTTTTTTTTTTTTCTGCAATATATGACAAGCATTGGACTCACGGACGAATATGGGACTTTTCAGAATAAACTAACAAAATAGATAATATTTTTATAACTAAGCTGAGTAAGAGTCAGCCAGCAGCCAGCGCAGCACAGCAGGAAAGTTGGAAATTTAATAAAGAACTTATTTATGTACAGTTTTGATAGGCAAAGCATGCATGAAACATATGTTTCTTTCAATTTTAATTGTTGACCATAAATAACAGTAGGATAACATAATAATCGTAGGATAACATAATGATCGTAAAAGAAAAACACTGAAAAGTTTAAATGCCTTATAATGATGACAACATAGAGTGACTATATATGTAGATGGACTGACTGACCGTATTCTTTTGAAAAAGTTATAAACGTTTTACTATCATAAAATGTTTTTCAAATTCACAAATGATTTCATCATCGTTAAAATCAGAACAATCACTTTAGAAGCAATCAACTAAAGCAATTCTGTCTTGTAAACCTTTCCATGATTTCTTTTTTTTTGCTTTAAATTGTGAAACTGCAAAGGCCATTAAACGCAGATGTAGGTAACGGTTTGCTCAGAAACCACTATAATTCGCTTATCTATAAGAAAAACGATATCCAAAGAATTCACAGTCGCAGGGTTAATAAAATAGTCATTGAACTGCAGTCTGCTGTGAATGATACCAACAATTATTTTTATTATTATTATTATAAATTTTATTTTAATTGATTTAATTAAGTAATTATTGTAATTGATATTATGTTCCTTAAGTACGTATACATATGCGTAGAGCAAGAGACTCCTTATATAAGTTTTCGAACTGTGGGAAGGTTTTGCATTCACAAAACGTACGTTTATCCGTAAGATTTTGTGTACAGTTGCAAATTAAAGGAGTAGATTTCGTAAGGATCCTTTAGAGTTTTGGAAGAGTATGACTGAATTCTCATAAATGTATTGATCTTAGTTTTCTCGAAGTTGGTTCCATATAGTTATATAATGAAATTAAGATTAACCTAAGGAATAGTGTGGACAGTAGTACTGACGATATTTTCGTTAATTTTATCTTTAAGTTTTTTTCAAATATATTTTTGAAGGACAATCTTGTCCATTGTACCGTCCATAATTAATGGTACTGAAGCATTAGATTTGGCTAGTAGATCTGTTCCCCCACTTCTCCAGACTTGGTAACCAAAAAATTCTAATTTTGTCTCCATAAATAGTAATGGCATTCCCTACCTTTTTGAACGTGTTTTAGCTTGAATTTAAAGGGTTTTGAAAATCCTTTACGACCGAGACATTCTCAGTAACAAAAACCGTTTTAAATTTGGTTTGGCGAACGAGGTTTGTGGAGCGAATAACAGCTCTAGCTTCGCTTTCATGTAGGGTGTGATTAATCTAGACTTACCCTATGGTATCTACGGTAGCGTAATCTGAAAAGAAGTCGCCACTGTTAGAATCGTTCGTAGAAAATTCTAACCATTATTTTCCAAAGACTGAATTTGCTCTACGTTTAGTTTTCTAAGACTGGACTTGGCTGAGAGTGAAATATCATAAAACTTAAGTTGAGAAAAATGCTTAGGTGGAGGGATGATTCTTTCGCAACATGTGTACAAATGTTTATTGCGAATTGAAATTCGTTATTTTTTTTTCAGTCATATAATAGCTTTAATGTTATCTCTGAGTATTGAATTGTTAGATTTCGAAGGTTTTAGGTTGACTCGGGCTTTTAACCCATAGATTGCATTTTCTAAAGTTGGAAGTTGTTGATGGATGTCATTTCGAATACGCCTTATACGCCTTATCCGACTATTTGGCGATAAACAGGTTTCAAAAGATTTATGCTAGCTTTGTCGTTATTACATGTATAATCAAACCTTAGTACATTTTGCTTAAAAGAAGGATTTTGCTAAGGTAAGCAAATACGAAGCTTTACACATTTAATTATATCAGCCCATTTTTCGTATCAGTTAAACGATTCCTACAAATATGAAACTCTTGATTTCTGTGCAGATAAATGTAGATATTGTGTAGATAAATATAAATATTGTGTATATAAATGTAGATATTGCCACCGATGAGTTAGCGCAGTTTTTAATGGTTTCTAGTGTATGGATGATTGTCATCTTAAAATATAGATGTTAACGGCATATAGACAATGTCCGACTTTCGGAATACGGCAAATAGCTTTACTCATTTAATTGAAAGCAATTAGAAAAATTGCGACAGACAGTGGAGATCCTTAGAGAATTCCGTTTAGCAGAGGAAAACATTTGGAAAGATGACTGACTATTCACTTTAAATCGAAATCGCTTATGTGATACGAAATCTTAAGCGTAATTGAACATTTTTGGTCCAACTCTCTATAATTTCAGAAGATTTAAAATCAAGTGTAGCACGATTGTATTGAAAGATTTCTCAAAGTCAATAGAAAGATTTGTAAGAAGACTTTTTTCAGATATTGGTTTTGCTGTAAATTATTCCATGCAAAATCAACAATGGTTTTATCTTATCAAACTTAAATTTTGGATTCAATGAACCGAGATATCCTAGAAAACACAACTTTTTGCTTTATATTTGAAAGTCAGTATAGCTCAGAGTCTGATGCCATGGAGACGTCTTTATTTTTTTTCAGAATAGAAATAATTACAACAAGCTCCCATAAATTGGGAATACGACCCGTAGAAAGAATTTTATTACATATAGATCCAGTAATTTACCTTTACTTCATTCTGAGAAAGCTGATAGAATATTTGGGAGTTGGGGATATGACCAGTAGAAGAGATTTTATTATATAGATCCAGCATTTAAATTTACTTGATTCTGACAATACTGCTAGGACATCTGGTAGGAAATATGATCTCAAGACATGGAGATTTTCCCTTTACTTTGATAAAACAGTTCTAAAAGTTTTAATATTGATATAGGTTTCTCAAGGAATGCAACTCGTCTGTCGATAGGATGAATATTTGAAAGAACAATTTGAATAATTGCCTTATTTCCGATTAACTTTCGGGAGGTATTGTTATCGGAAGAATACATGGACCAGGTTAAATGTTTCGTATGCCTTGATGAATGTCCCGCTTAGAGAGCAGATGGCAGTAATATCAATGAAGCTTGGAATCCTTGCTAATTATTCCATACCACCCTTTAATTATTATAATTAGGAAGGAACCTGCTTCACAATTGATTCTGAATCGATCGGTATAATGAAAGATAAGCCCAACTTAACGTATGAACGTATAAATCTGCTTCACAATTGATCCTGAATCGATCGGTATAATGAAAGATGAGCCCAACTTAACGTATGAAACCAGCTTCACAATTGATTCTGAATCGATCGGTATAATAAAAGGTGGATCCAACTAAACTCCTTCTAGGTGTTACATACATTCGTACAAACATAATATAGTCTGTATCACAAGTGATGTAGGATATAAAAATTTAAAAACAAAATGTATGCATAATACTATTACATAAAAAGATGTCTAGACGAGTACGCGTTGCACGAAAGATAAAAAAATATCAAACCTAAATTACAAAAATTTTCTTTTGCTATTTGAACAGGAAAAGCCTCTAAATATTAGCCCATCTTAATATTCATTTGCAATAAAGCAGGTGTTGTGTTTTTTTAATAAATGTATCCTACCGTTGCCTTAAGCAAATCAATAATTAGTTACGTGGGTTTGCTTTGACTTCTTTTTATATATAGTATCGCAATTCATGGAAATATTAACAAGTAATACTCCTACTCTAAACTATTTCATCCTTTGCAAAACCCACATTGCACATAGCCGTGATTCTATGTAAAGATACTTTGAAATTTACAGTAATTTTTTTTTAGCAAAACATTTATCTCTCAATTTAACTTTTATTGCAATACTTGTCGTGTGGTATTATTTCTTATATGAATGCATACATGTATGTATGTATGTTTAAATATATTTACATATATATGTGTGTATATCTAGCATTAACATATTTGTGTGCATGTCTAGAGATTAGTATTAATCAATAAAGAGGTCTCAAGCACCACAAATTAATTTATGTTAAGCATTAAATATGTACGCGCATTGAGTATATCCATACGCGTATCTAAGCAAGCTAAAGTTGCTTTATATTTTTAAAATTACCGCATTAATAATCATTAAATTTAATCGAACATCATTAACAGCTCTAGAGGTAAGTAAACAACTCAATTGAAGTAGAGACATTAGTAAACGTTTGTATTTTACTTCACGGTTTAGAGTATGATATGGGCTAGCGTTATACATAAAGAGTAACAAGTAGCAAGTGAAATAGTTGTTGTTGGGACGAATCTTAATTACCAAGATGCGAAAAAATGTTTCATGAGACATGATTTCCCTAATGGATGCTGGGAAAAGTTTTCTTAATCGTAACAACAATCTGTCTGTCTGTATCAACTAACTAATCTATTGAATTTAAGTTGACAATTTTTACACTCCTGTTATCGTTAATAGTTGTAGGACACAAGAAAAACTAAAATTGCTTAGAGATCGGTAGCTTTTCTTTAATCAATCACCAAATGATTTCACCAAATATTTTAATCGATCATAACCAACACGAGATTCAACATAGTCATAGCCTTGTGTTCACCATCATTTTGCCCATTTTCCGTTTTTACTTAATCATAAAAATCCGACGGTGTCATATAAGTATAGAAATTAAAAAATTTCAGGACGAACTGATATATAATACTCCACTCAATAAGTTCGTAAGATCATTCATTTTTTTTTGCCATTTTGCCATTGTTGTGGACAACTTGTGACATAATCTACATAGTTGGTCGTATCAGATAAGCAGTGAAATTAAAAAATTTCAAGACGAAGTAATATATAATACTCCACTCAATAAGTTCGTAGGATCACAATTTTTTTCTTTGTCCCTTTTCATGAACAGATTATGACACGGCACCCCCGCCTTGGTGAGTGAACATTTTTAGTGTTTTATCCATTGTCATACATTACACAAGAAAATTCTTTTTATTCCTCCTAAACAGCTCCAAACCGTGCGCTAAATCATCAATAGAGAACAAACGCGATATCCACTTCGAGCAAGGGTTTTTCTGCACAAACGTTCATGGAAAATAGTAAATACACTGTCCAATTCACTTTCCAGTTTTCGAAAACGATTTTATTTGTCTTTCTTACGTTTTCTGTGTTCCGTTTGTTCATTGACGAATTCGGAAGATTAGATCGCTCAGCATTACCGGTGTTTGCATGGCCGCGTTGAAGATAAGCAAACCACTTTTTTACCATTTGCATCGATGGTGCAGAGACAAGATTTGTCAAGCTTTTGCTATGCTGGGATGATTTTTATACCCATCAAAAAGCAATACTTTATCAACACACACGAAATTCAGATTTTTCCATTGCTTTGAAAATTACAAAAGTAGCGTCACTAAAACAACTGTACGTCATGAAATTGTGAGTTACTATCCTTTTGAAAGCTGTATTATCTGAAAATCATATAAATTAGTCAATATCCACCGACATCTATATATTATCCTACGAACTTATTGAGTGTTATGATGAATGAAAATAATTATATTTGACACTTTGTCAACATGTTCTCACATATGATATAAACGAAAACAACTGTTAGCGTGTGCTTGCATATATGTTTGTGTAAAGTTTATGCGCAGTTGTATACCCGTAAGCGTTTCTTTAGTAAAACTAAAGAGAAGCAATCGATCGGGTTCGTAAACAAATTATGTACGATTGTGTATATTTGCGTGTACTGCTTGTGTATACTCACAGAGTAGTTATTTCTCTAATAAAACGAAATAAATACTAAGAAACTGAAAAATAGCTTATTTAATACTAGTGTTCTTGGGTTGGCTTCTTAATAATTTTCTTTTCTCTAACGAGCCAAAGTGTTGGATGACTTCTATATTATTAATTCTATTTATTATAGATAAAAACGTTAGTGATGTATGTAAAGCTTCAGATTCGTTATTGTAATAGAAGAGAGAGAGATGGGGAGGAGAGAGGGAAAGAGATAGAGAGGTGAGAGGGAGACAGTGAGGAAGAGAGAGATAAAGCGACATAGAGAGGGTTACAGGGAGACAGAGAGAAAAATAGAGATAGGCGGTGGAAAGGAAGGAGGGAGAAAGAGAGAGAGACGCACGGAGACAGAGAGAACAATAGAGACAGAAGGAGGGAAGGAGAGAGCGAGGAAACTAGAGAGGCAGAGAGAGACAAAGGGAGACAGAGAGAGGAAGAGAGAGAGAGACAGAAAGATAGAGAAATATTTACGTGTAGGAGAGAGGGGTAGAGAGATAGAAAGGGGCAGACAGAGAGTGAGAGAGAGAGAGAGAGAGTCGAGGATGAGAGGGATGGAAAGAAAGGGAGAGGTGGGAAGGAGAGAGAGAGAGAGGAAGAGAGGAAGGGAGAGAGAGAGGAAGCGACAGAAAGAGAGCGGGAGATGGAGAGAGAAAGGGACAGTGAGAGAGAGGGGCTGTGGGGGAGAGACCGACAGAGAAAGTGAAGGAGGTCTTCGTTCTCCAATACCTCAGACAATAAAAAAAAATAATTATTAGTAGAATTATTCGATTTCCATTCGTACAAAAGTTCACCAGGTTGAAAAGAAATTACGCAACGTAATTACACAATACATAATTATAACATAATTACATAATTACGATACATATTGATTAGATGTAAAATGTCTTGTAAAATTTACCACATATGCCTCTTATAAATCTTAGTAGTAACTTAGTACCAAAAGTAAAAATTAGCAAATAGAACAAAAGCTTTTCATTATAAAGATATTTCCCGAAAAAAAAAAATTATCATTTTCCTTGACACTAAGAAAAAAAATCATGCCATCGTCCGCTGCTTAGAAGGCTTATAAACCATTTTGGAAAAAAAAAGAGTTTTCATAGTGTAGTTATCATAAACTTCTTTTGAATATTAAATTAAACAAATCCACGCAAAAGTTAATATAATCTGTATAATGTTTATAATGTTTCTCCCTTTTTTGCTTTAACAGTACTTCGTTATAAAACGTGATTTCTTTATATTATATATGTGTGTGTGTGTGTGTGTTTGTGTTGTTGTGGCCGAACAATCTCATAAAGACCCACAATTGCGTCGTATTTGTATTGTACACCTGTGTGTGTATATGATATGATGTTGAGTTGATAATCATCATATCATCGATTTATTATTGTTGTTGTTGTTGTTGGATTTATTAAATGCGAGAATACTTTGTTGTGTACCTCGAGTATACATAGTTAAGCTTGTGTGTACACTTAACAGAGCTTGTTATTGATTTCCAGTTCGTTATAAATTGTTTTAATGTTTATCATAGATTTTTTCTTTTCTTTTCTTTTCTGTGTTTTTTTTTTTCTTCTTTTTCTCTTTAATATTTCCCCCTCATTCAGTCACATCGCATCTCATACCTTCATCAACAGAAATCCCTTACATGCTTTTACAAGCATATGTACACACATATATGTACACATATTATATATACATGTGTTTGTGTGAATTTATGTTAACACATATATGTGCGCAAGTAGTTGTTTGTTTGAAAGTATGCTTAAATATTGTTCATTATAATTGCCGTTCGCATAATAAATATATGATTGTGTATCTTGGTGCGCTTTAATTTTATAGATTCCGAACAAAAAAAAAAAAAAAAATATTTTTGTTGTTCTTGTAATAGTTTAGTTACATACATTTAGTTATTTAGCAGAGAGCATACGCAAGCATACACAATCAGTGCATCGTAATGTCGTAAATGTTCGTTCATACTTCATATTCGCTTCATACATTCAATGTATTCATCTCTAAAAACGTTTTTCTCTGAAATTTAAAAGTAAACATGGAACTCTCCGTTCACTACAACCGTTTTTAATTTTTTCTGACCAACTAAAGACTTTCTAGTCTTTTTCCCCCTACTTTTAAAGGACTACCTGCGAGACCTACAAAACTTACTTACATTAGAAATTTTACTTTTCAAAACTGTTGTACATATATATATCTTCTTTCTTAAAAAAAAAAAAAAAAAAAAATGTAATGGACTTGAGGAATTCGGACTAAATCGAATTTTTCTTATTAGCTGGTTTCTTATTGTGGTTTCTTTTATCACTTCTCTGACTGACTGTTCTCTGTATGCCAAGGTTTTCGCATCCAAAGGCTTTTAAAATTTATAGAATTTTTTATATTTTAGAGAAGGAATCTTGAGAAAAAATAAAATATAAACATAATGAAAAAAATTAGATATTTTCAAGGGCAAATTATTTATTTTAAATATTTCAAACCGCATAAAACCTACGCGCGCTGTAAATGTTTTAAACTTTTCATGTTACACTTTATTAAGTATAACGCTGTACTACAATATCCCAAAAACTGTCGAGATGCATCTCAGTTTTGAAATCTTCTATTTGAAGGCCTTATCATCATCATTGTGTTGCCTACAATAAAAAAGACTGATTCGCTTATATGGCATTAAGAAGTACACGATGATGATGAGTCTTTAGGTTGTTGTTGATCAAACGAGAAGGTGTTATAAAAGGGCAAGTTTTAATTAAGAACTTTTAAGAACTTTAATTGCTATTATAACTTCTTTCTTCCTTTCGCGTTATGGTTTATGAGCCGGAAAGGGTTTAGTTAGTTGTATAGTTTTATTTGTATGAGAAATACCAACAATATCTGGTTGCTTTGAAATTC
The DNA here is from genome assembly GCA_000671755.1 of Glossina brevipalpis. NCBI lineage: Eukaryota > Metazoa > Arthropoda > Insecta > Diptera > Glossinidae > Glossina > Glossina brevipalpis. The sequence continues at coordinate 849,071 of KK351060.1, forward strand.
AAAGGAAACTTTGTAAATCATATAAATTCAAGTTGTAAAAGAAGAGTCAGTCTTGTCAGAAGATAGGAACACACCCATCATAGTGGTGTAAATAATATTGCAAGAAGAAACTTAGCCATATTCATTCTCTTTTTTTTTGCCTTGATATTCTCGCGGGAATTAAGATGTGCTTAAAACTGCTTAAAATGAATCTCTCTTCACTCACTCTCCATTTCAAATAATCATAAGTTAAGACAAAGCAGCAAACTTATCTAAAATAACAACAACAAAAAACCACATTCGTTTGATATCATCACCTTTGATACTTTCCGGACTCCAAGACTGACTCTTTTGATTGTAAAACATTTCAGTATGTGTGAAGTTATTAGGTTAGTAGAAGGATATCGTCTTAGCTAGCCCTAGAAAGTACTCTGGCATCGACTTCTATAATGAAATCTCGTCTAAGTCAGTTTTGTGTCCATTCCAAGTGTTCGTGTATATAAACGAACCAAGGACTAAATTTATATGGTAAGTGTTTTAAAAGTAGATGACAGACGGACAGACTGATGGGCGAACGGACGTTTGAGATTGAATCAACTTATTTTACGGCCATTTCCAAATGTTATAAACGGAAATACAAATTTAATGTATCCCCACGATAGTAGGTTTAAGAAATATAACTAAACGTCAGGGTTATGGTCTTTACAAGCACTCAAACTAAATTTGAACTCGATTTATACCGTGATTGTTCCAAAAACAGTTAACAGAAAGACGGACGGACGGATGGACAGACGAACTGAAGGGCGAACGGACGGTTGAGAGTGAAACGACTTATCTTGTGGACATTTCCAAATGTTACAAACGCAAAAGCACATTTAATATATTCCCGTGATAGTAGATTTAAGAAACGTAACTAAACGTCAAGTATATGATCTTCACAATGATTCAAACGTAAACAACTGCTAAATTTGAAGTCTGTTTATAACGTAAGTGTTCTAAAAACAGTTGACAGACAGACGGGCGGACAGACAGACAGACGCACGGACAGATGGGATTAAATTGACTTATTTTATAGCTATTTTCGGTATTTCCCCGATAGCAGATTTAAGAAACGTAAAACGTAGATGTTTACAAACATTCAAAAGCAAGAAAAGAATTTATAAACACATAAAAATATTTGGAAGCCTTAGGATTTTAACGTGCTAGAAACAAAAACTATTCAAAAAAAAAAACAAAATCACACGAACTAAGTTAGTTTTCAAATCTGATGAATTTAAGAAGTAAACTCACAAAAATGTAATGGTAACAAAGGTCCCTCCTAACACGTGCAGGCTTATATAGTCGTATACATCTTTTTCTTTTTTTCTTTTTTATAGGTTTATGTATGCATTACGCCGGTGAGAAGTAAAGCCCATATTTCCGAAACCTACTATTCGTACTCATTCCAAGGGAAAAAGTAAATAATAGGTTCACGTATCGATTATCTAAGAAAACATTATTTCAAGTTGAAATTTTTTACATAAACAAACACGGACACTATTTTCAAAGCCTTAGAAGCACCAGTTTTTGAAAATCAATTAAACGTAAAATCCAAAGGATAGATATACATTTATAATGGATATGTATCGCCATTTATAATATATAATATATGACAAGTGGTTGAAACATCTCTCAGAGAGAGGTGTCTGTCAATTAACCAACTAATTGAACTAAACCTTTATAGAATAATCCCAAGAGCCACTAATTTGATAGAAATATTATCTCGTAATATACTACTTTTGATAGAGTAACCAGTAATTACGGAATTATTTACGCCACACCTTCAAGTTAATAATTTTTTTTATCTTCACTACAAAAGTAAATCCTAACCAGAGTTCACACCTAATAATATGATTTCGTATATATTTGATATGGCAGACAGCAAATATAGATTTCTTTTCATTTATAAAAATACAACTTTCCGTCGTATAGTAACAATGAAAAAAAAAAAAAAAAAAAAAAAGTGTAATAACAAAACCTCTCCCATCTATTATTATACATGCGGTGAAGGCAACCACCACCAAATCTGATCAAGACTTTTATTCAATTAATTATGAAATGATATGAATTTATGCACAAACATTGTTTATTAGCATATTACATACACACATGCATGCATACATACATGCATACAAGCATGCATGCTTGCATACATTTTAGAAATCATACAAACAATAATTGACCCGCATAAATTTTTCTGGAAAAAAAAGGAAGAAATTGAGTTAACGGTTTGCAATCACAGACTAATAAACGAAAAAAAAAAGTGTTGCGTACGGTTTAGACCGAATAGTTTAATACCTATCACTGATAAGGAAAGGATGACGGGACAATTCAAATTCTTCACATAACAATTATGGGTTATACAGAAGAAGTGAGAAAGAAGTGAGTATTTTGCTTAGGCACATCAATATCGTATTTGGATTAAACCGCATTTTTAAAGTAAATTATTGTAGAAATAAATTTTCTTTTCTTTTTTTTTCTTATAAGCAATCACTTGACATATGTCTCTTATATGTACCCTATAGGTCCCCTATATGTCCTCTTTATGTCCCCTATAAGCATATATGATGGTGGTGCTTCGAGAGAAAGAAGTGAGGAGAAAGGGGGATAGAAGTGCTCAATACAATCCATGCACAAATATCGTATTTTACATAGACACATCAATATCGTATTTTTAAAAAGTTGGTAGCATTTTTTTAGTTAAATTATTGTAGAAATAAATTTTCTTTTTTTTCTTACAAGCAATCACTTAGCATATGTCCCTTATATGTCCCCTATAGGCATAGGTGACCATGATAGTTAGATAGAAGAAGTGTCGTAAAAGGCGGTAGAAGTATGAAAATATTGCTATTGTTTACAGAGACTCTTTACTTCTTTCTTTTAAATGTAGATGAATCCTTAGTTCAATTTAGCTGATCCTGCATATTGGCCCAGATATTTTATTAAGTAATAGTTGATCAGCAAACTTAGCGTTGTAAAATTTTGATGGCAAAATTTTTGGCAAGAAAAGGCCCCAGCTATCACTTTTCCGAATTTGTAAGTTGGCTTTTAAACTAATGTCCTTGATTTCGGAATTTAAATGAAAGGAACAAGAAAAGATTTAAATTCAAATTTTTTCCTGTAGATAAAAATTATAAGGACTTTATAATGATTTTAAGAAAAATGATAGACATAATAGGCATATATTTCCATTCGTTACATACGTTAAAACAAAACTAATCTAATATATTCCCTATGGTAGGTATAGAGAAAAGATGAAAAAAGAAATAAAAAAAAAGTTAACAAAGCAGGCCATGGAAACGTTATAGAAAAAGATTTCAAAAGCATAAAAACACCAAAAAAACCTCCCAAAAAAAAAAAAAAAAAACTAAAACTAAAAAAAAAAGAAATAGGTAAGGTTAGCCTGCAGTTACATACGTATTTATGCTTATGCTTATGTTTGACGTATGCACTTCGATGTAATAACTCTCCAAGTCACTACTGCTGCTGCTTGAGAGTTGAATTTTCGCAATAATAATAAAAACCGTACAATACATAGAAACGGGGAAAAGAAAAACATTGAAACAAGAAAATTATATTCACCTCGGAGCGAATTCTAGATGCCCATCGTATCATCGATCTAAAATAGTTCTATAAAAGAAACTAAAGTTTTACTTCTTTAAAAGTCCCATCCATTGCATTAGAGCAACGATTTTAATAGAAAATATTTTTTAATTTCTATCAAATTGTAAATCGATTTTAAATTATAAATAAATTTTGAAAAAAAACATATAAGCGGGAAACCAGGAATATAGATCCAAGCTACACAACATTGCTAAGAAGGGTTAACACAATCGTTTTGAACAGATTCCCTTAACTTGTCTCAATCAATCTCAATCAATCAAGAAAAACTCTTCGACTCATATTGGATACGTATGTGTTACATACGAAGTGATACAATTAGTTGAACCAAAATCCTTCGGGAAGGGTACACAAATTATCTTTCACTCGATGCATTCGTAATTTTAATAAATTGTTGTTCGTATATAATAATGTGTGACGGCACTAGTAGCCATATTATAGGCTTATATCTCTACGTATTGTGTATAAACACAGTAAAAGGTAGTTTTGTATTTCATATACTGCAGTGTAGTGTAGTGCATCGTGACATCGCATCTAACCATAAATACATATATATATATATACATACGTATATGCATAGATTGTGGTGGTGCCATCAAATTGGCAAACGGTTGTTATTAGTGCTCCGTTGAAAACCATCGATTGCCACACGCCCATAATGAAGACTACTATGTAGATGGGAGTGCATGCATGTCAAAATGTTGCCCCTATCTATATGTTGTTGTTGTTGTTTTTGTTTTTGTCGTCGTCGTTTTTGATATTATTATGTTTTTTTTTTTTTTATATTCTTTTTGTTCAGTTTTTCCTACTCATACTAAAACTACACAACTACTGCTGCTGTTTCTAAATCATACTCGTTGGGAAAACAACAAAAAAAAATTAAAGAAGAAAAACGTTAACAGTTCGCTACTTATATACTAGACGTGTGTGTGTGTCTGTGATTACGGTTACCGCTGACTTTTTTCTCTTTTTTTTTTTTGCTTTTTTATAATACTCTTGTGTTACTCAAATTTCATAAAAACCAAAAAGAATTCATGGCTTCCAGGTTTGGCTTTTTTTTTTTCTTAATATTTTTTTCTTTTCATTTATATTTTATATGATTGCTATTCGTTATTTGTTGTTTGTAATGCGACATTTGCCCGTTGCATCAAATAACGAACAACAACAACAACAACAACAACATTAAGAGAAAAAAGACAACACAAACGAGAAAAGAACTCACACCATATTAATGTAAACATAGGAAATTTATTGACAAATAACACGCGACCTCAGGCTATCAACTTAATCAGGGGCATCTGTAATTTCTTTTGCCGTTCAGCCTCTTCAAATGGTTTTTGTATTCATGCATGCATGCATACATGCATGCATATACATATATATATAAATGCAGGCGTATACACTCATAGTAGTAGTATAGATGGCCACTTCAACTACTGTTTGATTTTTATAGGTATATCTGAAAAAAGAAAAGTAGACATTTGGGTGCTGCCCCTATATTAAAAAAAGCATCAGGCATCTCTATGTGCCCGATTTTAAACACAATTAAAATTAATTACATTTTCTTTAAATCACCAACAAAATCACTGAACATTTATTATTCACATCAACTTTTTTTTGAGTACAAAAGGCGGCACTTTATTTTAATGCTAATATATATACACACATGTATATATATGTATATATATATGTATATATGTAAAATATATGTATATATGTAAAATATATGTATATATGTAAAATATTATATATTATATTATATATTATATAACACAGTATATATATATATTATATATATATATATATATATATATATTATGTTACGTATATATATATATATGTGTATAATATACATATTATATTATTATATATTATGTTATATATTATATATTATATATTTATTTACATATACATATATAGAAAAATTTAAATATCATTCATTATCTACTTAAGCGGCCTTTACCCTTAAAACCAATTGTTTTGCACTAAAACGTAATAAAAAATAAGAAAATTATAATCGGCTCTGCCGAATCTTTTATACCCACCACCTTTATAGTGAAAAAAAAAAGGTTAAAAAACTAAATTTCTATACTCTCTATGATAATGGATCAGCGTGGCAGCTGGTTTTCATTTTTTATGCAATACCGTGGGAACTTTTATTTTATACTTTATAAATAGTTAGGAGAACACTTACAAAGCTATGATGTTCTCAGCATATGTTATACTGTGTGTGTGGATGTTTCTTTTTCTTGGGCCGATTTGGATTATTTTTAATACCAACCTTCATGTAAGAACTTCCAATATTTCTGCCAAATTTGAAGTCGATATCTTCATTTGTATGGGTAACAAAATATCATTAGATAACCGGACAGAGGGACATGCTTAAATTGATATTAAATTTAATAACAATCAAGAGTATATATGTATTCTATATGGGATAACTGAAGTTTTCTTCTGAATGTTGCAAACAAAATAATAAAATTACTATACCTCCTTATGAAAAAAAAGAGGAAAAAAAAACTAAACTTTACAGTTTTCTTAAAGCGCACTTAACTGGTTTGTTGTTTAAGTCTTTTGTTTTCTTATTCATATTCTCTGCTATTTCTGTGGAGAATGAAAGAAAAAGCATTGCTTTAATTTCACGCTTAATTAATATAATGACGATCAAAATCAACAACAATCGTATATTAAAATTCTTATCTTCTTTAAAACTATTTACAAACCGGCGTCATCCTTTCTATATACAAATATTTCGATAAATTTTTTTGCATCTCTTCTGTGCCATAACGAATTTTCTAATCTAAATGTAATTTACTTCATGAGCCAGATTGACGATAATAGAAATTTTGCTTAAAAATGCTACGTTATCTGACTGCAGTTCAACTAATCTACAGGTGTGTCTGTCTACATATTGAATAACTTCTTTTTTATTTTTTTTTTATTTTTTTTTTTTTTACTACCGAAGAAATCAAATATACTCATGACATTATTTCGTTTGTATTATTATTTCAAAAATAAGATTCTAAACCTAATATAAAAATATTTTCTTTTCAATGTTTGCTTCACATGGCGATTTGCGCAGATAAAAATGGTGATATAAGACTGATTTATGTTTATAGATCCCATTTTTTTAGGCAAACAAAGCCGAGGTTGATGAGATCATAAAAAATAACGGAAAAGTTTTCTTGAAAATTTCAATATGTTTTCATCGCAACAAACCATAATTAGCAAAAACTTGTACAATCAAAATTACCCAAGAATTGCCCTTAGGCTAATATTGAGTATCCAAAAAAGGGTATAATTTCCCCAAGAATTGCCTTTAGGTAGGCGTCACCGACACGGACTTTTCAATTCAATTTATATCCACCTTCAAAAAAGTGGATCATTTTGCCTTTCCTTATATCTCTAAAGATTCTCAGGTAATTTACTTATGTCCCAACATCCCTATATCGTCTATTATTAGAACTCTTATTCGTGTAAAGCATAATTTAAACCATTTCCGTTTCCATCCTAGAACTTACCCTACCTTCGGGGCCTCATATCATACTTCTAAAATTACTCAGAAAAAAAAGAACCAGAAACCCAGACGATGACTTCAATCTTGCTGTCACTAATTTGTAATCGATAAAATATATCGATTATCGGAATTTTGAAGACGCTTGATATCAAAGAATGAAAAAATATTATTTATTTATTGAAGACATGGAGAGACGTTGAGAGGGTCCAAGATTCGACCCAAGATATATAAAATTTGTATCCACTTATTTCTTTCATTTAACCGTCTCTCTAAAACTAAAATGCTGTCTATCGAATACGGTTTTGATTCATTTTCGATCACTATCGATGATTGCAAACTCATAAAACATCATATTGAACGTCAATAGTATTATAGAAGCGGTTATTGGTTCTTCACGCTATTTTTCGTTGCCTTATATTCTTTTAAATATAATTTGTTATGCATTCCGAGGTACGCACAATTGATTATTTTAATGAGCACATCTCGCTTTTTGTTTTTTTTTTTTTTGTTCTTTTTTTTTATTTGTAAAAAGAAATTAAATTATATGGACACTTGGTATCTTTCGCGTCTGCGCGCACTTTAAATGTTCACTCTAAAATCATCTTGTTACCGTCCAGCGGTATGGTAGCAACTTAAAAATTAAATCACGTACAATTTCTAATTATGTAGAGGTTGTGTAATTTCAAATTAAATTCTAACTGCAGCTACAAGTTTTCTAAAGAACAATTGATTAAATTTGCTTTTAAAAAAATCATACACTAGACATGGATAGTAAATATAGCGCCAAGAACAGTGAAAACCTCTTATATACACGAAATTACAAAATGAGAAATTTTTGTAAACAGGTGATCAAATATATTAAATTATTTTCTTTACATAATACTCGGCTGGAATAATAATAATAATGATTGTATTAAATACAACACCATTCAGGCTTTCAGAATTTTCAATTCAATTAACTTCAAAACAAAGAAACATAAAAAAAAAACATAAAATAATTATAATTTGAAAATCAAGCCTTTCTACTAAACCTTACATCAATCAGTCTGGTAAATGTTGCTTTCATTCATTATGGGGTTTTATAGGTACGTTTTTTTGAAGTTAAAGGGATTTTCTAGTTGAATTTTTTGATGTTAAACGATGCCTGTGATAGACGTGTAGGGTATAGTTAGATAAACCGCATTTAATTAGCTCCGAAACTCAATCCTTTCATGTCCCAAAAGTTTCAAATGCGAGGATAAATTTATCATGAGGCCCTTCTTCTAGAGTAGATTGTAAATATAACAAAAGGAGAATTATCTGAAAAAGACTTACAAAATAAGTACTTAATTTCGATAGAAATGCTATGGTTATCTGAAAATAGATATACACTTTTTTATAGTCATTACCGACCACAGAAGATGAGGGGTGAATTTATTTTGTCATTTTGTTTGCAAGGTCTAGATGGGAGCTTCAGAGACCCCACAAAGCATAAAATATATTGTCTCGATCGGTGTCAAATTTAGAATCAATTTAAGGATGTCCGCCCGTACATTCGTCCGTTTGTCCGCCAATACGTTCATCTATACGCTAGTACGTCCGTCTGTCCGCTAGTAGGTAACTCTGTCCGCTAGTACGTTCGTCTCTCCGCCATTACATTCGTCTTTCCACCAATACGTCCGTCTCTCTGCTAGTACGCCCGTCTATCCGCTAGTACGTCCGTCTGTCTGCTAGTACGTCCGTCTATCCGCTAGTACGTCCGTCTATCCGCTAGTATGCCCGTCTGTCTGCTAGTACGTCCGTCTGTCCGCTAGTATGCCCGTCTGTTTGCTAGTACGTTCGTCGGTGCGGCAGTACCTCCGCCTCTCCGCCAGTATAACCGTCCGTCGGTCAATCCGTTTGCTTGCCTTTCTACCCGTCCTTGTAATGTCTGTGATAAATATTGCCGTGATAGCATAAATGAGGATATCGGTTTCAAATTGGCTAGAAACTTTAGAAGTTCTTACACGCAAGTTGGTATTGAAAATGGGCCAAATCGTCCCCAGCTTATGCTTACAGTATAAAACAAGCTGAAAACAACTGCATTGTGGATGTTCCACTCACTACAAATGGACTACACAATAGAAATATCCACAGTATTCCATAAAAATAGAAAAAAACTGCCACGCCCATCTATTAAAATATAGTTTTTTACCTTTTTTTTTTTTCTTTAAAATAAAAGTGATGGGTATAAAATATTCGATAAAGCCGAATATAAGTTTCTTTCTTTCTTATTTGTTTTAATTAGTTGCCACTAACAGGGCGCAAAAATGGAATAACAAGACTGTAATCCAGCCAGTCCCTTGAGTTCAGTTGGGTGTGTGGCAACTAAACAACAGAACTAGTTTACGTTTAAGTTTATTTGAAATTAAGTTAACTACGTTCGACTTTTAATTGACATTTTGATGATTACCTTTGAAGTAAAAAAGATAATTTAATTTTGTCATTCAATCTGTGTGAGGCAGCATCTTACATCCTAAAGTCCATGAAATATGTATAAAGTCTTCTTCAGCGTAGCGCGTAGAGTCTATGGTAAGTAGCGGAATTCTGAGTAGCGGAAGTTCGTGAGGAATATCACGAAAAGTTGAAGCTATTAGGTTAGCAGATGAGAAATGAGAGAATTTTTAAAAATGCCATTGATCGTAAATCCAATGCGAATAAAAATATAAGTATGAATCGGTAGAAGCGTTTACTAAGCCTGCATAACATTCTTAAATAACCTTAACCTTATTAACCTTAACCCCGCCAATAAAAATTAACCAAAAGCTAAGTAACAAGCGTTTGAGCCACAAATGCGGAAAGAAGCGCCTTGGCGGCCCTTAACCGATCTAAAAAAGTATGCAGAAAAGATTATGAGTTTCCGAGCATTCAAGAATGAACGGTATAGTTGAAAATACAGTGAAAACAGATTGAAACCATAAAACGTTGAAAAATGCTTTTCGTTTTATGAAATTTTGCTCCGAAGACCTCAAAAGAATAACATTAATTCGTGGATAATAAACTAAGAAATCGTAAACTAAAACAGTAAACAATCACAGCAACCATAATCACCAAAAAAAATATCAGTAATGAAACGAAAGGTTTACTTATCCAAAAGTAAAGCTCAATACTTATCTTGATCAGTTGCTTGTATCGCATTATGATCTTCGGCGAACTACCATACGAATCAATACCGAACAGTGTAAGCAGTAATTTAGCTGAGATTCCACAATAAAGCAAACTACCAGATAAAAAAAATTCTGCGGCTTAATAATGCTTAACCACATGTTGTTAAAAGTGATCAAGAAAAATTTCAATCTCTTCGATGGGAGGTGGTCCTTATTTCAAAAAAAAAAGGCAACAACAAAACAAAAGCGACGCAACAATTCAACAGCGGATGATGGAATAATCTAACAGATTTTACAACACCTTTCTTATTTTTTATTATATTTTATTATTTACTTTAATATTTGGTAGTAAAAGATTTGTATGAGTCACAAGATGCCCTTAAGCGAATCAACAACAATTTGTGAGAACTTTATGTGGAGTATAAAGAACAAAACAAGAAAAGTTAACGAAATCTGTTTTTCTTTGACGAACGTAGAACGAACATGCGGAGCACAAACAGTCATACGTAACACACACGCACACACATTTACACATTTTATAAAGTAGAATATATAAAAATTCTGATATATTTTACTGCTTTATATAGGGGTGTTAAGGGATGTGAGTAGAAAAAATTTCTAATCAATAAAACATTTGAATTTAATTTAGTTTGCTTTCGCTATCATGCTGGTTTCATATCTCATTAGTTGACTTCTCAGTTTATACACGTTTCGATCAATAATTCCCGGGATTTAATAGTAAAATTGATTTTCTTCACATAATTTTCTTCAAGAGTAATACAATCAGAGTCAAGACTTGTCTAACATCTCATCTGTTTACTTCTCAATTTATGAACGTGATACATCGGTCAATAATTCCCGGAATTTAATAGAAAAAATAATTTTCTTTGCATAATCTCCTTCAAAAGTCTTCTTCAAGACTAATACTATCAGTTCAAGGCTTCGTTAACATCTCATCTTTTTACTTCCCAATTTATGAACGTGATACATCGGTCAATAATTCCTGGAATCTAGGAGAAATAAAATATTTTTTTTGCGGTATTCGACTTTATTCACCAACGAAATCTCCTTCAAAAGTCTATTTCAAGGTACAATACAATCAATTCAAGGCTTCGTTAACATCTCATCTGTTTACTTCTCAATTTATGAACGTGGTACATCGGTCAATAATTCCCGGGATTTAATAGAAAAAATTTTTTGGATGAATTTTCTAATATTTTTTTCTGCAAATACCTCTTTTTGGTATCCGCTGTGTTCAACATCATCGTTCCATGTACGAGCTCATTTTAAACCATTAAACCTCAGATGAATTGTTGTTTTCGGCAGGGAAGATTTGACATAACACTTTTCAGTCCAATACTGAATTTCAATAAATTTCCATTAAACATCAATCTTTAGCTCGGGTTTTTCCGTTAGTAGTGTCACTAAAATGATTACAGTTCGCAAACAAATAATCAAAATGTTATGAAATTTTGATAGATGCCCTTTAAAGTTTGTTACTTTCTAAAAATAATACAGATTTTGTATATAAGAAACGATATCTATGTAGCTTAGTACCGAGAATTATTGACCGATGCGTTGAAAAGATGATTCACTTTCTCAGAGTTATAAACTTAAACACGAGCTTCTATAGTTTATGTTATGTGGTGTTTGATTAAAATATTAATCTTTAACTTACAATTTGTAAGCAAAAAAAAAAAAAAAATATAAAATAAATAAATAAAAGGAAATAAAAAGAAAACGATTGACCGACTTAAAGTGACGCCTGAGATTCACGAAATTCATGATCTAACATAACAATTTTTGTATATTGAAAAGACTATAATAAAATGTTAATATAAATAAATCGCAAAAACAAAAACAACAACAACAACCATAAAAAGAGAAGAAAAACTCTTTATATAAAACTCAAAAATTCGTGCTACGTTGATGATGTGATATTTAAACAACCAACGACAACAAACGCTAACAACAATATTGAAATGTCTTGTAATGAAGCTAACATTTCACTGGATTGACATGACTGTAATAAACGACAGGACCTACCACAATAACAAAATCTCTCCATTAAGACCAAAAAAAAAAAAAAAAAAATATTCGCTAACAATAACAGCAAAAACAACAAAAAAAGGAAAAAAAAGTAAAAAGAAAACGATTTTAGCGAAACGAAATCAAGATAAAACCTAAAGTTAAACATTGTACGGCAGGCTGAACAGGGAGAGTTTCAATTGTCTTTAAACTAAAGCATCTAAGCAACAATAGCAACAACAACAACAACGCCAACAACACCAACAATAATCACAGCAATAACATCAGTAAGAATAACTAAATGTATGTATGTATGTATGTATGCAAGTATGTTTGTTTGTATGCAAGTATGCAGCAAAAGGCGTATGTGCAACTAATCGTATAAAGGCCACATTTAACAGCGGATGCTGTTTATATATGTATATGGATATGTATATGTATATATGCATTATGTATGTTTATCTTTGTGTGAGTATGTGTATATATATGTATATATATACATATACACAGAATTTAGAAACAATGGCTGATTTTTTTCTTTCTTTTTTTTTTTATTATTATTTTTCTTTCGTTTGATGCCCAGGAAATCGTAAGAGAAAGAAAAGTTAATGTACATATAACGAACAAACAGGCTTTTACTTCAATTTATTCGATCACTTCTAACATCTCTTTTCCTTATATATATATATATGTATATATATTACAAACGTTTCCTCTTGATGACGATCATCATTGGTGGTAGTGATTCTTCTTTTGTTGTTTATAAGAAATAATACATCAATGACTTTTATTCGTTGATTTGATGTTGACGCTTGATGTTTGACGTACATAGTACACATAGTTTTGTTTTGATGAGTAGTATAGTAGTATATTCCTCAGCATATTATAATAATGATTTTATGTTCATTGATCATAATCGTAATGATGCGGATCATAATGAGGGTCTTGTAAATGTCTTCAACTTAATATGTGTGTGCATCTTATGTTTGCTCTTATGTATGTAAGGCGCGTGGAAAGCAGCATATATATATGTATATATATAAATGTATACATCAAAATCATGAATTACATTAAAAGTTAAATTAAAAATCCATGAATAACAATAATTTCAATATCACAATCCATTGAAATAGTTTCAATTCATATACGATGACATGACAAAAGCAATTCAAGTTAGTTTTTCTCTTTTCGAAATCCATCATTTAAACTCAATTCTGATTTATTGAATATATTTTTACGAACGAATCATATATGATGGTCGTTTTTTACCCTATAGAGTAATGAAAGTATATTAAGTAATTCATTCTATTTGTACAAGTACACAGAAGTGTAAATATTTATAAACTCTTCTCGGCAAGTGGAATGGGATTTTAACCCAGCATCATAGGCAGTCCTGTTTGAATTCACTTAACCCAGCATAGAATACGTGCACTACTTACAAAAACTTTGACTACTTAAAACTACATTAAATTAAGGTTAACTTAGAAATTATTCACGATAATAGTTAAGTTTCGCTTTAAAAATTAACAAAAAATACAAATTTCCTTATACTGCCCTTGAACAAAGGTGTCTACCTAAGATGTTCGCATTTAAAGATGAATGTTGATTTTTTAGTTATTCTCCCATTTTTTTCTATATTTTTTTTTTTTTAACAATTCATTTTTTTTTTGCACTTGAAAATCAAATGCCATGATCATCGATGACAAATGTCGTTAATCATGTTTTAATCTATGTCTTCAATTGAAGAAAATCTTTTGTTAGTTTCTACATATATATGGAATGAGCTCCGACGCATGAATGCATACTGTCGTATGTAACGTTGTGTATAATATTTTCGCTTTTTGTTTGCAATTTACAATAATTGCATTCGTTTTATATCAATTCTTTCTGTTTTTTAAGGCGGCTTTATTAAAACAAACACAAAAACGTTATCTACATAAATATGCGCAATATTCTCTTTTTTTTTTTATTTTTTTTATTTTTTGCTCTTCATATATGTAATATATATCTATGTATGTGCAATAAATGTTAAATTTTGTACTTTTTTGTTTATAGATTTCAATTACCTTCAAAATGCTACAATCATAAATCACTGTTAATAACCTAGAAATATCTGAAACTTTTCATATATTCAATGATAATGATAAGATTGAATAAAATCAAAAAAAAAAAAATTTCAAAAGTTCAAAGCATTACTTATTGATGCATAACAAAGCTTAATCTAACATAAATACAAATATTAACATTTGAAAACTAATATGAAAAAATTGAGATTTGAAAATTTTCAAGCTATCAAATGTTAAAATATAAATATTGTAATAGTTGTCGACATATATTATAAAAATGAAGGGCACAAAAGTTAGACAACTACTTTAATCGCTTTCAATTATCTATGTAACAGTAATTGTCTTCGCAATGACATTTATTTATTTATTTTGTCGCCAAATTTAATTCTTTAACACTTTTTTAAACCATAATTCAATTGATTGATTGATTGAGCAAACAGCTTAAAAATTGTTAACTAAATCAATAGATAACTAAATAAACGAATAATTAAATAACTATAGATACTTGAATAAATAAACAACTAAATAACTAAGTAACTGAATAATTAAATAAGTAAATAAGTAACGAACTAAATAACTAAACCATTAAATAAATAAATAAATAATTAAATAATTAAATAACTAAATAACTAAACGACTAAATAAGTAAATAACTAAATAAACGAATAATTAAATTACTACAGATACTTAAATAAATAAACTAAATAACTAAGTAACTGAATAAATAAACAACTAAATAACTAAACCACTAAATAAATAATTAAATAACTGACTAACTAAATAAGTAAATAATTAAATAACCAAACAACTAAATAATTAAGTGACCAAACAGCTAAATAACTAAATAAGTAAAGAACTAAGTAAATAAGTGACTAAGCCGCTAAATAACTAGATAACTAAAGAATTTTTTTGTACAAATAATTCCCTACCTGTGGAAACTTATTTGCAGAAATAACTTCCTACAAATAAGACCCTGCTGGGGGAAACATATTTGTATAAATAAGTCGCTGTCGGTGGAATCTTATTTGCATAAACAAACATAAATATGCTTCTGTCGGCGAAAACTTATTTGTACGCCTAATTTATAAAATAATTTTAAAACAAAAAAGCACGTTAACGGCTTTGCCGATGGGACGCGACAGAGTTGAAAAGAAATGGGAAAAGAAGCCCTTGAATTATTTTCTTCAAAACATTCTAAATAACATCTGTTTATATCCACCACTCAAGGATAAGCATATAAATATGCACTTCGTGATTATATATACAGGACCCAGTAGATTTAAGTATGCCCGTCTGTCCATTTGTCTGTCTGCGTAATATATACGATAAACATTTATCTGACGGCAAAAATGGAGATATCGACTCCATATTTATCAGAAACATTGGAAATTCTTGTAAGCGGACTGGTTTTGAAAATGGGTCGAATCGGTACCAGATCACATCTACAGTATGAAATAAGCTGAAAACATCTCTGCTTTTTGAATGCGTTGTTCACTACTTATAGGCTGCAAAATGAAAATTTCCACGTTATTCCATTAAAAAAAAAAGTCTGCCACGCCCAACTATTAAAATGTACTTTGTTTTTAGGACTTTTTTTTTAGGATAAACGTGATGAGTGTAAAAGATTTGGCAAGGCCGAATATAATATTCTTAGTTGTTTTGTGATTCTTTAATGGCTCTGCCCCGTCACCTTCGAGTTCAATGGATTAATAATGAAAATTGCACAAATTTTTCTATCGACGTTAAATCTAAGCTAACGGAAGAAGACCTAACCTAAACTTTTTGAAGACTTCTCCTTAAGTATTGGTCACTAATTGATATTGCTAAAATGACTTCCATGCCCAGACTTCGACGAGTTCTAAGTAGAGCTAAAGATTCTAATGAAATGCTTCCAATATTCATGTTTTGAACAGAGCTACATTAAGTTTTTCTCGAGTGCAAATTGATCAAATAATTAATAGACTTATCTAAACATTTATTATAAAAATTTCTTACATCGAGACCGATCGGCATGCAAGACACGCAGTATAATTTGGAGTTCAGATTAGAGTTAGATAAATCACTATTCGCCCCAAAGGCGTTTGTAAGTGAAGTCAACTGTAAGCCTTCTGACTCGTAACGGCTATGATTACTTCTTGTTAAATTTTTCATTATTGGAGTAATTTTAATAACTCAGAGGTTTGAAAAAATTTTGATTGAAAACTATGAAGTCGCCTACGGTAATTTAGTGCAATAGAAATCTTTTCGAAATAAACAGAAAGTGTATATGAAATTCGTGAATAAGGAATTTTAATGTTTTTTTGCATTTCTTTTTTTTTTTTTTTTTGTATAATCTTAATAAAAATTCTTAGAAAGTTTTTAAACGCCTTTTAAGTAAAAAACTACAAAAGAACCTCAACATCCTAGAAGTCAACAACGACATTAATGGCAGATAAGAGTTTTTCAACTTGATCTATGATAAACTCTGATTTTCTTCATTTTTTTCTTTTTGTTTTTTTTTTTCTTCACTATATCTCCGTAAGCTGCTTAGACTTTATTTTAAGGCTACATCAACCCATTACATGGCATCATTTTATTATCATCATCTCTTTGCCAAATGCATAAATGTGTGGGTTTGTGGCCAAACTAAATAGTCTGTTATATATGTATATGTGTTTGTATATCTATAGCATTATATATATACATATATTGTGAAAAATTTTAACGTTCACATACTCACGTACATACCTTAAGAAGTGAAAGAAGAAAAACTTAAACTTAACGTTGCTTGTAATGTAATCTTATTTTCTTAGATTGGAACGGTTCTTAGAGTTTTCATTAAAATGTAATGTATTCCTGTGAAAAGCAATGTAACATATAAAAGAGGGAAGAATTTCCTGTAGACTCCGTAAATAAATATTAGTAATAAAAATAATTAAATAAAATAATAAATCAACAAAACAATAATAATAAATAAAATAATAAAAAAATAAAATAAATAAATAAAATAATAAATAAATAAGTAAATGAATTAATAAATAAAATAATAAATGGATAAAATAATAAATAAATGAATTAATAAATAAATATTATAAAAAATAAATAAGAAAAGTTAAATAATTAATAAATAAAATAATAAATCAATAGAATTATAAACAAATAAAATGGTAAATAAATAAAATAATAAATAAATAAAATAATAATAAATCAACAAAGTAATAAATATATAAAATAATAAATATATAAATTAATAAAATATTAAATAAATAAAATAAAATAAATAAATAAAATATTTTATAAATAAAATAAGAAATCAACAAATGCAAGGAAAGTGAAATACATTAAACCATTCAAAAAAAAAAGAAAAAAAAGCTAAGAACCACCTGATGATAAAATATAACACTTTTTAAGCCAAAAGTTGTATTAGATAAAAACCATTTTGTGAAAACATTTAACAACCAAGTTAGCCAACAACTATAGTCTAAACACCATGTAGAGATAATGCAACGACAACGAAAAAGGCTTTAGTTGATTTTAATCTTTGTAACGCAAATTATAAATGTTCTCTAAATTGTAACCACTTAAATTTGCCTGGAACTAAAAGTTAGAAATGTTAATGCTTATGTTTACCTATTAAAGAAGAAGAAAAGAATTCTAAGAGAGATTATTGTATTCACTCTATACACTGTACGCTAGATATCAAACTCTTGAATTTTAAAGACATTCTTTAATTATTGTCTTATCATTAAAGATATGAGTCCGTTTGCTATGCAAATTCATAGATATTATGTTATAAACTTAAATGTGTAAATTCTTAGAATAAATGACAAATAATGGGGGTAAACAATTATCGATTGTGGAGAAATTTCAATCCTTTACGACACATATCAAATGTCAACAGAGAAGAGAAACCATGAAAATGATGTTTTATACCATTTTAGAAGTTCACTCGTCTTGCTTAAATCTTTATATGTGTTTACATATGAGATCTTTACTGATTATTGCACATTCTTGCACGAATTTGCATAAATTATTGAATCATTTCTTTTTTATGATGCTTACGATATTTGAATATAAACACTTAAATAACCTAAGTTTGCTACAGATATGAAAATGTATCTGGCTCTTCCTTCATCTCATACTTTCAAAAAGTTGCAAAAATTCGAATAGACTTTTACTTACTTGACAGCCCGTTCGTGTATTATTTTTAAAAGTAAAAAAAAAAGAAATATATAATTACCTTAGAATAGATGATATTCAGGATTCGTTTCGTACCAAATGAAATGTTTGTTAATTATTTCTTCACTTCTTCCTCTCACTTTACCTGTGAATGCTGTCTTTATTTATGTGTTTATTTAAATTTTACAGCTAAAGTTCTAAATGAACGGAAAGTGTCTATGAACTATTAACTTCTTTTATATCTCAACACTGAAAAGGAATTCAAATTTCAAAAGTCTAAAGGTATTTATTAAAATGTCGACAATTAAAAAAAAAAATACTAAAGAATAGAAAATGGATTGAAACGAATGTGGAATTCATTTTAAACGTTTTTTTTTTCATTTTTATTTTTTGCTATCGGTTTATAGACAATAATCATTAGCAGTATTCGGGCATATTATTTAATTCAATGAGTTATTGCAAAATTAATAATTATTTCATTTGGAACAAAAATTAAAGTTAAATTATATTTGAAAAAATCGAAGAGAAATAATTAATTAAATTTTCGCATATAATTTGATAACAATTTACAGGATAACGTGTTAGCGTGTCCGCTCTCGATGGCAAAAGATAGTCGTCGATCATGGATTATTACGTTCTCGATAAGAGTAGATAGTCGCAGCTTGAGAAATATTCCGTATTGTTTTGCCAGCACCCTTGGACAGCCTGTGACGCAAACTCTTACTCTCTATCAGGAAAATATTTGAAATACATCGATTAATAATTCTCGGCATTAAGTAGGGAACAAAATTCGATTGTATTCATCAATATAGTCAATCGTTAAAATATGATACGATATGAACCATGTAAACATTTCTCTTAAATATCGATGCCTTTCTTATACAGCGACTTACTAAAATTCACAAAATTACTTTCTTCTTGTAATAACTTGAACCAATCCCGTCCATTTTCCTAGAACAAACTTGCAAACAGATCAGGGTCGCTAGTGAGTAAACCTCGAAAATATCGTGGAGTGAATGATTCGAAATTTAATTCTTATAAAATTTGCTAATGAAACCATCAACTTACAACACCGCTATGGATTTATTCGACTGTCTATAAAGTAAAGTAAATCCCTCGTGCAGAAATTTTCAGGCCTAATAATCAATATCTTGCATTCGATATGTTTAGGAGGCCTATTAACTCCTAAAAAACTTTACTTTCTAGTTATCGAAAATACTTTTCAGAATTACTTTTAATGTTTTCTAGCGTAACCGTCGCTTTTTAGGCCCAATCTATATCAACCTCCTTTGTAGTCAACAAATTACCGGCATACTGTTGTTTTTAACTTCACCATAATACCTATCAAGTTTGTGCGCAGTACTTTAAGCTCAACAAATGACCGCCATATTGTTGTTTTTACCGGACAAATCTTATCACGATACTTATCAGAACAGTGCAGAGTTCCATAAAAAAGCAATGTTTTGATCAACATAGAAAAAAACCGATTCATTTATGGTTTTGTAAAGAATGAAAATTGCTGCAATAAAATCAGAAGACTAACATAGAATTTTGAAAACTAATGCTTAAGGGTTGATGGCAACTTCTAAAAATAATATGAATTTATATGTCAATCCCAGAAATTATTGATCGAAACCCTTATTAGATTACTATTACATGAGTATTACAAAACTCCACCTAAGCAGCCTTCTTTTGCTAGCGAATATAAATATAAATAAGAGATACTTCCATTAGATCATATTATGATAATATTTTTCTTTTACATTAACACGTACCTGAATAGCAGAAATTGAATATTCCTGACCTACTTTAACAATTTACCAGAAATTTCGACAATAAATTTTAGAAAAACACATACACATAAGATTTTATTAAAAGAAATATTTTTTTTATTTGAAATTTAAGACATCTTTGTATACACTCTCCTAAGCACAGACGATTTAATCTTCGTGTCTATGATTTTTCTTTTTGCAAAATCTGTACAAAAAATAAAAAATCAAATTGCATGAGTAGAGGAGGACTGCACGGATGTACAAATGAATGATTATTATTTTATCTTTATCCCGTGACAATTATTGTCTTTTAATGTCTTTGATATTTCTAAAGTCATGCAATGTTTTACATAAATAAATAAGGAACTCTTAGCGTCTACAAAATACGCCTCCACATACCACTTAAAATACTCATTTGCTGTTTTATCTTAATTAATGAGTTATTAAGGATTAACTTCGAAACGTTGGTTATAGCAACCTTGTGTCTTCACGCCACAAGAAATTATGTTTTTTTCATTTTATATACATTCACGTATAACAAACAAGAAATTTTGTTTTAACAAATCACTAATTAAATTTAATTTATAAACTAAATATTTTAACTTTTTTTCCAATATTTAATTTATGATTTTGAGTTCGATTTTCTTCTTGCAAAGGCTCATTAAAACGAAATGAAGATTAATAATTATAAATACTCCCTCCTTGATTGGAATAAAACTCTAGGTGTTCTGTTTTTTTTTATTTTTATTTTATCTGGGAAGCTTTTGGATGAGTTAACATTGAATTGAATCGAAATTTTTCGAATTTCAAAATCGTTCAATTCAAAATAAGAAATAGAAGATGACTTTTAAGGTCAAAAAAAAAAACGAATAATTTCCTTAACCTATATCTCTATGTGGAACTCAGTGAAAGATTAAGTGACTACACTACCGGGAATTATTCAGATATTCAGTTTTCATTTTATTAGTTCAATAAATGTTTTAGAGCCTCTAAAATATAGAGAAAAAAGTTCATTATTTGTAAGAAATTCGTTTCTTCAAACTTCAAATTCTATCCTAAGCTCTTTGAAAGGAGACCACCTATGTCAAATAATTATCTTATCTCTTGAATTTTAATTTCTCTATTTACCTGTACAAGCACATTCTGAACACTGAAATCCATTGAGATGCATTTCCTATTTTTCATGGGATCTCTTAAAGGGAAAAGAGTTTAAATGGTGAACAAGCTTCGTCCAAATTTAGTAAATATGATTTTTCTGTCAAGGATTTTATTCTTCTACTATTTCTGCAATAAAGTATTTAAAAAATTAGATTTTGTTGCCCAAATAAAGACTTATTTTCCATGTAGAGTGGCATTCAAAAAACTAGATCTACGTAGTCCACACTTACTATAGTTAAAAAGGTCTAATTTTTAACACCTTGTGCTGAAATGTACTAGATTTAGAACAAGTAGATCAATTTTTTGAACCCTACCTTATAGAAAGATTCTTATGAAAATTGACACTTTATACGATAAAATGGACCTGCTTAGTCTAAATTTCGTTCATATCATTTCTCTGTCAAATTATTATAAACGACTCATTTGTGACATAAATTTGTTTAAAAGTAAGATCTTCTTATCGCAAAAGGTCTTATTTTTCATAGGAAAAGTTATATAAGAGGTGTTTCAAAAAATGGTCCCAATCCGATCCAAATTTTTCATATCTCTTTTACATGCCAAAACTACTACTTCTTTCGGACTTTTGTTCAAAAATTTTAAAAATTCGCAATTTTTTTCAAATCAGTCTTTAATAAAGGAAGTGTCCGTAAAAATGATCCGATCCAGTCCATTTTCAATAGAGTTCGACTATTATTGTACTATAAGGAAAAATCTTTCTAGTAACAAGCGATCGAAGACGATAAATTTAGCGTTCCTGGAGGTAAAAGGTTAAAAAAAAAAAATTTCAAAGCATTTTCAAAAAAAAAAAAAAACTGATGTTTTTCAACTTTATGTAATTAACCTACAAGGATCTATCGCAGTTTTTTAATTCTTTTACATTCAACTGTCTCGCGAATGGTAAGATAATGTCATAAAATCCATGTTAATTATTTTAGCATAATAATCTTGTTCGAAATGTTACCAACTAACTCCTATAACGTCCGTTTGGTTTGCTCTCGTTTCACAAACAACAATAGTTGTCAGATATCCAACGTTCATCTTAACCTAAATTTAATGTCACTTCTAGAAGAGCATTTTATTTAAATAATTATCTAACTTTTGTAAATTAATTAAGTATAGAAAACCACTCGTTTACGTTTCAAATCCAGTTTTGTAAATAAAAAAAAAAAATAAAAAATCTATTGCAGCTGTTGCACATTTTCAACATTGATCAAGATGGACAAGCTCTGGAAAAGAAAAACAAACAACATTCATGTGTTTATTTCTTTATTTTTATTTTTATTTTTATTCTTTTTTTCCTTTTATTATAACATGACAAACTAAATAAACGAATAAACAGATTGAAAAGATATTTGCTCCCGCACTTAACGTGAACAACATATATACGACAACATGTTGTTGTCTTGCTGTTGCTATGTTTTTGTCATTGTTAAGATGCAACATAAATGATTTCCATATGTGTGGTGTTTGGTTCTTTCTTTCTTTTATTTTTTTTTTTTTTTTTTTCATTTCTACTGATATAAGAGCACACACATTTAAAGGAAGGCCTACAAAACATGTACTCCTCATATATGCCAGAGTACTCTTCTCCATGTTTTCTTTCATACTTTTTTTTTTCTGTAACATGCTTAGTTTGCAATGTCATTAAGCATAAAGTTAAAGCCTCTTATGCTTTTTATTTTTATTTTTTTTAAAGCTACACCACTTAACGGAAATGCGTTGCATTTATTTGTGTAAAAAGTCTAATTCACGATTGCTTTACGTAAGTTCACATAGATATTGTAAATGCACGGACATACTATATACACGTACGTACTTACGTACGTACGTACATAAATATATATGAATTTTACATGCATGTATGTATGCGTGGTGGTAATTTTAGTTTAATCGTACAGTTTTTTTTTTTGTCTCTTTCTTTTCTTTTTCTCTTCATCTATAGAGGAGAGATTTCTTTATTTTTTGCATTTTCCCTCGAAAATTAAACGAAAATGTTTTCCATTCCTATCAGTGCTTAGTTATCTATTGTGTCAAATGACAAAACAACAACATTTCTGGTAACAGGTGGAATTTTTCCTATTCTTCTTCTTCTTCTCCTTATAGTTAAGACATCGCTGCAAACGTTTTTAACTATTATGGGAACAATTTTACGTAGAAGAATAACGCCTATAAGAGACTAAGAAACATAAATCGTTTACATACTTCCCGCCAATGACAATTTTATATAAAAAAATATTTACTTGCTACTACTGCTACTTGCTTGTATTTCCCGAATATCTTCATTAAAAATTTCTGTTATGGAAATTTATTTCGAAGAGATAAATAACGTTATATTCAAGCTTCAATGTATATGTAAAGTTGCGCTAATTGGGCGCTTAATCTCAGAGTGAGAATATGTTTCTATCAAAATTACAGATTTAAAACTTCATAAGGCCTTGTCAATAGAAAAATACTATCGTATGAAATGCTTGTTATACGGAAACGTACGTTCTTGAAAATTTATCAAAAATTCAAAGAACTTGACGAAGATATTCGTAGTATATCTTTAAACTGCCATACGGTTCATATGGTTCGTGAAGTGTTCCTACAGCGCGGTTCTTAGCAGAAACCATAGCTGTTCTACAGTTCGCCAAAAAATGGCGAATCACCAAAAGTGGTGCTTCTTATGAGAATTTTTTTTCCAATAACATTGAATTTATTCTCAATTTTTATATCCAAAGATTACATGCAAGCGCTCCTTGTATAACTCGGCACTTGTAGAAGACGATTTCGATATTACACGGTACCAAAATTTACGATTATTCGATATTACATGGCACAAAGCTTGAAATTAACATTACACAGTGGTGAGAAAAGGGCAGAGGAAAGAGGGAGAAGGGAAGAGGGAGGAGGTAAGAGGGAAGAGGATAGAGGGGAGAGGGAGGAGAAAGAAGCGAAGAAGAAGGATGGAGAAGGAAGGATGAAGGATAAAGAATGAACAATTAATGATTAGCGATTAAGGATTAAGAAGTATTAAGAAAAGTTAAAAAAGATTGAGAACGATTAAGAAGGATTAAAAAGAATGTACAACGGTTAAAAAGGATCGAGAACGATTAACAACGATAAAGAACGATTAAGAACTATTAAAAACTATTAGGAAGGATTAAAAAAGATTAAGAAGGATTAAGAACTATTAAGAAGGATTAAGAAAGGGTAAGAAGGATTAAAGACGATTAAGAACTATTAAGAAGGAAGAATGATTAAAAACTATTAAGAAGAATTAAGAAGGATTAAGAATGATTAAGAATTATTAAGAAGGATTAAGAAAGATAAAAAAAGATTAAGAAGGACTAAGAACTATTAAGAGGAATTAAGAACGATTAAGAATGATTAAGAACTATTAAGAAGGAAGAATGATTAAGAACTATTAAGAGGGAAGAATGATTAAGAACTATTAAGAAGGAAGAATGATTAAGAATGATTAAGAACTATTAAGAAGGAAGAATAATTAAGTACTATTAAGAAGGATTAAGAACGATTAAGAAGGATTAAGAAAGATTAGGAAGAATGATTAAGAGCGATCCAGAACTATTAAGAAGGATTTAGAAGGATTAAAAAGCATTAGGAAGGATTAAAAAGCATTAGGAAGGATTGAGAAAGATTAAGAAGGATTGAGAAAGATTAAGAACGATTAAGAAGGATTTATTAGGATTTGGCAAGATTAACAACGATAAAGAACGACAAAGAACGATTAAGACCTATTAAGAATTAAGAATGATTAATAGGTTCTAAGAATACTCAGTGGTATGTTGGTTCGCATGAACTAGACTGAGAACTTTCTTTGTTAGGAAAAACGTTGCCTTTTGTCAATAGATCCGCTTATTAGGTATAATCTCAATTTTGTGGGTGGTACAAAGTATTACAATTTTGTGCTGACGTATGTAATATCCAAAATGCCGTAAGATTAAGATAGGGCTATCATTTTTATATACCGATTGATCCAAAATTATTTCCTGAATTTAAGCTTGTCTGTCCGTCTGTCAGTCTGATATCTATCCAAGTATAACTGTGTTCAACACCTACAGATCATAATTTAAAAAATATTTTGACGAAATTTGTTATACTGACGTATTTTGGCTTCAGGGCAAACAATTAGCAAAAAGTTTTTATTTTTTTATTTTTTTTTTTTATTTTATTTCTAACAAATTAAATTATTACGTCAATTTGTGGAAAAACAAATGTTCGCCGTATTCAACGAACAAATTATAACTCATTATCGAATGATAGATAGAAGAAATATGTGTAAGCAAACGTTTATGCATATTTTTTGAATGAAAGCAATAATGTTAATAAAAAAAGGAAAAGAAAACAAAAAGAAAACGAAAAAAATTATACACAAAGTGATTTAAAATCGCATAAACATCACCTGCTCTGTTCCGTGTCTAAACATTTCATTTGTAAAACGATTTGTATTTATGTTTGTTTGCGCAAATGCATAAACGAAAAATCTTGATCGTATGAAATAAATCATTAAAATTTTGTATTAACGAACCAACGAATTGCATACATACAAACATACAAACAAACAAACAAAGAAGAAACAAGTTTTACAATTGTAACCACAACAAAAACAGCTGCTTTTCTTTTTACCATAAAATAGATTTCCGTTCATTTTTCCATCTTTCAAAATACCATTACCGTACAATTTTTCAATATTTTATGCTAAAATGATCATGAAAACCTATTTTTTATTCAGCGTATTATCCATTTCGTCCATTTACAACCTGTTAACGTACCCGACAACTACAACTACAACTATAGCAACATAGCACACCATACACATATACGTACATATATACCTACATACATACAGACGCATATTTATGTAATATTTTATGTTATTGTTTTTCTTCCGCTCGTTACAGACTAAAAATGTTTTGACCAGAACACCTGCTCGCCACAATGATGCCCTCTTCAGTCCTGCAAGCTATTCACCGATGTAAGTACAAATAACATGAAACGTTTCAATAAACGAACACATATTTACACATTCATATACCCAAGGAATATAAATAAAAATTCTATGATTTCCTTCTTTAAGTTTGTTTGTAAACGTGTATAACGTTTGTACTGTGCTTGTGCTTTATACGATTTACACATTTATGCATCATCACTGTTCGTTCGTTTGTCTGTCGATATGTCGGTTACGTTTAGCCAACACTTTGTTAGCAGTGGCTTAAATCATAAATATACAATTGGTCATAAATACTAACTGGATGTTAAAAAGATATCGTTTGGAAAATATATTCGTATATGTGTGTGTGTGTGCGCGCGCTTCCACAAAAAAAAAGAAAAGAAAAAAATCGCGAAAAAATGAAAATTACTAATATGGTAAAATAATTACGATAAACTGTGAGAACGAAATCTATCTAACGTATCTATTGTGTCCTCCTCCTACATAATAATAAGAGTTTTTGTGGGGGCAGCAGCCGAATGGCTAAAAATCAATGCTTCTGTGAGCTATGGCTAACGTTGTAAGAATATGGCTAAACGTTTCTGATTAGCTACCTTTAGCTACTTGAATGCAGACCACAAAATATTGTATCTCTCGACAGAGTTTCTCTAATTTGTCTGAATTTAGTGGAGCTTAACTAACTTTTACATCTCAAGACAATTTCGACTGCAATCTTGAGAAAGTGATACAAATCAAGTCAATCATACAAGTGAAGAGTTAAAGATCACAATTCCAAAGAAGAATATCTGTTGCTCTACCATTTGCTGTGACTTCTACTAACACAAAAACTTTATCCTCGAGTCTTAATTTCATAGTAGAGGCACTCAGTCCCATTCGAATCGCTCTTTGCCTCATATCTATTTTACGATCGTCTCACTGAGACGGTAAGTTATATTTTCCACTTTGAATTTCTCAGTTCACTTAGGGTGGAAGTATATTTTCAACCAAATCGTCCCATCGTTCTGAATTTTTACTTTTGCAAACTGGTTTCTAACTCTTTAAAATTTAGCTCTTTCATATCTCTTTAAATGCCAGTCCTCTCCTATCATATTAAACATGGATTTCGCTCTTCCCTACTTCTTAGGGTACTAGGATGCAGTTTCTTTTATGAACAAGTTCGACCACCAGAAGTCTGAATAACGTTCAATACATTCAGACTTGAGATGTAAATAGTGCCAGGATTACTTTGAATAGAAATTTTCTTTCATATCTAACCATCAAAGAAATTTATTCTAACAATTTATCGTCGGATGTGTAGCGATTGAATAAATTCTTAAATTTAAAGTGCAGATAAGAAGTGGACATAACGCTTAGTATATTAAGGCTTAGGATATAGAGAATTATTTTCTCCAGAAATTTCTTTTCATATCTAATGATCGAGGAAATTCATTTTAAAAATTTATCGTCGGATGTCTAGCGATTGTATAAAATCTTAAATTTAAAGTATACGTAAAAATTGGACATTTAGGCTTAGGATGTATTGAATTATTTTCTCCAGAAATTTCTTTTCATATCTAATGATCGAGGAAATTCATTTTAACAATTTATCGTCCAATGTCTGGCGATTGAATAAAATCTTAAAGTATAGATAAGAAATGCACATAACGCTTAGCACATTTAGACTTAGGATATAAATAGTGTAAGAATTATTTTCAATAAAAATTTCGTTTCATATCTAACGATCAAGGAAATTCATTCTAACAATTTATCGTGCAATGTTCTGGAGTTTCACAATAAAATCTTAAATTTAAAGTATAGCTAAGAAGTGAACACATGTAATAGTTGTAAACGTATACTGTTTTTTATAGGTGTAAACATATGGATGTTTCCTTTAATAAATGATTATAATGAAAAGATTAAACATTAGACAGTAAATCCAAGAGATTCTTAGAATCGATGATTAGAGTGAATACTAATAAAAATGGTTATTACAGCAGATAACATTATAAACTTCCGCAGAAACACTAATAGAGTTTATTAGACACATATATACATATGTATATGTATGCTTGTAATGTAACATGAAGATTTTTAAGAGCTTCCTAATTGAGAAATATATAATGTTGTTGTTGGATAATGATAATAACGATGAGAACTCATAGAAAACCCTAAAGCGATAGAGTATCTTTTTTAGTTGTTGTTGTACGCAGTATAAATATAAAATTTTTATTTTCTATTATTAAAGCAAAGAACGATGTCTTAAAAAAATACTTTCAACGTTAGAGTTGTTCTTAATAATGTTTATTTATACTATTATGTACTCTTGATAGCAATGACGATTGAAATTAAACGATAAACAAAAGAGAGGTTAACCTAATAAAAGACTTATTAACAATTATAGAAAATTATTAAATAAAATTATATGCCATATAAAATTTATTGGTTTTCTATCCATTCATTACCAATTACAAAATGTAACATTTTTTTCAAACCATAATTTTGTTTTTGCAACCGTCAAGAGACAGCAACTAAGGATGGATGTAAAGACAAATTCGAATTTAACTAACAAAGGCATTTACAGAGCTATGTAAAAGCCAGAAAGTTACTCTGTTCATTACATAACAGACTACTGGGTATGGAAGCATGATTACAGAATTAGATTTGAAAATCTAATGCGTCGATTTTAATTATTATTTTATTGCTATTATTATAATTTACTTATAATAATTAAATTAATTTTCGATTTAAAAAAAATAAGATAAGCAATAGCAACTAAGAATGCATGTAAAGTAAAATTCTAATTTAACTACAACAAAACATTTATCTACAATTTTAACAGAATTCTGTACAGGTCAAAAAGTCACCATGTTCCTTACAGCCAGATGTAGACGTATGAATTTTTGCCAGACTTCTGTAAAGGTCAGAAAGTTACTCTGTTGATTACATAACAGAGAGGCAGATGTAGACGCATAAGGTTTTGACAGAGCTCTGTAAAGGCCATAAAGTTACTTCGTTGATTAGATAGCAGACAACCAGATATCGACGTATGCGATTTTGACAGAACTCTGCAAAAGTCAGAAGGTCCTCTGTTCAGTACATAACAGACAGGCAGATGTAGACGCATGCAGTTTTAACAGAGCTCTGTAAAGGACAGAAAGTTACTTTGTTGATTAGATAACAGACAACCAGATGTAAACGTATGAGCTTTTGCCAGAGTTCTGTAAAGCCCAGAAAGTTACCCCGTTGATTACATAACAGACAGCCAGATGTAGACGTATGTGATTTTGCCACAGTTCTGTAAAGGTCAGAAAATTACTCTGTTCATTACATAACAGACAGCCAGATGTAGACGCCTAGAGTTTTAACAGAGCTCCGTAAAGGCCAGAAAGTTACTTTGTTGATTAGATAACAGACAACCAGATGTAAACGTATGAGGTTTTGCCACAGTTCTGTAAAGGTCAGAAAATTACTCTGTTCATTACATAACAGAATATCAGATAAGAAGAGAATTGAGTTTGAAAACCTAATGCGTTCCAAGTTAGTTATTATTATTAGTATTGTAATTGATTAGATTAATGAAATTAATCCTTGGACTACAAAAAAATAACCTAAGCAGTAGCAACTAAGACTATCGACTTTATTTTTTTTTAAAAGTAATACTAAATGATTGGTCTGTTTTAATAAAATTATTTATCTTATTGATCTTCTGTTCTTGAAATTTGGAAATACACTATTGCCTAATCGCCTAACTAGAAGGTTTCATGCAACCAGATTAAGTCGATCATTTTAATAGACATCACAAGAATCTATTTGTAAAGCAAGCGAAAGAATAATAATCATGTGTTAGACATTCTCTCTGCCATAAAAATTAAATAATATCAACTTCAAATGCACTGGAATTTTTTGAAGATAGGCTGACATGTTAAGAAGGATCTTGCTGCTATACAATAAAATAAAAGAAATTTCATTTATTCCTACAATGGATGCAACAATAAAAATTTCTTCATAGAGTATCTCTATAAAAATGGTGAATAAATTGTCCACTCTCCCTATATCATTGGTGTAGAGTATCAAAGTTTCATTTTCATTTTTTTGTTCTAATTATATTTTTAAATTACATTTTTTTTAAATTTTTTTTTTTTTTTTTTTTTTTTTTTTTTTTTTTTTTTAATTTTTAATTTTTAATTTTTTTTTTTAAATCTAAAGATAGCGAGTATAAATTAAAGTTCAGTCGATTATCATTTTCTTTCACTTATTCAAATCCTATCCTCTAAATTAAACTCAGAATATATTGAATTTCAATTTAAGGAGTTTAAATCGCTGGGACGATTGTCGATCCGAGAGTCTTCAGCTCATCAAAAGTATGTTTACTTTATGAAGTCTCGGTTAACAAAAGCAATAACATAATAAATATACTGTTGTCTGGGAAATTAATGTTTTTTCAAAATCTGGCTAGAAAGTATCCCAGCTTCTTCGTTTCGGTTAAAATTTTATTTTATTGGATGCTTTTTCTTTTTCATACGTATGCCTACACACACATATATATATATATACATATATATATTATGAAAAGCAATAATTTGATTAATGGAAATGTTTTTGTCTTACCTTTGCATCTTACTCAGCAGTTTTTGTGAATCTTGAAAGATTTTCTTTCTATATACAATTATTATTATGAAAAGTAGAAATAAAA
This sequence comes from Glossina brevipalpis, assembly GCA_000671755.1. Lineage (NCBI taxonomy): Eukaryota > Metazoa > Arthropoda > Insecta > Diptera > Glossinidae > Glossina > Glossina brevipalpis. The sequence continues at coordinate 880,160 of KK351060.1, forward strand.
AAATTATTTTATATCCATTTTTTTTTTGGTTTTTTTTTTTTTTTTTTTTTTTTTGTTGACCAATGTTCATGCCAAGGGAGGTTATGCTTTATTGTACCGCTATTTTCAATATGTTGTTTTGTACTTTAGCCAAACACTCTGGGGGGTTTTTATTTCTGTATTTTTGTAACTCTAACACGGCAATCTATACTACATTGTCTTACAACTTATACATATATACAAACTTATGCACATTGTCGTACAAATACATAACATTCATTCCATGTATATATATTATTATAGAGACGCTGTCCTCTTATAAACGCAACCTAAGGTGATTTTAGATTTCGCTATGCATAATGTTTAAAAGATTTCCAAAAAAGAAAATGCAAAAAAAAAAAAAAATAGAAAAAAAATAATGTTTACTTGTTGTAAATTCACGGCATGTATGTATATATGTGACGCTCTCTAAAGTGTTACAGGAACGTGTTCGCAAGTTGATCGCTATGCCACAAGCTGAGCTATAAACTCTTTTTTTTGTATTTTTTTTTTATTTACTCTTAATACACCATAGTTGGTTGGAAACTTTGATTACCGTTATTCATTTACTTGTACGTTTTTAATTAGGAATCTATAAAAGGTTTTCGAAAAAAATTACATTTGGATAAGTTTGCGAACAACAACAACAACAACATCAACACCGCAAAGCTTTTTATACCTTATTTGATGATTGTACACGAAGCACACGAACAATTTTAAGTGATCTCTTTGAATGTAATTGAAAAAAAAAAAAAAAAAAAATAAAATTTTCATTTTGCTGTCATTTTGTTGTCGTCGTAAACTTAGCATAATATTGTAACATTCATTGTAAAGTCAATACTGCTTTGCTGACTGTTGCGGTCCATTTGATTTACTTTTCTTTTTTCTTCTGTTTTGTTTTAACTAAAATTTTCTTTTTTTTTTTTTTTAAATTAACTTAAAATTTCTAAATCATATTAAGAGAACAAACTCAAAGAGATATCATTACTCACAACCGTAATGAAATTAAAAATCGATTTGTAACAAGTAATACGTTAATTACATATAAGGAGCGTATATATAGGTATGTGCATGCATGTATGTGCATATTTTTACAGATGTTTTGTAAATAAAATCAAACAAAACGATTAACGATTCATAACAAGCTCCAAGTTTTACTTATTGACAGACATTGACTGGTTACTGTGTGTGTGTGTGTATGTATTGTAATATGCCCCAGGAACTCTGGTGGTCGGGCCGTTAAATGATAAAAAAATATCCTCCCATCAATTTAAATTAATTTTACACACTTGTGCCTTGCGTTTCATATTTCTTGCTTTTGACTCCAATGACATTATTGTGTAAATATGACGCAATAGTGCTACACGTATTACTTTGTCTCGGATAAGTTGTTCACAAAATTAAGCATGAATTGTAAATCAAATCTTTTTGTTGTTTGTTGCGTATTAATCATCATAGAAGCTAAGCTGTACATTCGGTCAGAGGAGGGGACGTACGATTCCGCCTGATATCTTTTCAGCAAATCCGGAACCTTTCTCTGGCATGTCGAGGAGCCACATTAAAAGGCTGAGCACAGAAAAAATCAACCAACCGCTGAAAGCTTAGCGCAAGGAAGCGGCAATCAAAAAGATTTATCAAATTTCCCGGCTTAGCGCAAAGCTACTGGAACAACTTAGGAGCGATCTGTGACTTATCACGGCCTACTACTCGGTTCATAACTTCCTTAGTTATCGCTTGGAAAACATGGGCAGATTCTGTGAAAGGATAGATTGCCTTCGTCTGTTTTACGTGAACACCTGCTGTGAAGTTTAATCTCACACACAGTTTACTTAAACACGGGATTATTTTTAGCAAACGGTAGACTGCGTTCTTCCTCCTTTGGAGTAATCCCAATGGACCTCCATAATTTCCAAGTTACCACAGCAAACACTCACTGGGTGCAGAGTTTACTTCAGAGAGTTATTAATCGAGCTTATTTACCAACAACCAACTCGATACTCCCCGAACGGCCGTACCGGTGGTCAGGCCACAAAGTATTCTCTAAGCTTGTTGACAAAGTAGAAAGAACTTCCTCATTTAGGCACCTAACCTGCGAGTAGTCATCTAAATAGAAGTACAACTCCCGAGCTTTCCTCCTACAATCCGAAAAATACCCAATCATCGGGCATCAGTGATAAAATCTTAATTTTCTGTTTGCCATCATTTTCATGCCGCTAATCCATAACGTTTATAGGTGAAATCGACTTAGAGGTAGAATATTCGACATATTTATGTTCTCTCGCGTAGACATAATTTATCCAACCACTGTGGATGGACAGTGGTAATCTGTACTATCATATTCTGTGCAGCCATCTGCAGAATCAGACACCAGGTATTCGGCGAACGTTCTGTAAAACCAAAGAGAGTATAATACTCCGAACTAAGGAAGGTGGCGGGTTTTATTAAAATCCTATAGCTTGTGGGGTTGCAACAGGAACGAGTACAATAGACCTTTTTGGTCGCATTAAGGATAGCTCATAGGAATGAGAACAATAATAATAATATCCTTCCGAACACATTGACATATTGCTCTTCATATTTTTACTTAATTGTTGTTTTTTTTTGCTAATTTTGACTAAGTAAGCATTTGCTGGATTTTATCTTAAAATTTAGAATAATTTTTGTTAAATAACTTACAGTTGTAACAGTTAGTAGGTCCAAAACGGTGTTTCTTTCATTTTTCACTGTGTAGTACTTCGCCACTATTTGCCTGGTTTATCACTTTCCACTCTCTATGCTTAAAAAACTCCAACTGAATGTAATTCAATTGCAATTATAATGTAGAAGAAGAAGAAGAACACAAGAAAGAGTATGAAGAGTAGGAAAAAATCAATCAAACTGAGAGATAACTTAAAATCGATTAAATCTAAAATGTAGCTTATTATATGACTCCTAGAAAATGTGTTTTCTTTCACATTTCACACACACACGCACACATAACTCCCACATGTTTTCTCTTAGATATGCACTCTGTGTACGCTATTCATCTATTTATAGTTTTCCTATTGCATTAAAAACTTTTTTTCTTTTTTTTTTTTTCAAAGAGGAACACCGCGCACTCATAAAATGACTGTTGGGTCTGGCAAAATCGTTTATACCCTTGGAAATCCAACGATAATCAATAATGCCCAATGGTCGTATAGCAGTCAACCGAAAATAACTGTAAAGCAGCTATTACAGCATAATAGTAAAACTTTGGATATTGAAGCAAAATATATGCACGATAAACTTTCTCAAAAAGCTGACGTAGCAGCCGATCGTATATTCAACATAACTAAAAACTTATGCATGAAAGTATTTGGTGGAAAAACTGAGGAGCATGAGCTAAGCCACGTAGATGTGCATACGCAGGTTAGATTGCAAACCAACCCAACAAATTACAATAGATTTATAATTTTTTTTTTTTTTTTTTCATATAAAGGAAACTGTGAAAACCGTTGGTACTATATATAGTGATTACGATGGTGCTTTAGATTCGGCATCTACTCTGCTAGTAGGCACAGATATAATGATGTGTCGTACAGTAAGATTGAATTTTTCCAAAATGAAATCTGTAGCTGTATTTCCCGGACAGGTAGTTATGGTGTCTGGCATAAATCCACGTGGAGATGTTTTTATGGTAGAAGAACTGTTTGCCGAACAGCAGTTAATGATGCCAAGTCCTCCACGATTAGCTGAACAATTAAGTTTTGTTGTGGCGGCTGGACCGTTTACCAATGATGATGATTTAGTTTACGATCCTTTACAAGATCTTGTCACTTATCTAAAAGAAAATAAGCCTAACATCTTAATACTAACAGGACCCTTCTTGGATGCTAATCACAAACTGATTAAAAATGATGTTATTTTGGCTGAAACGTATGAAATGTTTTTTGAAAAAATTATTGATGGTATAATCGATACTGTAGGCACAGATACCGTGATATTGGTGGTAGCATCATCCCGCGATGTTCATGCAGATCCGGTTTATCCTACTATACCTATGACTTTAAGTAAGAATTATCCTAACGTATATTTGCTACCTGATCCGTCATTAATCGATTTAAATGGATTAACTATTGGGTTAACTTCAACTGACATAATGGATCATATTCTATCCCAAGAACTTGCTGTGTAAGTACTCTTTTAAAAACCTTTTAAAATTCCTATCGAATTCAATATTTTACTTCAAAAATTCTCCTCTTTCAGTAATGCTGGCGATAAAGTAAAACGTGCCGTCAATTATCTATTTCATCAAAAATCTTTTTATCCCTTAAGTCCTCCTATTGAGAACACTATAAATTTTGACAGTGACTTGGCTAGTAAATTCACCAACATAGAGGAAATACCAAATATCATCATATTACCAAGCGATCAGAAATGCTTTTTAAGGGTAATTTCAATTTGAACTTTTTTATCCGAAACGTAATGAACTTTAAATAAATTCTTTTGAATGGCAGCTTGTGAATGGATGTTTAGCCATTAATCCCGGTCGACTAGCCGATGTTAACGTTAGCGGTGGTACGTTCGCTCGTTTCATTATAACACCTCCTGGTCCCAAAGAAGAAAATAATCCTTTTAGTTATATTGGATGTCAAGTGCGTAAAGTTTAATGAGAATAATTTTATAAAAACTTTTTAGTAAAATTTATGATTTCTTTTTTACTTATGTACTTGTAATCGATACATTATAACACAAACACAAACATGCAAACAAGTCTTTAAAGGTAAGATTTTGAAATGCTTGAAGTGTTGTCTTCTTTAGTTACCAAAGGCACTTGGAAAATACTTTTTATCGTGATCAATAATTTCCTCTAAAATATCATCAATTTCAGTAGTTGGATAACGTTCAACCCATGATTTAATAAAACCTTCGTGACTTGCTTCGTAGGTAAGCAAATTGATCTTATCGTCCTTTATGTTTGTATTTCCTTGAACCAAAATTACACGTGGTTTTTTATGAGCCAGACATATATCGCGCCATTTGGCCCACGGATGAGATCCCGACTCATTGACTTCTGAATAATGTTCATACATTTTGGAGGCACTGACTATGTCGGCTGTTGATTTGTAAACTTGCAATTTACGTAGAAATACTTCTATGGCTTTTTTGCCTACGGTCGCGATTTTGGTACGATCCACTGTAAGACAAAGATTTTTTCCTTCTTCGATTTCTTGTACATTAACAAGACCTTCGCCAGCTTCAAGTAGAACTTTCATTATGACAAAACGTGCTCTCGAATGCGCTTGCATCCATTGTTTCGATTGAGGATTAAACATTTCTAACGCTACACCTACACCATTCCATATCAAAGATAACCAATTAACATAAATGATTTTCTCTTGCTCTTCAGCATCTTTGAAACCAAAGATTTCTAAAATATCACGTTGCAATGATAAATAAAGTCCCACAGCTTCAGCTCGGCATTCTTCATACGATGAACCGATAGCACCAAATTTAGTATCATAAGTTTCTCCGGGCAAATACCACGTTGTGATAGGTTCTCCGGTGATAAGATTTTTAGTATTCTCTTTATCAAAATTAAATTCTCCCTTTTCATTAATTCGGAAAAGTTTACCACTACCGTGCCCTAAAAGTTCATGAAGACCGACTTGTACTTCAAATGCTTTAACTTTATATTCTTTCATTAGTGCTTGATCCTCTTCCGATAAAAAGGCTATCGGATCTTTTCGATTAATGTTGGCTAAAACGTTGCCCAATGAGACATTCTTGAAGCCTTCATCTTGACGAATTTCGTCATCTACAAAATAAGAAATTTTGAAATATTTATTAATTTAAAATTGTTAAGCTTTTTTACAAGCACGCACGTACAGTTGGGAATGTTTATTCCGGCCGGAACACCGCTACCTGCGAACGTTAAAACGTCCAGTGAAGTGAAGTCAGGCTTTAAATAGGAATCTTTTTCATATTCCTTTGTCCATGGTAAATATTCTAATAATTTCTCAGCTCGTGCCACCAACTCTCCAAATTTCGCTGAGCTTTCTTTATTAACCATCGCCACAAACCCTTCAAATTCAGCACGACCCCCAGCGGGATCGCGATAGGTTTCAATAAAGCCAATATAAGTTTCTACGACAGGACCTTTATCTTTAATCCAATATCTAGATCCGTCTTTGTGATCAGGTAAAGAACCTTCTTGAAATGCTTTTATATAATGTTCAATCATATTAGTTTCATTTTCATTAGCAGCATATTTCAATGCTTGCTGCAAATTCGTATTAACTCTCTGTAATAATTTGCTGTAATCGCCGCGGGTGACGCGGAAGTTATGACCTTTGTATGATTGTAAAGGCAAAGTAATACCATCTTTATCGTCCACGGCTACCGAACCCAATTTGATATCGTATATGATTTTACCATTTTCTTCCACTTTAAAGGTACGGCACATATACGGTTCAATACGTTTCGAAGTAAGCCACTCATTAACTATATCACTATCTTCTTTTGTGCAATTATCAGACCAATAAGTAGTAATGCCGTTAGGAGCAAAACCCAAAATTTCGTTTCGAGGTTTTAATTCATAAATCAAAGAACTTATTTTGTCCAAAATCAGCGGTACATGTTTATCTTTAGCATAAGCAGCCGATGCGTGTACTATTTTTTCGAATTTACTTTGACTCAAATTAGGTATGATTTTACTATCACCCATACCTTTATAGTTACCAGTATTCGCAAATATACCGCAAGCATAAACTAGAAAGGCCTATACGAAAATAACAATGGATAGTAGAGTCAAATTCATAAAATCCGTCACTTGAAGATAATTACCGTAAAATCGTCTTCAGTTATACCGTTAACCAAGACTTTGCTTTTTAAATCACTTAAAGGTTCAGCTACGAATACACGATGCAACAAAGAAAAAATCAAAGGTCCCTCTGGACTGGATTGAATCAAAGAAATCAGTCCACCATCCCAAGAAGCTTTACTAAAGTAATGAGCATACATTTTCTCCTTTTCTGTGAGATTTTCAAAAGCAGTTTTGCACTCCAAATCGGCAATTGGTTGACTATTGGGTAGTACAAAATGGGATGCATGATTGGAAGACATACTGAAATTAAATAATACGACAGACTAAATTAATGCTTTTAATACTTAAAAAAAAAAAAAAAAAAAAGACTTTAAATACCTTAATTTGGAATAAAGTCTAGAGAAACTAATATCAGTTGTATTCGAATACAAATTATAAGTTCTATCCTTAATGACATTACTAAATTGGAAACGAATACGTTTTCCTAGCAATTTGTGAAATATGTCTCTACTTAGTGTTAACATTTTTCTTTTCTTTTTTTTTATTTTTCTTTACACTTAATTTGAATAGATTCTGAAAGTAAATGTATTTTATAATTTGTTTCTTATTAAACAACTGACTTTAAATTTACTTACAATCACTTTAAAAGAATTTTTACACTAGAATTTATAAGATTTTTATTATTATTATTTGCTGAAATATGCAAAAGAGAAAAAAAGATTAAATTTAGAAAAGTTAGCCGAAGCATATTTTTTATGAAGAAACGTTGGAAACATATCGATACAATCCACACTAGTCAATGATGATGATGACTGTGCAATGTCTTTAAACAAGATAACATATATTTCACAACAACAACAAACAAAAGTAACACAAAGAATATATGTATATATGCACGGATATATATATACATACTGACTCCTACACACAGTAAAACAATCGTTTTAAAAAGAAAGGTTTATGCATATTGTCTAAATAGGTTATGTTATCACAATTCTTTATTTTACCGCGAATGCAATACAAATAAATCTACGAATGTCTGGCATACTTTTGATCGTGACCTCTTACACTTACTTTTTTGCCTGGATCTTGATTACGATTAATTGAAATAACTAACAATTTTTAATCCAAACGCTTTCACCGTAATTGGTACGACTAAAATTACCGGTTCAAAGATCGTGACTTACGATTTTGCGAACATATGATTTATACCTCACACATTCCTCATGTTCGAAAAACAGTGTTGGTAAATTTTTTTTGTTTAGGGGAAAAAATTTAATGGATAAATCTTTATTTTATTCTTTTTTTTTTTTTACAAAAAAAGAAAAATGATTTTGAACTTTATGTAGAGATGTAGATCGTGGTATTTTTTTTAGAGATGAAGGAGCTGTAAACTTGAATTATTACAATAATACGATATCTCATAAAATACGATATCTTATAAAATTTTCCCTTAAAGCTGGATGTTTTCCGAGAAATTATTTTACGAATGCCTTGAACCCGCCAAAAAAATCCTTTTTAAGAGGGATTCTCTTTAGTTAAGTTGGCAATATTGAAGATTTGATAATAAGAAGCATTTAGAAGAAATTCAAAAATAAGCTTGGTAGCCAGAAAAAACCGAATTTTTAGTGAAATAAATACTTGCTTGTTTTAAGCTATAAAGTACTTGTGTTTAAAAAGGTAATTTTTAATCGAAGTATTTTAGAAATTTGTCATTAAGCATTGAAAATCAAATAAAAAGGTAATTTTTAGTCGAAGTATTCTAGAATTTGGCATTAAACATTGAAAATATTTTCAAAAAAAAAACAAAAGAAAAAAAGAAAAAAGCGATGATGAATACATCTTCTTCACCCCAATTGCCAATAAACGAGGAGGCTAACTGTACAACTATTTCTATGTATTTATCTTGTAATGAAGAAAGCATCATGTCATCGACAGCTTTTAAAACACTAGAAACAACTTTGGAAGTCTCTCATTTAAGTACTCAATCAATGGAAATTGATGTCGATGAAAACAGAACATTAGAGAATTCAAACGGAAAACCCCATTTACCAATGAAAATTCCTAAAAATGTCGATTTTGTGCAAAGAAATCCTTTAAGACCATTAGCCGAAAATTTGTTATCGAAAAATGTATGGCCAGATTTTAATGCGGCAATGTCTTCTACTCCTTCCAAGGAGCAATTATTGAAAACGGTAGATGTAACGCGTGGCTCGGATGTCACTAGATGTTTAGATTTTCGTTTCGATTTTAAAGAAATCGAAAACTCACTCCCTAGTGAGGATAAGGAAAATGTTTTTCCTGACGTGGACGATGGTTCGTCAGCATCATCTTCAGTAGAAATAGCCACTACGGTTATAGAAGGAACTTCTCACCAAATATCAGAAGCTGAAGTAGAATATTTGCCTGATATTAAAGAGCAATTGCAAGTCACCACAGACGATGGAATCGAAGAGCAAAAAGCATTGTACGCAGATATAATAAAATCAACAGATAATAGTTTATCAGGTAAGTAATGAAGTTATTTTGATTATTTTCTTTTATATAATTAGAATTTAAAAAAGGTGCATACAAAAACGTTGATAAAAACATTGAAATGAAGAGTGGATCTGATGTCACTAGACGCATGGATTTGCGTTTGACTTTTAAAGAAATGGACGGAAATAAACCATCTAATTTTGATCTAAACTCACTTCCTAGTGAGAATAAAGAAAATGTTTTTCCTAATATAGACGAAGGTTCATCAGTGTCGTCTTTGGTAGAAATAGCCACCACGGTCATAGAAGGAAGTTCGCATGAAATATCAGCAGAATGCTTGCCCGATATTAAAAAGCAATTGCAAGTCACCACATATGATGGAATAGAAGAGAAAAAGGCATTGGGCGCAGATGTAACAAAGACAACAGACAATAGTTCATCAGGTAAATAAAGAAATTATTTTGATTCTTTTTTTTTTTTTTATATATATATAACCTGAATTAAATAAGATATAGATAAAAATATTGTCGAAAACATTGAAATGAAGAGAGATTCTAATGAAATGAAAACAAGTACTTTAACTTTACATGGCGGAAACTTGCCATCGAAGAAGCCTTCTAAAATATTACCACCTGGACAAATACACCGACAACGTTTGGACATTAACGATAAGCTAGATGTAACTCTAGATCCAGAAGAGGATGTGTGTAAATTAATAAATAAAATGCTAAAAATATCTGGCAAATCTGATAATAAGGAGGAGAAGAAAATTAGAATGGAACCTCATGCAGTCAAGCAGAAAATAAGTGAAAAGGCCCATCCAATGCCGATGACAGTAGACAGGGAAAAAAAACGCACTAGTTTTTCGCATCGCATGTCTATAGTTGTGAAAACTACATTAAATAGTCCGGCAAGATCTATGGCCCGCAAGAGTATTTTGGGCTCTACAATGCATCAACCACGACGTAGTGTTATACCCACACACACAAAAGGCAGTAAAGTTAACCAGGTTGCAAAAGCTGCAGATGTAGGTGCAACTCGCAAGAGTATGTTGCCAAAAGCTGCCAACTTCATTGATAAGACAAGATTTCCTTCTCAATTAAAAAAATTAGGAAAATTGGAATCTTTAACAAAAAATTCTTGCAACGGAATCAAGAATCAAGATCCTAAAAGTAAAGCAGTTTTGAGTTCAACGAGCGCCAAACCCGAAGCAACGTTTGTTTGTCACGTATGTAAGGAGAAGTTTACTCTAAAATCTCTTCTAGACGCTCATAAACGTACACATGAAGAAGACATTAATCCTGTCACATGCTTTAAGCGTCTCTCTACAATACCAGCAAAAACTGCAGGTTCAATTTTTGGTTCTGAAAATCAATGTAAATATTGCGACAAAAAGTTTGCTCTGCTACGGGCTTTGCATATACATCTTTTGCAAAATTGTCCTAAGATTCCTCCAGGTGACAAACGTAAATTACAATTAACTGAAATGGATCACGTTCAAAAGGCACAATTGCCAAATGTTTTTGCTAACAAATCTAGTAGCACTCCATCGAACAGTGTCACGCCAAGATTATCTTGTAATCTTAATGTAGCACAACGAACTTTTAAAAGCCCTTTGAAGCCCACGTTAAATTATAAAAGTAAGAATTAGAACAGAGCATTAACAAGAGCGTATACAGTAGTTTAAAATTAAAACAATTATTTTTTTTTTTTTTACAGATACAAACAGGAAATCTGTTGTTGCCGCCGACGAAATAAGGGTTCCATCGTATAACTCGAAGCTACCAAAAATCAAACAAAAAAAACATTCCGGTGTTTATCGTACACCAACTAAGCTGATACCTTGCCATTTGTGTGATATGGTATTCAAAAATATTCTTGATTACACGAACCATAATGTTTTCGCTCACGGCAAAAAATTGCTTGACAAGAAAACTGATGCGTTATTCAAAGAAGACTGAAGTAAAACACGAGACATTTTGAATTTTGTTTGAATTGATCCCTTTTTGAACTTTATTTGTTTATAGTGTTTGAATTGATTAGAGGAAGGGGGGACATATCTTGGACATTTAATCAAAATTTAATTCTTCTCCCTCCTCTCTCTCAGTATTGAAGACGGCATTTATTTGCTTTACAATGAATAAAAATAATTGGAATTTTTAATTCTGTTTTATTCTCTTCTCTGGTGGAGGCTTCATATCAATAATCTCCTGCTTAATTTCAACACCTTGCGCTGTCACTGGACTTGTCTCTGATGTATTGCCATTACTAGAAGCGGCAGTGTTCGCATTAGAATCTGATATTGCGGCATTATGATCTTGAATATTAGAGGGATTGGTTTGGGCTCCTGCCTGTTGTATTTGTTGCTGATGTAAATTCGGTGGCACTGGTGGAGGAAATTTACGCAATAATTCAGCCAGTAGCATGTCAACACGTTGCATTTGAAAAACGGTGCCACTCTCATCTTTATTAGTTGTTGCGTCTTTTTTTGCTGCGGCCTTAGATTTATCAGACACTAGTAATAAAAAGTAAGAGATTTATGTTTGTTTCATCATGTGAGGGAGTACACTTTTAAACGTTAGCATGCCGAATAAAACTACTTGCAGTCCGAGGTAAATTTATTGTGAGGTAAGTTTGAATATTTGATTGATCCCTATTTTCAATTGTAATTTATGGAATCGAATTCCTGTGTGTGATCAGTTCAGTTTTAATTTCTGTGATAGTTCGTAGCTATCTAATTCTAGATTTCGCTTAGGAATTTATATCGGTTGTTGAGAAAAAAAAAAAAAGAAGCTCTCCTCAGAATGTTTAAAAATAGATTAAATTACTTACGAGCTTTGTTCGATGTGAAATCCCAAGTATAGCCTTTGTTAGGATGGTATCTGGAATAGCTACTGGCTTCCTCAAAAGCAAGTTGCAAATTTGTTACTGTTGACAGCTGAATAGAAAATAGTTTCTAAAAATAAATATTATACATTATTAGTTATATTGCCACTTACAATTCTGGAATTTATAACGTTAGCCAAATCAGGAGCTTTGTACACCATACCGCCAATAATGTAATAATCTGCTATAGGCAAGGCATCGGTCGGACTGTGACGATGTTGTTTGCGTATAACATACAGAATTGGTTCATGGACATGCAGCAAAATATATTCCAAACCCACCATATTACTGCAAAAAAAAAATGAAGGTTGCAACTACAGTAACGAAAAATTGAAAAAATTTCTACAAAAATATTACTTTAAATTTTCCAAACCCAAACGTTGCATACGTATGTTCTCATTGTTACACATACGATCGTAAAATGGGTTCGATTTGCGACAGAAATAATCCATAACATTTTGTGGACTTAACGAAGCCATCATTTGAGTGTCGTGCCATGATAACCATAAGGGATTCTCCTGGGATATAGGTTGAGGTATTTGCCGGTTAGGCAGCATATTTGTAAATTTTAGTATTGTGACGTTTTATGTTTTAAAAATATCTGAAAAACTCGACAATTAAAGATCAACAAGTGCATTTGCTCAGCTAAATAAAACCACTATGTCTACTACACTCTACTCTTATTTCCTTCTTCTAGTTTTCGAGCCAACAATCGCTATAAATTAGAGGTCAATGTTGTTGATAATGTTGCAATTTTAGTGTATTAATTTTGCACACACGGACTCACACATACCCTTTTAGTTTCCTATTTTGATTTATTTCGTTTTTAATGGTATTTTTACATTTTTCTATAATTTTGTTGTGCAATGCATTATTTAGTTTTAAAATTGCTTTAAAAATAAATGCCGTCTTTTGATTCTGGATTCACTGTGGAAATTATTAGCAGGCGGAAATTTATAATTACAAGTGAGTCTCACTGTCGCACTTTGTGGCAATCAAATTTATTTCACTTGCACTTTTTTGTTGTTTATTGTCTGCGAACTGTTTTGTTAAGTTTTTTTTTTATATAAAGTGAGAATAATTTGCTTTAACTTAATTTGCGTTAACGTGCAATTCAATAAATCAGCTGTTGTACAAAGGACAGTGATGCCAATATTGAATGGCACGAATTACTTTGAAAAATTGTACAAGAAAGAATTGGAAAATATGTTTATATTTTTGAATGCTACGAACCAAATTTCATACAATTTTGAATTGCTTTTTTCATGCAAATTCTAATGATATTTAATATTAACTTAAAGCCCTCATTATCAGTCACAAATCTGTTACGTTCATTATTTCTTCTTACAGCAATGTAAATATAAAACTAATTCTTAGAAAGTAGGAAAACATTAGAACTATTCAATAAAATAAAATGCATATAAAAATTGCTTCGGGGTGCATTATTATAATAAACATGGATCTGGACTACATTAGACTTTTCCATTTCTCAAATATATCAAGTGCGGAGTGTGGAAGTAAGAAGATTTAAAACAAAGGAACTTTGGTGAACATCCTACTAATGGCTTGAAAATTTACTCGCCTGTAGTTTCGTATTTAGCTACATTGACACTTCCGATTCTTTAACGTTTAACTTGTGACGTACAATTTTCAATAATATTCGAAATGAGCAAAAAAAAAAAAGAAGTTTTTCTTCGTTTAGAAACGAACGCTTTTGCCATTTTAAAAATATATCTTAAAATATCTATGGTTAGCAGCACTTTCTGCTTATAATGAATCTTTAAAACAAAACAAACAAGAAAATAAATGTTTTCAAATTTTGTTGTTTCCCTTCTTTATTTATTTCTTACACTTTCAATTCAGTGGTTCGATGGCTGTGTGTTGCATTATCTACGTACAAGCTAAATATAAATTGTAAATTGTATGTAAATGTGTGTTGATATATCTTTGGAAAGAATAAATATAAACAAAAAAGACAACTAATAGAATAAAACGTACAACAATAAAGAGAACGGAAGAAAAAAATAAATTTATTTATAAATAAAATTTCTGTGTTGGCGTGAATGTTTTTTTTTTTTATAAAATAAAATATTGAAAGAATTTTGAAGAAGCGTCGGTAGAATACTTCACAAAAAAGTCCATACAATTGGTGCTTATCTCAGTCCGTGCTGTGCTTTGCATCGCTGTGGCGGCATTACTCAGGAAGAAAAAAATAAACGAGACGTCATTATGGTAAAACAACGTATAGAAAATCCATATTAAAAAGATGCTATTTATTAATTATTAATATACTTTCGTTTTGTGTACATAAAAGTTTTGGTTCACTTTTTCACGTGAAGTATGTTGCAGTTGTTGAAAAAAAAAACCGCATGATGACCATAATTTGTGTTATTAGTAATTTTTAATCGAATGATGTTAAGTTATTGCTTATTATGCAATGTTTCATTTTTCCATTAGGTTGACGCACACACAAACACACTCATACATGGAATACCAGTTTTGTTTTTTTGTTTTCAATTTTTATAAGTCGATCAACGATACGTAGCCATAAAAGCAACTAAGCCTTGATTTCCTCTATGCAAACATTCAGCCAATTAGACACAACTCATTAGATAGCCTCGATTTCGACACGAGCTGACTTACATAGGCATGTGGGTGAGAAAACAAATTTTAACTTTTTGGCAACAAACGGTTGAATTGTTTTTTTTTTTATTTTTATTTTTTGGAATTTCATTGTCAGCAAACACGTAGATAAATATATAACATTGTTTATAGAGATATGTGAGTGTGATTAAGCTAAACTGTTTTTATACCCAACACTGAAAATTGTAGGTATGCTTACTTTGTTAAAACGTTAACCACCACCCAGAAGGATTCCTCACAGATTTTATAAAGAATACTTATCCTTGATCAATATCAAATTCTAAACGCATTTAGGTGTATCTCCGTCTGTCCGGGCACATAGATAGATAGTAAGCTTTAAGGAATCGATTTCAAATTTGTGCAAAGATGTAGGAAGTTAATGTAGATAGATAGGTTGACATTGAAAATGAGTCGAATCGGTCAAAGGTCTATAGAACAATTGACACCGAACCTTTTCAAACTGCAGCCGATATAGCGATGAAAAGGGTCATACCGTCACAACTGAATTTAAATCTCGTTTAAAGCTTTTAATATATCCTGTAAATAGTTTCACATCGTGTGTTTTTTCCAAAATCTTTTTACGTAACGTGTATAACTCTTTGTTGTTAAACTCGTATGTTAAATATTTTTATCGTCAATGTGTTCATTCTAATTAATTATCCAACCAAATTTTTCAAGAGATTTCGTTTAATAATCCAAAAATTTATGATTTTTTTTTTCTAGACTCTCTTACAATTCTTTATCAAGCACCGCTTTAATAAACACCTTCAGTATTTATATTTGCTTTATAATTTATGCGCTATTTAGAAACGGACATGTGCTTTGAGGTATACAGTAGTTTTAAATATATAAATAAATAAAATAATAATAAAATTTTGATACTATTACTACGCTAGTATTAACATTTCATATGTTGGGAAAGAAAAAAAAAAGATAACTTAACTTAACTTAACTTTTTAGGGTCTTCCCCCGTTTAATGTGTCTGGGAGTCCATGGAATGTTGTACCAATACATCATTACCCTGAGCTAATGAAGGCAACATGTGCTCTTATTAATGCTGAGTGGCCACGTAGCGAAACAGCACGGATGCGTTCGTTGGAGGCCTCTTGCGATACATTGCCATGCAGTTTAGTTTTAACAACGGAAGGTTTTAATCGTGTTATAGCACATTGCAAACTAAGCCCCATACAAGCAAAAAAGAAGGCCTGCTTTATTGAATCAGTAGTAGTTGATAAGGATTTTAGGGGGCAAGGTTTCGGAAAATTAATAATGAAATTTGCTGAAGATTATTGCCGCGTCGTCTTAGAATTAAAAGTAATTTATTTATCGACCATCGATCAGGACGGTTTCTATGAACGTATAGGTTATGAACGTTGTCCGCCTGTATCAATGTATGGACCAAGACATTGCGAATTACCGACTTTGAAGACCGCAAATAAGAAATATATGAAAAAAGACTTATAAAATGTAAATGTAAATGGCTGTTTATTTGCCATTTCTATGAAATGTTTAATGATCAAAGAAGCACATGACTCGTCAAACACACTGCTGGATGGTTGTTGTTGAAAACGTTTTTCTTTATTTCAAAGAAGAACTAAAGAAATTTAAGCTTCATGTGGTGGCCTCAAGGTAATAGAAGACAAACAAAATAGAGAATATATATCAACGCCATAACTGCTCAAATCAATGCTTGTTTAACAAGTAAGACTATTTATAATGAATTATTTAAGGATTTGTCCCGCTTCTGTATTTAATTCTGTATTGTAGGCTCAGAAAATACAGGACAAAAAATTAATTCAAGGAGTATCTAATCAAAATGCCTTAACTATCGATAAAATTTTTTTGTTTATATGAATAATAGGAGGATAATAGAGTTATACGTAATCATGGAAATAAAATTCTCAAAACCAAATACACATATAAAATTATATCTAACGAGTGTTTTTAAGAATTTTAAGAAATTTCTTTAAAAAAGGTTGTTAATAATAATTATAAAGTATATTTTATATGTGCACGCACACACACACATAGATATAATCATATGTTAGTCTAGACTTTTCACATTAATTAGACGAGTAACAACTAAGAAATATGAAAATAAAAAAGAAAAACAATAACAAAAAAAGAATAACAAAAAATGATGCTTTTACATGCACATGTAATAAAATTCTGCATAAAAGTTAATTGCTTGCCAAAAAACAAAGAAAAGAAAAAAAGAAAAACCACAACAACAACGGCATAAACGAGAAAAACGACAAAACAAACGTTAGATGACGGGCAAAGATGCAATTTTCTATGTTAGTTCAAGTTCAAGATGATATCAGCGCGCAAGTACATCGCTCTTGTGCTGCCTCTTGCTTAAGATACTTTAGATAGGATAGTACGACAAACACACGTTGCTTTAGTGTGTCAGCCTGTCATATCTCGTGCTTTTGTCGCGAGATATTCAAATGCAGATACTTACATACATAAGATGCATTTATAGAAAAGCAATCTTTAGAAAATAAAGAAAAAAAATATATATATAAAAATAGCTTTTAATTGTTGTTTGTAGAAAATTTACAAGCTTGACAATATTTTAGAAAAAGAAATTGTATTAATTGCTTAAATAATTATTGTAAACATTTCCGTACAATTTTAATTCTGTGCCAACTAATAAGTGGACATAGGAACATAATTGTTTTTGTAATTTTCTTAGCAAAAAAAATGAAAGTTTTGAAAAGCAAACGAAAGTATATTCAAGTCTTGTAAGCATTTGTGGTTGGTGGTCTTTTAACATTACAAGCAGTCTAAGTCTAATTTTTTTCCATTTTCACAGTTACCTTAGTCAATATTTCTATTCAATTAAAATCCATTACAACCAAACAAACTTATAGCGCTTTTTCGGTTACCCTTTAAAGTATCAATTTTATGCATATTTTATTCGACACATTCACGGATTATATAGAACACAAATGCAAAATGGAGAATACGTGTGTTTGTATTTACATCTATATTTCCAAAAGCTAAATATTCAATCAATTCTTAGTACGATTTACATGACTTTCAAGTCGAAAACCGAAATTATTTATTTAGCGCAAAATCTTTAACGTTTGTCAATTTCAAGAAGAAGAAGAATTTGCCAGAGACGAAAACACACTCGCCTATAAGTAACAAAAATATAGAATTTTTATTTCTCTATACAACAACTTCGCATTATTAAATCTGATTTTACAATATTTGCCAAGTAATTGATTATTCAAAAATTTTAAAGGCTTCTATCATTTTCAAAAGGTCCAGGAAAAATGCAAACGATTAGTTTCATCTTTTCCATTCGATTATTACTAATTTAATAAATAAAATAATTTACTTTATTTCAATTTACAAAGTTTGCTATAGGCTGCAGTTGAATTTCTCTTTGCTTTATATTGCAGAGCTCAGCGAAAACGATAAATGAAAGACTCTTTTACGGTATAATTTCAAATCGTGTAACTTGGCAGCACATCACGAGTAATTGCCCTATAGAGAATGAATAGTAATAAAATTTGCACTCACTACTTTTACTAGTTAAAGAAAAAAGAAAATTAATACGATTTTAAAAAAAACAAAAAAGAACTTTTCTTCCACTTCCCAAAATATAAGGAGTGCTATCTCGGGTTGTTATTGACCCTTTAATAAAAAAAAAAAAAAAAAAAGATTTGAAACTATGTTTTAGAAAAAAGAAAAGAAAATCAATTTTTTGACTCATAAATTGGTTGGATGGATGAATTGAAATGAAATGGTGAGAAGTTTAACATCAACTTGAAACTCCATTTAATACTTTTAGATGTTACAAGCATATGACCAATTGAATATAACACAATATTTTTGGTTTAAGCATTCAATCAAAATTTTTTATGATTTTGATTCTTAGATCGATTGTTAATAAAGAAATTAAAGTCAATTGTATATTTACATTTAACTGGCCATTTATATATATATATTACGCTGTAAATGCCTAGTTTATAAACAAAACTCGTACTCGTAATAAAAAGCAAATTTCATGCATACATAACTACATGCACATATTTGTATAATATGTCGTTAGAAATGTTTTCGATTAAAGGCACTATTAAAATACATTTAGTTAATCGGCTTTCTTGGCAATGCCACAAATTTGACCGAAATGTTCAGGTTGCTCTAAAGAGTCAACAATAAATTTAGCCAAATCATATTTGGAAACTGAACGGCCGGGTGCTTCATCATGCAAAACGATGTAGTCCGTTGATGGCTCATCGGCAATATGAGGCGGTAATATAGCAATGAAATCCAAATTAGAGGCTTTTGTCAACTCTAACATGCGTCGATGTTCATCATTTAAACGATGAAACATTGCCGGAACTTCAGATTCCGGACGAAATAGAAAAGAAGACATAACAATGGAAAATCTTTTGATATTTTCAGCATTCATGGCTTGTATCAAATTAGCTGTGCCCCTTGAAAGTTCTGTTGTGGCTTCAAGTTTATTACGCGTACCTAATATAATACAAACTCCGTCAACTCCTTCAATAGCACGTTTGCAGTCATCATAATTTATAACATTGCCGTGACAAAGTTCAACTTTATCTTTAAAACGTTCGGGTACAGTTGCCTCGGAACGATACAATAATCGTACCTGAAGACCTGCAAATATGCGTTTAGAATAGGAAATGATTAATTTTTTTTTTTTTTTTTTTTATATATCTTCACTTCATTGTCCACCTTTTTGTAAAGCGTAATCCACTACGGATTGTCCCGTCATGCCGGTTCCACCAATTACCGTAATACGTTGCATAATATATAAAAATATTACTTGTTGTTTTGTTGTATTTAATACAATGTACGAATTTAAATTCTTTTATTAGAACAATTTAAGCCGATCAAAGTTACCTACTGATAAAATTCACAATTAACTGCTAACTAACAACTTGCTAAGCAAACAGTTATTGCTGGATTTATTGCAATTTATACATGCATACGTACATACGTACGTACGACAATATATACGCGTGTGCTTTAGTTGAATTGTGCGTTAATTGCAAAAGCCTATATTAGTTTACAAAATTACTTTCTTTGATATAATTAATATATCAAATATTAATTCTTTTTCTGAGAACCATTGAATACTATTTATACTCTTTTTTTAGTTAACAAAATTATATTATATTTCGATTTGCAAGAAACACAATCGTTTTTTACTGAGAGAACAATATTCATACTTTTCTCTTTATCTAAAACAGGGATGCTTTGCAAAATACAAATAATGTATTTCGATATATTTAAAGATACTATTTGAATATATATATATATATATATATATATATATATATATATATATGTATATATATTATAAAAAACAGAACTGGAATAAGGCCGTTATATTAACATAGCGATATCTACGTAATATAAGGTAAAAATATGATACGATTAACTGTCACCTATTATTAGATATGGTCAAGTAGCAAAAATGTTAAGAAAATGTTCAAAAACGCGCGTATAAATGCTTAGACCGAAGGACCAAAAAGTATACAATGAAAATTAAAAATTAATAGAAAATATATTAATTTATTATTATTTATTTAAATTTATTTATTTATTTATTTATAACAATATAGTTTGCTACAGAGTTAAAAACTTAATGAATAACTTGAAGAATCTAAAAAAAAAAAGAAAGAAATGAAAATAAGAAACAAAATCTTAAGCAATAACTTCTTAACAAGAAGACTAAATAACTTTAGTAATAAGTCTTCTATACTTATATAGTTAGAAATCGAGTATAAAGGAGTGAATTATAAATAATGTACTTAATAGGATTAAAAAAAGTAGCCCGAAGGATCACTCTTTTTATACTATTAATCGAATCTAGCGACAGTTTGATCAAATGAACATTTTTATTAAACATTTTCCAAAGAATCCGAAAAGGGCGGCACTAAGGTAAATATAGCACATCATGATGCCTCATGAATCTACCTGACCTAACGTTAAACGAGATGCCCTGAAGAAGGAAAGGAGCGAAAATAGACCCTTTAATAAGTTTTGTTAAAAAAACTACCGTTAACATTTCCCGTCTTTTTTCGAGTGTGAAGAGATCAATAAGCTGAAGCCTATTAACGTAGGAAGGTAAGTAATATCAGTTGTGGATTCCAACCCAACTATAATAGAAATGTATTCTATAATTGACTGAGAGTTTTGTGTTGTGTTTTTCTGTTTATAGTTTTCTATTAAGTAATATTCGTATATAAAGAAACATAAGAACAAAAAGGTCTTTTTTGTTTTCGTGATGATAGGGACGAGGGAAAAGAGAAGTTGCGGTCTTTTCTTATATTGCAACAAATCTGAGGTATATACGCGTATAGAATACGCGTGTTTTGTTTACTTTTCTTCTCTCTGACATATAACTTTGTTTTGTTTTGATTGTTTGTATCATCTCTCTTCGTTTTTACTTCGGTTATTTTAGTTCCAATAGTTAGTTTGTTACGTTATGTTATTAAGTATGAGAAATTTCCAGTAAAATATAAAATTAAATATTATTCCTTAAAAAATAAAATCATATATCATGCTTCCGTGCTAAAGTTAAGAAATTTTTCTTTTAGAATTTTTATAGGAAATCAAAGATGAAAGAAAAATTTCCAATCAGACTTTTTGATGCGGCATTCTTTCGTATCACTTCTGTCTTGGACGAGCAATCAAATTGGCATTATTTTTGGCTGAAATTAATTACGCTTTTAACTAGTGAAGCTTAAAGATATGCAATTAAAAAAAGTAAGATTTTGACTCATCAAAATAAAAGGGAAATTTTCGCTTGACGAAGATCATATCATCAGCTATGATCGGTAAGTTTGATAATAGAAAAAGTAACGAAAAGAAAAATTTAAATAAAGAAATTTTGTAATAAATATAATTTAATTAAAATTACAAAAAAAAAAAAATTAAAAATTTTAAATTTATAATATAATTTAGAAGCAAATACGATTTAATGATTACACTTTCTGTATTATATTCAAAATTATATTTCAAATGTAGTTATAGTTTAGGAAATATTCTCTTCAAGAATTTTTGCTTTTTTCAATTACTGGAACTTCGGGAGATCGAATTTTGAGATCATAGATTGTGTTGGGGGGTGTTTTGGGATAACATTCTAGTCAAGTAGAATACTGTTTATTGATTACAGCAGCAGTATTTTTTGAAAAAGTAGACTTTGATTTTGCTGTCAATCCTCTCTTATTACGACAAAATAATCACTTACATAGAAGTCATTTTATCAAGATTTTTTTTTTAATATTCGAAATGAATATGAACGAGGAGGATTTTACAAATTCGGATGCATGGCTTTCTGAACAATTGTTTGCGCAATTAAAAGATTTCAATACGGATTACAAGGAAAGGAACAATGCATCTGTAATGATAGATGATTCTTTTCAAAATTATTCTATTAATTCGCAAAATAATACTAATGGAATAGAAGAGGAGAAGCAGACGGAAAATCGCAAGCAACATTTTGAGCCATTTGATACTTTTTTTAAAAAGAATAAAAACAATAAAAATGAAAATCAATACGATATGAATTCTGATGTATCGGGTTTAAGTAATACGAGTAACCGAGCACCAGTAGTGGATTCTATAATCGACTTCACCACAACGTTACCTTTAGTTTCAGCTCCAGTTGTTGCAGAAGCTGCTGCCGTTGTCAGTGAAACGGTAAAGCAAAATATTTCTCTCAATTTTGATCCAAATGAAGAAGAGATGAAATTGCTTAAATTTCTAGAAACACAACCAAAGAACACTTTTTTGGGTAAGAGTGTTTAAAGAATAAGCTTAAGTAGTAATATTATATTAGATTTGAGAGAGATGATATATATTCTTTTCAACTTAGATCCCAAAATGTATATGCAATCCGAGTTACCATCTACTGCGTATCGTATAGTGAAATGTGCCAATTGTAACTGTTTATTTGATATAATATCTTTTCAATCGCATGTTTGCGATTACGATGAACAACAAAATTTATTGGTACCGGCAATAGCAACTCCTAGCAGCAGCAGCAGCTTCAGCAAGCCCGTTAAGGATGAAACTTTACTACCATCAGAGCCTGCATGTATACGTTTATTGAGAGAAAATCAAATACGTATACGACGTTTTTTGAAAGATGAATTAAAATACGATGTCAACGCTGTTGGAAGTAATGGCTCTGCTAGTAGCGTTCATTTAAGTGGTAGCACTAGTTCTAGCTCTAGTGGCTTTAATGCATCTACAAATTCGACAGGATCCAGTAACTCGTCACTGAATAAAAAACAAGATGGTCCTCATGATTGTACAATATGTGAAAGGAAATTTGTTCATGCATCCGGATTGTTACGTCATATGGAAAAGCATGCATTAGATTTAATACCGGGTTCGAATGCCAGCGGTAATAGCTTCGCAAACGGCAACTCTTTACAAAGTGTTAATGGTTTACGTCTGGTTATTAAATGTACATTATGTGGTCGTATATTTTTTGAACCGACTGCGGCATTTGAACATCTTTGCAATCATTTTCCAGGATCAGGTATCGATGAAAAAGAAATTGATAACTCCGCCGAGGTTCCATATGAAACTTATGTAGATGACGCTATGAAACTTTTAAAAATGGAGGTAAGCCTGTGACATCAATCGAAACTTTTTTCCATTAAAGAAATATTGTGTGTGTGTATGTGTGTGTATGTATGTGTACCGTCGCAGGTGAAAGAGTTTCCTTTGTCTGCGAGATCCTATCAAAACGAAAAAATGCTCGTCTATTTAAAAATGACAATTCTAAGCTGTATTCTTCAGTGCGAGTTTTGCGATTTAGTATTCTCAGAAGTCTCGTATTTATTCGTTCATTCGGCATGCCATCTACCTGAAAGACGTTTCGAATGCTTTGCTTGCGATATTCATGTAAAGACATCAAAGGAAATATCTACTCATTGGCAGGCTGAATGCGTCTTTATGCGTGAAAATATTAAAATCCATCAAGCCGCCACTCAACGTTACTTTGTTTGCAATGTTTGTGAGAATAAGTTTCAGTCATTAGATCAATTGCATGAGCATCGGTATGATATATTTATATTTTTATTTTTTTTTTTTTGGGAAGAGAGACATTTACTTCCAATGTAAAACAATCTATTTTATATACTTCAGCTATACTTCGTATCACTTCTTTCCTCGTATAAATAAACGTTTGGGTGTTTTGCAATTGCCCTGCGAATATTGTGAAGCGTTATTCGAAAATACTCAAGAGTGTGTCAATCATTATGAGGAGAAGCATTACAAGAAAAATAAACGTGAAAAAGACGCTTCGGGAACTTCTCATAAGACTCGACAATACTTATGCGATATATGCGGTAAATCGTATACGCAATCAAGCCATTTATGGCAACATTTGCGTTTTCATCAAGGTGAGAATAATATTTTGATTTAACAGTATAATACATTTTTATGCCCACTACCAGAGAATAGAAAAGAATGTAAAAATCATCATCGCAATCTTGTAATACCCTAAATATGAATTGAAAAGGGGAAAGCCGTATATATGTATTCTTTATATGCTTTAAAAATGCTTAATATGTTAATCTCTGATATGATAGACTTTAATACGAATATTATTAGAAGTCACGTTACTTCACGTACTTCTACTTCTACTTTTATCATACGTTCCAGCGAAAGCAGTGTTAGAAGCAGAACATGGTGCACGAATTTGTTTGACCATCTATACGCATTGTGTGCAAGGCGTTAAGAGTAAGTTTTTTTTATATAGCTTCGTATTGCATGCTCTACAAAATTATGGTTAACGGTAATTATTGTCCTTTAAATTTGAATCCAAGTACTTCTTAAACGTACTAAATGTAAATGTACTGTAAAAATGTGTATAAAGAAAACAGGATATATATTTTTCTGAAGAAAGGTGTTAAAATCGAAGGATATGGCGCGTGGGGTATTATACTAATTTTGTCATTCCGTCTTCAACATCCAGGAATATGCAGAAAATATTAGTTTGGGGAAAAAGAAATTCATTATTTTCCAATTCGAAATGTTAAATAAAGTCCTGAAGTTCATATAAGATTGGATGGATTTCTTTTTCCCCAAACTAATATATTAAGCTTTATATTTATACTTAACTTTAGCAGTTTGAAGGTGTGTTAGCGACGATATTTAGCTTTATCGGTCGTGGACTATGGGTCCGAAAGCCGAAACCTAAAAGTGAAATGAGATTTTAAAATGACCATAGCTCATTCAGAATCATGCAGAAAGAAGTCATAATAAACCATAAACCATAAGACTTCTCTAGATAATAACAATTTGTTGTTCGTGTAAAAGTTTGACATGCGCACCGTTAATAAAACACTGAGGTGGTGGGTATCAAGTTACTTCAGGTTCAGGAAGAATATTTTTGTTTTTCTTTACGTGTCATCATCTTTTTTAAAGGTGTCAAGCCATTTGCTTGCAAAGAACCAGGTTGTAACCGCAAATTTACAATACGTCCCGATTTAAACGATCATATACGCAAATGTCATACCGGTGAACGACCATATCAATGCTTAATTTGCGGAAAACGTTTTTTAACGGGTTCGGTGTTTTATCAACATCGGCTTATACATCGCGGTGAACGCCGCTATGAATGTGAAGAATGTGGTAAACGTTTTTATCGGGCCGATGCGTTAAAAAATCATCAACGTATACACACTGGAGAGAAACCATTTGGTTGCTTATTTTGTACCAAAAATTTTAGACAAAGAGGTGATCGAGATAAGCATATAAGAGCGCGTCATGCCCATTTAGATGCCAATGCTCGTTTAATGATGCAAATGCAGAAATTACAATTAGAAGCCGCAGCAGCTGTTGCAGCAGCTCAAGTTCAAGTCCAACAAAAAACAGTGACAACAGCTAACACTTTGCCAATGTTCAACACAATACGAAACATTAATGATGATGAAAATAGCCTCCCAATCATATATGATTCAGCATCATTGGCCAGTGATCAAAACGATGTAGTTATGGTCGGGAATGTGGCTTTTCCTAAAAGCATGTTTGAACCAATAATGCCCGACATCGATGAAGAGTCAGCTATTAAAGCTATGCATCAAATGTAGTTAATTATTGTTTCAAAATTCGATTTTCTTTTCTCGTTGTTGTTTTATTTAATTACTTGTGTATGTTGTAATCAAATGTTTTCTTTTTTTTCTTTTCTGTGCTCATTAAAAAAATCATTTACTTACAAACAGAGAATTAAATAAGAACTTCTCTATGATTCTCCTCAGACCTTAAAAAGAGCACACACTCAATTAGTATAAACTTGAATTTTAACTCTCATGTTGAGGTAAATCATAGAGAAATTCCTAAAATCCATCAAAAATTCACAAGTAATTCTACGACTTTCATTTGGATGACACTAATTTATATTTAAGAACGGAAAGTTGAAAATTTGTGCAGATATTTAAACGTCAGAATTAAATCGAGAATTTGCAACCCATATATAACAAATCATTTGATTAACTCTATACTCTTGCAAAATGCCAACATGACGTAGAATGGTGATGCGATTTAAAGTTTTTCGATCAAGTATACTTTTCTCTAGTTTGCGAGCAACATCGACAGAGGTTATGAAGTTGTATCCTTTGAAAGAGAAAAAGTTTTTACATTTGAAAAGAGTGGGTTGCGCTTGTGTTACAAAATTTGCTTTTACCTGATAATAAGTTTTCCTGATCGTTATATGTCTTCCATAACTCTAAATCATTTATATTACGTAAAACCACACTACGTGGCTTAGGTAATAGTTCATATTTTTCATTAAAACATTTTATAATAACCTGCTTCAAAAAATTGTTAATATCTGCGTGAGTTTCTCGTCCAAGCATATATCTAGAATGAAAAAAAAAAAATTGATTTAACAAATTTAAAATTTTTTTTTGTTTTTTTTCATTGTCATACTTAGGTATAGATTGAAAATGTAGTTTTGTAACTTTGACATCAAAATCTGAAAATTCTATCGCTGAATTATTAAGCTTTCGTTGTACTAATTTCGAGTTTTTGTAATCACTGATTCTAATCTTTGGAGTTCCTTGATTCAATTGTAATCGAAGTAGACTGGAACCTAACAATTTTATATCTGAATTTGTGGCTCCATCTATTTCTCTATCTCGTACGGGTTTTCCATGTTTGACATTCAATCGATGAGATCTCAGATTTCGAAAGTCTGTATCGGCGGTATCTTGTTGAAGTTCTCGCTTCTTTTCCTCTATAATAAAATCCATCATGTCACTTTGATGATCTCGCATTCGCTTCATGGCATCATCACAATCCGCTTGTACATTATTCAACTCCTTTTGCATTACTTGATGTCCAGTGGTCATTAAGCTGCTGACTTTATTAGCTTGCTGCAAGAGCTTTTTCAAATCATTGGAAATTTTATCCCTTTTCAAGCTTAACGAAATAAAGTCATTCAATTTATTAATTTTGGCTTCAATAGAGCTTAAATCTTCATAAATTTTTTCCATTTTTTTTCCTGGAGTTGATTTAAGAAAACGAGAAATTTAAATGTATGCCAGAAATTGAAACTAAAAATAATGAAGCGCCAAGATAGGCTCTTTTCTAAATTCTGAAATTTTTATTTGACAAACAAACATTATTACCTAGTTTCAAAATTTTTGATACTTTTTGGTATTTAGTGATTGTACAAAATAGTTTACTAGATTAATATGAGAAATTTTTTTTGGGAATACCTGATGTTACGTGTACATACGATTTAAAGCGAATAATATTAAAAAGTGTAGCGAAGTATTCAACTTTAAAGTTGTAAAAACAATTTGGCCGTGGTAGTTATTTATATTCCTAAGTTTTGGGGATAATTTGTATTTTATATATAAAAAGGCTAAAAGTGAAACGATATGAAATATAAAATTATATAAATAGATTTTAAATTCTTTACATTCGTTTAATTTTTTTCAGTCTGATTCCAGGTCTAAAAAAACGACGGTCTAGTTATGTTTACAACCTACAGAAATTTATAAGAGTTAACTTTACTGAAATGTGTGACTACAATTCTCATACATTGAATACTAACTAAATGCAACACTGTGCCATTTACAACTTTGAAATTATTTGTCGCCTATGTTTTCTTTCTTTTGCATTTACGAAGTGTAGTATCCAGCATGGGTTTTGCTAATTTATGGTATTCTCATCCTCGTAAATACGGTCAAGGCTCCAGATGCTGGTAATTAAACATCTACATAATATTTAAATTCAATAAAGTTCATGAATTCCATAAAAAAGTACATGAAAAAAATTTGCTAAAAAAAAAGGTGAAAGTGAGGTTAGGTTAACATTGTGCTGGAATTTGCAGTATATACTTTTTTTTTTTTTTCCTTGTACACACAAAAAAAAGCCCCCGGTTGAGTACGGAGCTTGTGAAAATTATAATAAATTACAAGTTCTTTAATTGAGGGAGGCAAAAGAAAAATCTTTTATTTCTTGCCTTTGATATGGAAAATTAGTCAAATATTATTGATAGTTTTTTCTAGCAATTTACTGAGAGAGACATTTAAGTGCGCATACACGCGCAGTGTGCAATATACATACAAATTTATATGAGGATTAAATGAGTGTTTTTTTTGTTGTTGTCTTCATTAATGTAATTACAGCCGTGCTTGCTCTAATCGTCATGGTTTAATTCGTAAATATGGTTTAAATATTTGTCGACAATGTTTCCGGGAGTATGCCAGTGACATTGGCTTTAAGAAGGTAAATATATTTTTTTCGAATCTCTACTTCAAGCATATATGTCAATAATACTTTCTGTTTTGTTACAGTTGGATTAAAGCACATGTTTGCTTAACTCCGCTACAGATTCTCATATTAAGACGCAAAGTTTAATACAAAAAAATTCTTAAACTCTGTGGTTTAATATGCTTCAAGAATACTTATCATTTTAGAGTTTAAATAAGTTTCGTCAACACGAATATATTGATGAACGAAATAAGGAACTTATACGTCTCTTAAAGAGGAAATCTCATACATCAAGTTGAAATGATATTTCTCATGTTGTTGGAGAATTACTTATTAAACTTTCGAATGATCAATAAATAACAAGCTCAAAAAAACTACATTAAACATTTTTTGGAAATAAAAGGTAACGAAGTTGAGTTCTCTAATATGTGTTAATTGTGTGAGTAGCTGCTATAAAATTTTGCTTTTTAAATTAATTTATGTATTTAAAATGATTAGTTGTGATTAATTTATCTATTAAGAGTTTTCTTTATCTGCAAAATGAGTCTAAATCATACATTAGTTAATCCAGTTATTTTAATTGGTTTCAATTATATATTGAATTAAAAATTCTAATTATAATTGCAATATTTTCCCCTAGACTTTACAAACTACATGGATTTTTGATCATATTTGCTTACTAAAGTTCTTAGAAGAATCAAGTTTAATTAAAAAATCGTTCAGACAAATCCAAAGATCTACTTACATTTTTTAACGATTTAAAATTAAAAATAATATTACAAAAAAAGTATGTTCTTCGTATAATGAAATATATATCATGAAGTGAACATTTTCTTGCTCTCTCCCCCCTATAGCGCTTGTTTAGGCAAAAGTAAGAAAATTCACTTTTCTTATGCTAAAACGAATTCACTAAAAATTGTGCCGTAAACAAATTCAAAAGGCACTCGATGTTCGTTAAAAATAATATTGAATTGCAACAAAGAGATCGTGCGCAACTTAAAACAGTTAACTTTTAAGCAAGTTTGAATGTGAAAAATCTAGTGTGTGCTGCTTTTATAATAGCACTTGATTGAAAATAGTGTTAATAGTATTCAAAACAATTTATAGAGAGTAGATATTTACAATTATTTTCCCTACATGAGAGGTAATTAAAGTTATGTTTTTGTATATCATATTTTCGGACAACGAAATATAGCTATATAGTCGTTTGCATTATTGATCGTGTGGAAAAAATTTCTTAGTAAAACACATTATGTGTCAGTTCTGTTATGTTTTAAATTCTTTTGTGTTGAAGGCGTATGTCTCGTTATCAGTATGTTATGTTAAAAGCGTGCACATACTACATATTGTTGTTGGTGTTAAATAAAGCGACTTATGGTTATAAGTCTCCTTGCAGGCATACGACGTTGTTAGATTAACTTTGATCTCAGTTTGTCTTGGGTATTGTTGTGTTTTTTAAAAGCAAAAAAAAAAAAAAAAAAAAAAAGCAAATGCTTGATAAAAAAAAAACGTTGCTTTAGCCGAATACCAGCATATTTTTATTATTGCTTTAAATTAAAAAATCATTTTAGATAATTTTTTGCCAAAAATTTTCTTGTTTACTTTTCTATGTTTGATGGTATATGTCCGATTTGGTCCAAGAAAAACGATAAGTAAAAAAAGTAAGCGAACAGGTAACAATGCTTATCGCTTAATAAATAGTATAAAACACAATACAATTAAGCGATTCAATCAAGTGCAATGCTCTGACTAATATCTTTTTAAAGCCAATGTTGTGAAGAAGCAGGTTTTCAGGTTGGTAGTAAAGGCTTGAAAAATTTCGTTGGTGCTCGTGTGTAAATAAACAAAGAGACACACTTATTCATGCCTAAAGTTAAGCTAAACAAATCTTCATGTAGTTTTAAGTATATTATGTTATATTTCTTTTTTTTTTTTTTTTTTTGTAAAGTGTACAAATCTGCAGACTGGTTGAATACGAAGTAGAGTTAGTTATGTTTATAAAAACCAGCAACAAACAGTCTAAACTTTAACTTCAACTAAGTCGCATGCGGCTTTAATTTAAATTAAATGGAAATTTTATTCATATAATTTTTTTGGTTTTTTTTTCTTTTTTTTTTTTTTGAGTAAAAATATGAAATTAAATATAAATCTGGAGTATTGCACACAATCGGATACTAATTGCAAGATTTTATATTTGAAAAAGTATAAAAAAAATTATATTTTTATTTCTCATCATCATAAGTTGTTGTGTCAATATTATCTACCAAAAAGACTGTTTAAACTATTAATGAGCGCCAATAATAATAATTTATTTTAAAGGTTAATGCGACGTCGTAATGCTTGCTACGAAAAAAGTGGAAAAATTCTAAACTTTTAATAAAAATTAAATAATTTTTTTTTGTTTTTAAAATATTGTAAAAATATGAATTTTTCTCGCTTGTATTTGTTACAAACGACATTTTACATAGTTTTAGTGATAGTCGCTTGTGCAAACCGGAGGGAAGTTGGACAACGTTTAGCGGAAGTAAATCAAACGCCGCAACCAGAAACAACATCTTTACAATCAATAAAATTTGGCCTTAAAAATACAACAAAGCAGGCAAAACCGGAAGATATTTTGGTTTCTTTTAATTACACAAGATCTGGAAATTTTCCAAAAAATAATACTATTTTACCGATCAATCAAACAACAACAACAACAACAACAAGACCTCATGGGTTAGCAGCACGATCGGGTGTAGATCAACAACTGGTTACACAACAGCTTGATATTTCGACGACTACTAGCAAAAATCGTCGTGTCAACCAAAAGACAACGTCAATAGGTCATCAGCAGCAGCAACACTTACAATTGCAATCAAAACAAAATCAGCATCAGCTTGAGAAACAAAAGCAACGTTCACAACATACATCATCTGAATACAAAACAAAAAATCCCACGCAATTGAATTTGCAACGAAAAGAAATTCATCATAGACAAGCAATCATTTCAACTACAACAGCGACAACACGTACAACTTCTTCGGCATATCTGCAACAAAAGTTACCGACAACACAATTCCCACCATCATCATCATCATCATCATCACCATTCTCATCGTTATTATCAACAATAACACCGCTTAGAATAAAAATAACAACACCGACGTTTGGTTATGTGAATAACGGTAATAATCACTCCATTGTTATCGGCAATAAAAGGCCTAAAAATTACAATAACTACAAAGATAAGGAAAATTTGCAATTGCCTAACGCTATACAGCCGGAAAATGTTGCTACTTCGAATGTAAAAGCGAAGAAATCTTCGACGGTTCGTCATAACAGTCGATCAATTGTTAGAAAATCTTCAGCGCATACTAATCAACCTAATCAACCAACTGGTAAGTATTCCATATATATTTTCCATACAAATATTCTAAGCGCAATTAAACCTCATAAGCTTATAGTGGATGTGTGTGCTGGTGTTTCTCTATAATGCGGAAAAAGAAATTTAAGAACTCTTGTCTAACTATTTATTTGTCTGCTTAGTCATACTCTTTCATTGCAATGCCCACAATTGTAAAAATTGAGAAATCAAATTGAGGCTTAACGAACAAGTACATTGGTCTTGGCTTTAATTGGTCTGGAAGCTTCTGCGCAATAGTACAAATGTTTAGTAAGATTATTAATGAGTTCAGAGTATAAAAACTGTTTTGGTCGATTGGTCAACTGGCCAATCGCTGTAACAAAAAATACATTTTGTAAATTTGACGAAAATTCATAACAAATTCGTTAGGAATTGTTAAATTTATAAAAAATGCCAGAATAATTGTTATATGCGACACCGAAGCTAAAGGGTATATTCGTTTCAAAATTTTGTTTGTAATGCCCAAAAGGAAACTTCGGACTCCTCAGAAAGGATATATATTCTTGCTCAGCATCAAATTTAAAATCGATTTAAGCATGTCCGTCTGTCCGTCTCTGGTAAACATTCTCGTGGCCGCGAAAATGAAGATAGCGGCTTCAAATTTAGCGGAAACACTGAAAGTTCTTATAGTCACACTGTTCTATAGGACACACTGAAAGTTCTTATAGAAAGTTCTTATGCTCAAAAAGATCATATTGGAGGCTAGACATGTCCACAGTAGAATGTAAACTCAGAACAACCTCTGCTTCAAAAAAAAAAAATTAAATTTTTTTCTTATTGCTGATAAGCCATAGCAGAAAGATCTATGAAAATCTCCACATTTATGGAGCTAGCCATCACCTAGTATCGGTACAAAAGTTGGGAAGGATCGATCATGCCCACTCGATATAATAGAGTTTTGGTGTTAAATTGTTTTGTAAAAACTTCTGTTGCATCAAGAAAAAGCTTCAGAGACCCTATAAAGCTTATAATATTTTATTCGGAATCAAATTCAAAATCCATCTAAGCGTGTCCGTCCGTCTGCCCATATCTATTTGATTATATCTGCAGCAACCATTTTCCCCTTCGTAACAATGGGATCATGTGGATCAAATTCGGTGGAAGCATTGAGATATATTGCACGTATCTTGGTACAGAAAATGGTCCAAATCGGTTATGGGCACCGCCTATAGTAAAATATAAGCCGAAAACTCTCCGTTGCTATCGGCGTGTTTTGTTCACTACTCATAAAGCATACAGTACAAATTTCTATGGTATTCCACAAAAATGGAAAAAATCTGCCACGCCTAACCAATATTGTAGAGTATCGGTAGTTCATTTTTTCTACATATTTTTGAAGACAAAGTTGATGATGACTTTCTTACTCGTTTTTTTTCTGTTGAAAACGAATGGAGTTTATTTGTGTAATAATCGGTTGAGCACGTGTAAGTGGACAAGCGAAAGGACATTTGGCCGTTCCACAGTTTGATATCTTAATGGAAGAAATCTTTGTATTCAGTTGACGTCGTAGGTTTTATCAGTTTCTGTATAGAGGGAGCGGGCGTAGAGGTCATCTTGTAACTTTATGACAGTCACTCCCTACGTCAAAACAAAAGTCACAACTTTGTAAGAGATTGTAACGGTAAGTTTTCCTTTTTTTTGAAAAGTGATACGAATTGTGACACCAAAATTGGTGTCCCTTTGCAGTTTGCATTATTATTGAGTATAAAAAAGAAAGAAAAATTATTACCACAACTTTTTTCAAAATTGTATTTTAACTTAGAAAGTCAATCTCAAAAAGTTATGTGATGAATCCACAATTTTTTTGGACAGAGATCATGAAAAAAAGATCATAAGGTCGTTGGTTAAAATGAAAGTAGAGAGACATGGAACTTGATGAAAGGAAAAGTAAATGTATATAGTAGATGAAGTAGGAAAATTTTTTATTTCTTTTTTTTTTATTACAGCAATAATTTGAAATCTTTCAAAAAGATATGTAAGATGTAAGCGTTAGGGAAAGGTGAACAAAATAACAGTTGATAATGTCCCTCAAATGGAAACAATATAGAAATAAAGATATAAACGCGTTATAAACTAAGAAAATACATTAAATAATTAATGAACAATTAAAAAATTAATTACTAAATGAAAGATCCGGTATATATATGACACCTTTTCAATTTTCTTATCTCAATCATTTCATGTCAAAGACGTTTTGGCAAAGGATTTGCATGATTACTCAGTCTATCAAGATATGTTATCTTGAAGAAAGATGTTGAATTTGATTTTTTCACAAAGAACAATACCAGGCCAAGTTAAAAATAATTTTGTTGCAAACAATAGCATGAGCCATTAACAATAAGATCAAGAGCCTTAGTTTAAAATTTTAAAGTATTTCAATAGTAGAATTACTACTGGCTGTTCCCCATAGCCATAGTTGGTGTTGAAGGATAACATATATTTATTCTCTAGTATAACATATATTTAATGTTTGAGATTAATTTGAGATTTTGGACGAATTTATTTAACCCATAGAGAAATCGACAGTAAAGAAATATTCTATAATTAAAAAAAAAAAAAAAAAAAAAAAAAAAAAAAAATTCAATTTACAAAAAACATTTCTAAGGATATGATAATTTTTGGAACCTAGAAATAGCACAAAATTAGATTCAATTTAAAATCCATATTATTTGAAAATATTTTAAATTTTTTACGTAAAACTTCATACTAGTGCGAAAGGTTGTGCTATCTATATGACCATGGCTGTACACTAATGCTTGACTATATTTCAAATATTATATGAAATTACTTATAGAGTATAAGTAATAATCAAAGGCAAGAATAGTGATAATTTTATTACAAAACATTTTTAATGTTTGTTTTATTAATAATTCAAGTAATAAAACTTGGAAATCTATCGATTTGAACTTTAATTTTTGATTGCGAATTTCATTTATAGATACTGGCGATATAAGTCCGCCTCACGAAAAGCTTCTCTCCAGCCGTTTACTAGAAACTAAAAAAAAAAAAAAAAATTGTTGAATTTTTTTGGCTCGTTTAGTAAAAAAAAATTTTAAAAAATCCTTTCTTTTTTTTTTTTTTTTTTAAATATATATACATACGTGTCCTCGTCCAATTCAAGACCAATATAGGTGGATGAACATACCTTCAATTTTTTAGTTTTTTGTTTGGAGTAGTTTCAACTTTTAAGTGGAAACAATTCTTAATTTCTTGTGTTGATTAAACATTAGTACAATAATAGTTTAAATCAATGCCATTGCATGATATAAAATAACTATAAATAGGAAAGAACTGAAGTAATATTTTGAAGATATTAAAAGTCGATTTTTAATAGTTTTTTTTTTTTTTTAAGTATATATATATATATATATATATATATATAAAGATTGCAAATGAATACCTTTTCTCAGTTCTTTAAGATTTTTAAGTGTAGCAATTTCATCATGAGAGACGGAATTAGCTAAATTAACTAAAATCTTGCTTTGATAATTAAAAAGAGGAAATAAAAAATCGTTTAAGCTACCGATTAGCTAAATAAAATGTAGTATTTATTACTAACAAAAGATTTGAATATAAAGCGAAACGTTAGAGTTATACTTAAATAGTTAAGAAACTTATATTTAATTTCTTTAAAGAAAAATAATAATAGTTTTTAATAGTCTATTAATAGTGCATTATTATTCCTATTATATATTGATTAAATCCAATCAAAAATTTAAAAAAAAAAAAATAGTTAAAATTTCTTACTTTTTAAGATTGAGTGGACGTGGTCGATTCTTTCTATTTTCGTATATGTACTATAGGATTATCCATAAAATGTACAGTGGTAGTTCATAAGTAATTTTTTAACTTTTGAAGACAAATCGTATTGTAAATGGGTCCTTTGACAGATTTGGTCTATTTCCTAAACCAATCTGCGTGCAAGAATTTTCAATATTTTATTGATTCATCCGATATCTTAATTTTTGTGATTGGAAGAA
The DNA here is from genome assembly GCA_000671755.1 of Glossina brevipalpis. NCBI lineage: Eukaryota > Metazoa > Arthropoda > Insecta > Diptera > Glossinidae > Glossina > Glossina brevipalpis. The sequence continues at coordinate 916,092 of KK351060.1, forward strand.
TGTTTACACAAAAATACGATTGGACGGATGGACAGCAAATTACCAAATTGGCAGGTAAGACAAAATCCTGTATACATAGTTCAATTACTATGACTGGTTGTCAATGAAGTTCATATGGAATATCCAAAACAAATATTCAGTCGCTAAGAAAGTTATCAACGGAGTTGGTGACTGAACAATACCAGCTCAGATAAATTCTTTAAAAGTCATTGTAGTAGTAAATTCACACTGGGAATGCGTTGAGCAAATGAGTGATTCATTTATTAAACCAAACAAACCTGCTCAAATGGCATGTCTACTTGGAACGATAAGTTAAAAAGACCTTTCGGAGTATAATAGTGCAGGTCATCCACCATAAATGATTGTACGAAAGCTTTAAACACTTAGCGGTTGCTTTTTAAATATAGCTCTAATGTAAATCATTTCATTTCCTTTATCAATCAAAATTGTCTCTTCTTGTCCATTAAGGACATTATGTGCTGCTCTTTATACGTACCGTACCGTAGCTACGGTAACAATAGATCTTCGATTTCGATTTAATTTTTTATTTTTTTTTAATTTTTTATTTAATTGTTTTGCAAACAAGGTTAACCAGATAATATTGGAAAAAAAAAAGTTGTAATTTAAAAGTAAGATAAAATTTAAAAAAAAAATAAGATCCAAAAACTCTTAAATTCTGTGAGATTTATGCAAACAAATTGTAGTTAAACTTGAACTATTTATTAAATCACTTTTTGTGCATTTTATCAATTAATTACACGATGATTACTCGTTGAGTCATGCATGCAAGCATGCAAGACAATCATAAAGTTGTCTAAAGTAATTGCTATGGTTAGTTAGTAAGTAAATTAGAAAACGATAATCCTTTACATTTATTCAGATAATATGTTAAGATATTTATTTGTATGAGAGATTCAAAGAATGCTGTACAAACGGTCAATGCAGTAATTATCAAAATAATTGCTTAAGGTGCGGGCATAAAAGTCGACATTTTACCAATTTATTATACACTAATGTTGTCTAACAAGTTGTTTACCTTATGCTAGAAGAGCTTTGGTATATAAGATGTAAGCAAATTTCGAAAATCGTTGTTAAGAAGTTGAAGCAGCTGCGCTGGTATGAACAAAGACATGTGGATGGCACTGACCTCGCTACCTGGTGTCCATGATAGGAATAATATGCACTTGTGCATACATAAGTTTGACTCTTAAACACATACATTGTGCATTTTGTGTCTATACAAACAAATGAAAGAATACGTACAAAACGGTCTAAGGGGTTTAAATGTATTAGAAAATATTTGAGATTTTTTAATCATTAACATATTTGGATGCTTTTGTAAGTTCTTAAGTTATTCTAAATTGAGGCAACCAGACTATAAATTATATGCAATTGCTTGGAATCGATTTCATTTTATTTATCATTATTTTTTATCCCAAATCGATGAACGTGAAGAAAGGGACCGATTATATTTAATTTCAAATTTATTTTTATTTTCTTTACGCTTATCTCGTAGTGATATAAAAGATGGTTTCCGTAATCGAGTAATCTGAGGGAATTTAAGTTTGACTTAGCTAAGAAATGGGCTAAAAAGTTCGTAAGCTGACACATAGTTGGCGCTACTAGTATGAAATCCATATGATTTATAGTTCGCCCTAATGTTCAAAAGACACGTGTATAAATTTGACGGCTGTTGCACTATTAATATGTGAGTTATAGTATTTTTAGTGAAGCAATTTTTTTGGCACGAAATTTCTGTTCAGCGAGCATCCTCTTGAAGTGTGAGAACAGGAAAAAGTCGCTGGGGGCCAGATATGGAGAATACTGTAGATGCGGAAGCAATTCGAAGCTCAATTCATGCAATTTTGCTATCGTTTTCATTGATTTGTGACACGGTGCAATGTCTTGATGAAACAGCACTTTCCTTTTCTTCAAATGAGGCCGTTTTTCCGCGATTTTGTCTATCAGACTTGCCTGATATTGATTATCGGTAGATTCTTTAACGTCACAAAAACTAATAGTTTTCACTTTCAAAATGATTGCGAACCGCCTATAACCAGGTCTTCTAAGAAAAGCGACAACTTAAAGCCAGATATTAATCCAGATCATATGAAATAGTAGTGGAAAAATGTTCACAATTCATCTAAGACTTGATAGTAAACAGTTCACGATCCATTTATGATTCGTAATAGTAAACAGTTCCCAAGATTCGCGTAAAGAATGTCTTGTTTGATCACAAGATCGACAACAAGTCTACAGTAAAAAAATATTTTATAGGTTCTGATGAAGGGTACCAAAGATTCGCCATAAGCCATAAGTATACTTCTTCATTTCATTGCTTAGATAAAAAAAAAACAAAGTTTAGTAAACAGAGAAATCTCTATGCTACACTAATGTTGTACTTTTTTATTTGGATTGCGGTTGCTTAATAACAAATAAATTTCGAAATTTGTATTTACTTTTGTATAAGAGCGCATAAACGCGCTTCATGTGAATTTCATATTAATAGCATCGCCTTAGAATTAAAGCTAAAATATCACCGTTAGTTTTTATTGCTAATTAAATGAAATAATAAAAAATTTCGTAGCGCTCTTAATACAGAAACACCAATGACTCTGAAAGTTAGTAACAAACGTCGTTAACAAACGTTAGTATTAAACGTTCAAAAATAAAATGAATTTTAGTCTTCAAATTTTTGATGACGACTAAGTTTTTCCATGATATGTTGCTTGTTCCAAACATTCATAATAAGTTAGCTAAATAGTACTGAAGTTTTGGAGGATAAAATCGAATACTAGTTAGAATAGTTTTATTCTGAATAGACTTCTGACACTTCGATTGTAATTGAAATTGTGAAAAAATTGCGGTTGTGGGTGGGCTCGTATGTTCGTACGGATTCTTTGAATTAAAAAGCAAATGATCGATCGATACGATAGACTTCTTAAAAGCTCTTAGTGAGCTTCTATGAGTTTAAACTAACACTAATAAAGTTTGATTTTGAGTCAAACTGTCGGGGTATTATATACTATTCATTTAGTATTAAACGAGAGACCATACGACATGGGCGGGTGTAAGGCGCTGGTGGCAATAGTTTAAGAAAACTTCCTTGTAGTAAATGCGAACGCTTTATATCTTATTCTCAAACCCAAACTTCCCACCTATTTCCGCTCTATACTATATTATTATTAGCTGATGTGTGTGACTTAAAATCTACACCCGGTTCGCTACATTTTAGAATATTTTCGGAGAGAAAAATTTCTTTGAATAAGTTGCCTTGAACAAGAATTTTGAATAGTCGGTCTCTAAGTCACCCAGTTTTTCTTTTCTGATTTGCTTTTTTCAAAAGTTTCAACTCTATACGGAAATGAATGTTTATAAGGCCCTATATGGTGGCTTGACAATTGCTTAGATATTCGAATTTTCCGTACACTTTTCGTTCACTTTTTCCGCTATTCATCGTAGAAAATATCGTAAACATTAAAGTTTCCAGAATGAAAACTTATTTGTTTTTGTTGTATACTCCTCAAAAATAATGCAAATTTTTATGCGATCGCCTTATTGATTTTGATATGAAATATATTTTCGCGAAAATTTTCCTTTCAAAGCGAAATATCGTACATTATCGCGAATTATTTTAAGCACTTTTTTTTTAATCTCTATTAGCACCTAACACCAAACACCAAGTTTGCCCAAATTGTTAATTAGAATTCGTTTCTCCTCAACATTACGACCCATCATTTCAATATTTATATTATAGATGTCCTCGGTCATACAAAATACACTTTTATAGGTATAGGGTAATTTGGGTGCTGTGAATTCTAATTTATTTAAAATTATAATAAATTATTGTAAATATTTTTTAAGTAAAATATTTTTACTTTCATTTTAGCTTTTGGATCACAATTTTCTCTGCCTTTATCTTTCAATATATTTTCATCGGAATTTTGGCAATTTTTCATTCAACCTTCTAGCCAATCATTACAAACTGCTGTGGCGGCATCAACTAAAAAGCCACCCAAAAAATATAAACCAACAACTTCGTCATCCGCCTTCAATTCATCCGCCTTGAACAACCGACTTTCGACAAAAGAAGAGAAATTAAATTATCAAAAACCCAAAACCGTTAACAGCAATGGAAATAAATCAATAACATATCCAATTAAAATTCACGATACTACTACCGAAATTATTAGTAAACGCAATGAGGCATCTTTTCGTATCGCTATACCCACTTTAAATAGATTACATTCTAATAATCAAGATATTGAAACAAATTCGGATAAAGATAAACGAGATGCTGAAGTAAAATTACGTGAAAAATTCAATTGTCCTCGCGAGAATGAAGTACGTTTTCAACTCTTTCCAAAAATCTGTAAAATTGATGAAGACTGTAAAGTCTGGAATAGAGATGAATTGTGTTGTGAAATATTTGGAGCGAAAAGTTGCGTATCAGGTCTACCGAAGCCACTAGAGGAAGCTCCACATGCACGTAAGTCAGCTTCCAGGGGCATGAAATTGAAATTTTTATAATAAATGTTATAGCAATTTTGGGTCTTATTCCACGCAAGTGCCCTAGTAGACCTTTAGCAGAGTTATGGTGGGAGGTGCAAGAATGTGAAACGGATACGGATTGTTGGCCGCGTATTTGTTGTCCAGATGGCAGAAAACGTTATTGCCGTACATCACAACCCGAATTAGATACAGTCCCTGAATCAGTGCAACGATCTTTTAATTATTGTAAGTAATTTTTAAGGTTAATAAAATGTGTAATAGTAATACGGAAAAACAATTAGAGAGAATCTCTTGATTATTAATTTACTTTCAGTAACTGATTATTTGGAATGTACACCTCCGCCACCACCAATTTTCGATTTACATCCGAAAATTTGTACTTCAACTTTAGATTGTTTCCCAAATGTTTGCTGTCAAGAGGCTGGTTTACGTCATTGCAGGCCACCAAAAAAATCTGTATTCACTATGCTCGCTAATGTCTTTAATGTTGAATTTGTTAAACGTTTGACCCAAAATATTGTTATTAAGTGATAGAAAAAAATGCTTCCAGATTTTATGCGTAATACCTTCTATATATACATATATATATATAAGTTTAGTTAATTGTTATAATTATCCTTGTTAATGTTATTTTCTTCACATATATGTGTTTAATTAATATAAATTCTTATATATTCATTTGGCTATGTGTACATAGATAGAGTAGCTTTGAAAAAAAAATACATTTATTTAATTTCGTTATCTATCGTTACCATTCTTCTGCTTATACCATTCATGCGTCTATGCCTTTTCATTAACCTAAGCTCTCTATTTATCGTTCCGTCTGTTTAGCTAAGCCTGTGGCACTCAATCTATAATAATCAACATAAACTATGTTGTACGTTTATATGAAAGAAAGAGACAATTATGTCTATTGACAGCGCTTGTTGTGTTACTTTTGATGCCCATCTTTCGACGTTTGCGTGTGAAGATTGAAAAAAACGTGATTTTACATTAGGTTTGTGGTGAGCAAACATTCATTCGGTCTTGATTTTTTGAAAAGTAAGCCAACGATTTTCATGTCATCTCATTTGAAGTTAATTATTTTCATAAGTTAATAATAATTGGTAACATGCGAAGATTAATAATCAAGTTTATGAAATCCATGAAAAAGACTCATTAGAAGCAAGAACGAAAAAAATCGCTATAAAGATATCGATAATACAACGATTTAACAAATCGATTAAATTCAATTAAAAAAGGAATAATAAACAACCTAAACTAGCTGCTGACTTTATTAAGGCTTAAACAATGTATTTCGTGTGCTCAACACAGCAAATTATCTGTTGCTATTTGCGGACTATTGAAAAGAAGAAGAAGAAGATGTATATGCATTAATTAAATATTATTCTGATGAACCGATTTTGACAGTAAACGCAGTAATTTGTTGCGTGATTAATTGCTAAACGAACGTAAAATACGAATCCCCTAAAGGCATCAGCATACTGACTTGCAGAGATTTGCGAAAGAACATAAATACGAATTTATATTACACGATTTTCATTTAATGATTCAATATGATGCCAATAAACTTGTCAAAAAGGCAAGCAAGCATCTATACTTTAATTCGTAAATGTGGAGAAAATATTCGTATAATTTTGTTCAGAAAAACATTTTTAAATTGATGGCTTTGGCCTATATCGGACACAGATAGATACTTAACTCACTTGTTTTGTATTGTGATCAAAATAGAGATTAAGTTCTTCAACTTTTTAAAAAGCGATTACGCAAAGTATGTTATTCGATTCTATTTGTCGCTCGTTTCGTAATTTCATACTTTTAGATCTGATACAAGTAAAACTATGTCAATGTATTAATGTCAATTCGAGTTTTTATATTTTGATATCATTTTTTTTTTCTTTTTTAACCTATTCGGGCTTAAGAAACTTACTCCATCTTAAATTAAAAAAAACCAAAAAAAAAAAAACATTCGGGAATCACTTGGTAAATAAATAAAGTGACTTCTTTATCATTTTCGTGACAATTAAGTGAAGAGCACAGTCGTTATTGATGATTATCACCTTGTTGTGATTGCCTAAGTTTATGTCCTAGATAACTTAAAGTGTTTCATTTTTAGCATTTCTGCCAGCATTGCCATTTACATAAAGTGCGCGAATTTATGTGTTCTTGTTGCAAGCGTTCCCCATTGACCATTAATAATTTTCAACGCAAATTGGACTCTTGTTTTGGGGCCATGCTCTTTCGCTGTCGTCTTCGTAACTTTTCTTCGCAAATGTTATTTCAATCAATTGAATAAAAATTCAACGGTTTCAATAATATTGCTTTTATTCTGCAATGTTTCAATTGAAATCATGGACGAATTATGTTGGCGAAGTAAATTTTCCCTTCTTATCTACCCAGAGTTATTATCGCTTACAATGAACTTGATAAATCAAATGAAAAAGTAAACCGTATATGAGCTAATATTTTCTCCCAAATATTTTCTTCTTCTTCTAGTTAGTTTTGTATGTTCAATTTTGCATTTTTTCAATTATTCATCTTATTCCAGTTTGTTATTTTCACACAGATTCGAACACAGAAACTCATTCTTAGACTTTCTTAAACAAATCCTTTTGAGATTTTGTATACAAAATTTTCTATAAGTTTTTTTTTTAATAAAAAGAGGCGCGTAGAGTGAGTTGTTTTCAAGTTTTGATTTAAACTTAAAAAACTTTAAAAAAACATGTCGCTGGACGATGGCGAAATTGATATAAAAGATATCATACGAATAATGATATCAACTGATAATCATTTAGGTTATGGCGAGAAAGATCCAATTAGAGGTAAATATGTGGATGGATTATGCCTGTTAAAAAATGGATTAAGAATATAGTTAATTGCAGGTGAAGACAGCTTCGTAGCTTTTGAAGAAATGTTGGAGTTGGCAGTTAAAGAAGATGTTGATTTTATTCTGTTGGGCGGCGATTTGTTTCATGACGCCGTTCCCAGTCAAAATGCTTTATTCAAGTATGTGGGCAGCAATATTAATATACGCATTTAAAGAACTCCGATTTTTACTTCTCTTTTGTAAATTTAAAGATGCATGAATCTTTTAAGAACGTACACGTTTGGTGATAAACCTATCGCAGTGGAATTAATCGATGATAATCAAAATTTTCATGCTGCTATCAATGAATCTGTAAACTATGAAGACCCAAATCTAAATGTTGCAATTCCTGTCTATTCTATACATGGCAATCACGATGATCCGAGTTCTTTCGGCGGTTTGAGTGCATTGGATTTATTATCTACCACCGGATTACTAAATTATTTTGGTCGTTGGACTGATTTGACCAAAGTTGAAATATTACCAATTCTAATGAGAAAGGGAGCAACACGTCTAGCTTTATACGGCTTAAGTCATATACATGACGCTCGTTTATCTAGACTCTTTGAAAGTCGTAAAGTACACATACGTATGCCTAGTGATGACGATGGTGAATGGTTTCATTTAATGGTTGTACATCAGAATCGGGCTGACAGAGGTCCTAAGAATTATTTGCCTGAGCTTGCTTTACCCGAATTTCTTAATCTTATCATATGGGGTCACGAACATGATTGCCAAATAGAACCACAATTTAATGCTCAGCGAAATTTTTACGTTAGTCAGCCGGGCTCAACTGTTCCTACGTCTCTTTCAGAAGGTGAAGCTTTACAAAAACACGTAGCCATATTAGAGATATATAAAGATAAATTTCAAATGAAACCAATACCGTTGCAAACTGTTCGTCCATTTGTATTTGAGTCCGTAAATGTTGCAGATGAAGCTGATGAATTGCATTTAGATGAAGGTGATGTCTCTAATAAAGTAAGAGCCATGGCGCAGAAACGGGCTGAAGCATTGCTTGAAAAAGCTAAAGAATTAATCTCTGACCATCCTAAACAACCAAAACTCCCCACCATTCGTTTGCGTTTAGTTTATTCGGATGAAGAACAAATGTTTAATTATATACGTCTCGGACAAATGTTTAACGATAGAGTAAGTCTCTTACCAATGGTTAATTATAATCGCTTTTATATCAATAATCTTTATATTTAGGTGGCTAACCCAGCAGATTTGATTCACTTTAAGAGAATGACAAAAAGAGTTAAAGCAGACATAAAATCAGAATCAAGTCCAGATACGAAGAAAATTAATCTTAAGATAAAGGTGAGATAATACGAATAATATAGGCGTTGGAGAACTAATTTTTTAATACCGCAACTTTGCAGGAATGTGAATCTGTAACTAAAGTAGAAGATTTGGTCGAACTTTATTACAATAATTTAGATGAAAGTAAATCTTTAAAAATTTTATCAAGTAAAGCTCTTGCGGAAGTATGCCATCAGTTAGTGGATCGTAGCGATAATAATGCTGCCGAAAATTTAATTAAGTATTAAAGGATTTTACTTTTTACATCGAAGTTGTACTTGCCCTACATAATTACATTTTGTAGGTCTTATAAGGCAAAGGCTTCAGATTATTTAGTGGAAAACATGATTGCAGAAGAAAACGTAAACGAAGAATTGCAGAAATTTAAACAAGGAATTACTTCCGATGATATATTAAAATTATTGGGTTCATCATCAACTCATAAAATTGGTCAATCACCGAAACGAAATACAACAAATCTTGAAATTAATCGCGTTGGTAATTCAGAGAACGAAAAGACTGATGATGAAGATGATGATGTGCCTTTGAAAAAGCCTAGGGCAGTTAAGGGTGGAATAACTGAAAAGGCTACCGTTGTCAACAAACGAGGAGGAGGTACCAGAGGTCGAACTCGCGCCTCTGCTGATAATTCAAGAAGCAGCGCAGCTACAAATTGGTCTAACCGTGTAATGCCTCAATTGGAAATTTCTACCAAAGTAATAAATTTGAAATATTTTCTAGCAACTTTGAAGCAACAAGTAACTTTAGTTATATATTTTTTTATATATTTTTAGGTTTCTTCGCGCCAAAATCCTTTAGAGAATTTAATCAGACCAAAACCGAAGCGTCCAGGAAAAACAAAAGTTATCGAAATTGACGATGATTCCGATTAATTACTAGAAACAAATTCACTTAGCTATTGCCAATATCTAGAACAGTAGTGTCATGTCAGAACATTTCGCTTACATATGAAAGAGTTTTTCTTTTTTTTTTTGTTTTTCTTGTCATCGGTAGCAGCCGCAGAATTCAGATTAATTTAGGAGATATGTTCTTTTACCTCAACACTCTCTCTACATCTCGTTTTAATAGCTTTAAAAAGCGAAGAGTTTTTATATTTCAGTCATTATTAGTTTTAATTTGAAATGCTTTTTTCGATAAGTATGTGATGTGTTAGTGTTAAGCTGTGTCACGTATGGATCTCATCCTCATTTTCTAAATTTGCTCTAAACCAATTTCTTTTCGAAACATATATAGCAAAATATATCCACTAATAAAGTTTATATGTTTATTAGTGTTACACACAAGTGATATACACAAGAACTTAATATGCAGAATAGATGTCATAGAATTGACTTGATTGTCTATAGCAAGATTTGTCTGGATATTTGATAAACGAAATTTGTTTTCGAACCACAATATTTATAATCAACAATATCGGAAAATAATTTTTAAAATTTACTTTTATCTGCGCAATGCTTTCTTGTTCCTCATATACATATGTTGTGAGTGTATGGAGATCGTTTTTTTATACTCTTTTTTGCTGAAGAATGGAAGAAGGAAGCTTCGGAGGTCCTATAAGGTATGTGTTGTTCTCTTGACCAGTATGAAATTTTAAATTGATTTGTAATTGATTTATTTGTTTTGCTATCATTCTTTTCAAAATACGAATTTTTTCTGTTTTTAAATATTCTGTTGTATATATATATAAATATATATATATAAATATAAATATATATATGTAGACATATATATATTCTTATGTAGACATATATATATTCTTTGAAATATAGATAAATATATAAATGTATATATATATATATATATAGACATATATATATTCTTTGAAATATAGATAAATATATAAATGTATATATATATATATATATATTTATCTATATTTCAAAGAATATATATATGTCTACATAAATATTCATGAAATGATCGCACATGTGTACAATTTTATATATAAATTCGCAGGTGTTGCGTATTCAACACTTGAAGTTAATTTCTATATATAACTATGTATGTATGTATATACTTGTATATATATATATATATTTATATCTATATATATATATATATATATGTATATACTTCGTATAGATATATACAAGTATATAGTCCAAGTCAAGAACGAAAAAAAATGTAAGTTTTTGTACGAACAAAAAATTTTCTAAAACGAAACGTGAATAAAATCAATATATTTATTTACAATCGATTCAGCTTTTTGTGAACGATTTCATATATAGTACGTAGCATGTATAGTAGATAGTGTAATTCGTAGCAATATATATATATATTTATCTCATATATATATCTCATTATATATATATATATATATTAGTTTGGGGAAAAAGAAATCCATTATTTTCCAATTCGAAATGTTAAATAAAGTCCTGAAGTTCATGTAAGACTGGATGGATTTCTTTTTCCCCAAACTAATATATACTATATATATATATTTATCTCATTACGCCCTCATTCCGTTCATTACAATTGATTACTTTAGCTTCCTATTTATCGTTTTGTTCGCCGCTCTTTCTTTTACCTCACTATCAAAGATATTTTTTAATATGAAAATTCAAATTTAACTTCACAATCAGGTAAATTGAATCGAATCGAGTTTGAAAAACTCACACAAAACTTAAAAGGAAATCAAATAACAAAAATATTTCTCAAAATTATAATAAGAAGCTTTGAAGCTTCACGCGTGCACACTCATGTTTTTGATAATGAGAATTTGTTTTATTATTATTTAATAAAAATTATGATTAAATTATTTGAAATTTATTTAAAAGAAATACCGATGATTCATCCCAATCATATATTTTTTTGAAATTTATCTTTTAGATACTACGCCATACAAAGTCTTCTTTTATGCCCTTACATACATACGTGCCTATGCCGAAATATCTAAAGGCATCCATAAAGTTTGCTTATCTCATATACGATCTATTTTTATATAACGATATATTTTGGTTAGTAATAGTAATATTTTAATGAACTTTTAGAATATAAAAAATAATAATAATTATTTCATTTCATTTTTTCATTTATTAGTAAATAAGTCTAAGCATGAAAAAAAACTTAAATATTCCAGACCAGAATTTGACTGACCCTGAAATGAAATTATTTTTTTTCAAGAAACTTTAGTATTTTTTTTTTTAAATATTTTGTTTTGTTACGAAGGGAGAGGGGGGTTTATTCATTTCATCAGTTTGTTTGCAACACTTAGAAGGAAGCTCCCGGAAGTCCAATAAAGCATATACAGACAGAAGTTTACAGAAGTATATAAAGAAACTTTATTTATCTTTAATCTTGATCATCATCAACTTTGGAATTTGATTTAAGTAAATGTCCGTCTGTGTAGTGTTTGTCGGAAAGATTCTAACAAAAATGAAGGTAACGGTTTCAAATTAAAAGCTCTTGTACGTAGATTGATCTTCAAATTGAATCATATAACATAAACGCAAAACACCCCTGCTTTCCGGGTGGGGAGGGGGTTTTGATCACTACTCATAGACTACAAAACAGATGCGTAATAAAAATTTCCATATTAAACCACAAAAATTATACCATAAAAAAATTTCTACGCCCACCCTATATTATAAAGAGTAAATAGTTTTTTTTTTTAAACTTTTTTCTTAGATCTGGTCGCAAAAAAATTTCATCGTAGCCGAATATCATTTTTTTTTACTTTTTTTAATATTTATTAATAATAATTATCTTTTTATCCATAGTGCGCTTAAGAAAAGACTGACTTCTCCTTTCTGAGGTAGACCATGACAGTTGTGTAATAAAAATTTCCACATAAAGATAGGAAATGGATGGGATGCTACTCCTATCCGATTTTATAGAGCATCAAAATTCGGTTTTTTTTTTTTCGAACGGTGTGGGTATAAAAAAATTCGGTAATAACCGAATATTATTTTTTTTGTTGACTTTTTTAAGTATTTGTGTTTAAATATTTGTGTTATTAATAATTGTCTTTTTATCTTTAGTGCGCATAAGAAAAGAATAACTTTTGTGTTTCTTACATTTTCTTTTAGACTTATTTTTTGACTTTGGTCTTCTTTTTTTTAATTACGTAAATGCGAATACTATCATTTGAATAAATTTAAACAAATTTTTCCTTTTTATGGTTTGTTATTCTATTTGCGAAAGCAGTTAAAACTTGATAATAGCCCTCAGTGACTTCTTCTGTATCCAATTTTTTTTTTTTTTTTTTTTTTTTTTTGAAATAAAAAAGATGGAATAAGTGTAAGTTTAGCTTATCTAAGTTTAGTGTTATTCGAACTAAAAAATCATTTTGAATGAGAAACTAAAGTAACTTCACAAATACGGGCGAATATATCAGTAATTTATTGCGAATTATTTATGCAGTAAAGAAGTCATTGATATTGAAAATATTTCTTAGAATTATTCAAATAATTAGTTTGAATCTTATCGATATTCTTGATTCTTGTCGGTACACGCCCGCAATTAAAAAAAAAAATCGAAAATTATATTTAGGGTCGCATTCAATAAATTTCCTAAAGTAAGCATAGATATCTTTACAGTTCTCTTTCTTTCTTATTTATTATTTTACTTTTCTTCCTTCTTTTTGTATAAACGAAAGATTCTTTAAAGGTCTCACTGTATATCCAATAGCTGAACTGAAAGTGGTCTCTAGACGATCAAGTGACATAAGAACTTTAATGAAAATTGAAATTGAAAAATTTACGGTACATTTTGAATACACACATAGGCTTCTGACCGACGTCCTCTAAACAATTGGGATCATTAGAGATTTTATAAAAAAAAAATTTGACTTTTTTTTTTCTTTTTTTTTTTTGACAAAAATTAATAAACACCTATTAAGTATTAAGCTGTTAGTCTGATTTAACTTGATATAATTTTTCCTTATTATGACGAGAGACATTTTCCGATTCAGCTTCACTTCACTTAAATAATAATTTCACTTAATTAATAAAAAAAAAAAAAAAATAAACCAAACTGAATTAACTGCTGGGCTTCCATTAAAAGAGACACAAATTTAATTTTAGTTTTTTTGTTTAATTGTTTTTAAAGCATAACTTTATTTGCTTGAAATTTATATTCGCTTAACGTAATTAATACATGTTTTTTAAATAATGATATGTGCGATAAAAAGATAAAATTAGAGAAATTATGCATCTTTTTTTGTGCGCAATAGAGGGAAAACAAATTTAAAAATATAAATTAATTTTAATTGATATCAATTAGTGCACAGCAACCATCAGCTCTCTTTGAACACATGATTTACAAATACATTTTATTGCTTATTTCTTGGCAGAAGCACATTTGCAACCGGTGCCACAACCGCATTTGCTAGTCTGTTGGGTGGCGCATTTACAATCTAGAAAATACAAAAAGAAAAAAAAAAAAAAGAAAAAAAGTAATTATTTGTAAATAAATTTAATTTTTAAACACAATGTTAAGAAATCATTACAAACCGAAATTTTACGTTTTTTGGTTAAAAGAATTAAGATTAAAAAAAAAAAAAATATCCTTTAAGACTTACCAGGTCCGCAAGGGCAATCCATTTTGATTTGAAGATTTTTTTTGATTTTTTTTTTTTGTATTAAACACAAATAATTTTCACTTGAAGTTATCGGCTTATGCTCGCTTGTCGCTTATCGCTTATAGCTTGGATGCTTTTGGAAAGTTCTGTTAAATTGTCAACTTCACAAACAACTGATGTCTATGGCTTTCAGTTCATGCGGTTTTATAGATATGACAATTGTTTAACGTTTCTTCTTCGGCCCGTTCTCAATACAAGCTTAAGTAACTAAGTAAGTAAGTAAGTAAGTGGTGTCGTGTGCGTTACGTTGAAATGCGCACGACTTTTATTGTACATCAATTGATGATATGTTTACGAAATTCTTTCTTTCTATTTGAATGCGAGAGAGAGAGTGAGTGCTGTGTGCAAAGTAACTAAGCAGGTCAAAACAGAAAACAAAGCGGTGTGCACTTCTGCGTTATTATTATTATTATTATTATTCTTATTACCGGTAAAAAATCTGTTTATTTTTTATTTATTTTGTTGTTTTGTAAAGATGTTTTTAAATTTTTTTTTGAGCTCAAGTTTAATTGCAAAGTGGTTTCATTTACCGCTTTTTTCTATTGTTATTTCCAGTATATTTCAATTAATCGCAACATATTAAATTACTTATTAATCTCTCGACGCAATTGAAAAACTTGTCTACACATTAAAAGCATCGTGCGCAACGTCATTAAGTATTTTGTTTTTGTGTGTGTTTGTGTGGCGCTGATAAGAAATACAAATAAATCTCAAGCACTTGAACAAACAAATATTGTTAAATGTGTTTTTGCACACTATTCAGTTTCTCTTGAAATCAACGAGAATGGTATTCAATTTATAGGTTCAACGTTTTTTAGAAAACATTAATGCTTTTAGTCATTAAATGATTGTGATGGAGTTAAGAGCTTCGCATTAATAAGAAGTAAACTTTAATCGATATAATGCTCTTCTTTAGGTTAATTTAAAGATTTCCTTTCAATTTTGTTGTTATTTTCTTTAAAGGGCAATTTGTATTATTTTTGTTTTTTTTTTATTAGACGTATGTATGTAAATAAATTCAAACAAAATATGAATTAAATTGCTTTATTAAAAATTCTCTTATTTTCTTTTTTCTTCTTTTTTCCTATACTATGTGGTTTATTTTTCACCATACTTTCTCAATTGTTTGTCAATATAATATCAGCCCATAATTATGCTTTCATATTAATCATAATTTTAACTGTTTAAAATAGTAGTAAAGTAAGTCTTCTCATTTCAAAAACCAGTATTTCTTATTAACTACTTTCTTTCTCTTTTCGTATTTCATTTGTTTGTTCACTTGAAAGCTCCCTCTATATGTCAACAATTAAATGTGGTGAGAAACTATTCAAAATATTATATACAACAACCAATTCGTATTGTATCGAATATCCTAAAAGTATGCTATAATATTATTTAATCATTAAGAGATTATTTATTACACAGCTGTTCGATAGAAGTTTATGATCGATCACGTGACATAATTATTATAAACGCGTCGCTCGATAAAAATGGAGGGAAAAAGCAGAGCTCATTAAATAAATATTTTAATAATTAATTTTAAGTCGAATGAAATGTGTGTAAAAGACAAAAAAGTGTAAAATTTCATTTAGGAAATAGTGTAAATTGTTGCAGTCAATAAAAAAATCTCTTCAGTGTTTTTGTTTTAAAATGTCGAGCTAAAATATGCAAACCATTTGTTTGTTGGTGCAGCAGTTTAGTGGAAAACTTATTAGAATGAAAAAAAAAAGAATTATTCGTGTATGAACACGAAGCAATTGATAAGAGCTCTGCATGCGTGTGCGTGTGTTTTTATGTGTGTTTTGCTGGCGTTTCTTTAGTGTGAATTATAAGTATAACCGTAAACAATAGAATTTTCAATATTTCTTTTTTTCATGGTGGAGTCGATTGACTTTTACCAGGCACTTTGATGCAACAACAATTTTTATACTCAAAACCGAAGGATGACCGTAGACTTTTTCTGTGATAATGTGTGCAACACTAACACACAAGTATTTCAACTACACAAGGCTAACATACAGAAATAATACATTAATAATACATAATACATACAATCATACAATAAGAGCTTCGTTTCTAATATGAAAAAATCAGAAATTATGCTTCTTTCAGTTGTTTTTTTTTTCACTCTTTTACTTTCGCAGCGCGTGTTTACATTTATAAATGAGAGAAATGCTGGTTATTTTGTTTCGGAAATGTTGTTATGTATATGGGTATGTACGTATACGTGTATGTATATAATTTTCTAATAGGATCATGAGAAAAAGATCGAAATAATTATTGTTAGTTTAGTTGAAAGGTTAAAAGAAAAGAAAATATCGATGGTTCTATATTTTAAAAAGAAATTATTATAATTGTACGATTTTAAGTTTTGCAAGCCCTATTAATTTTGATTACGTGCATTTTAATATAATTTCTTATCGATAACTCGACTTAACTGATGCGTTATTTGGAGTTTGTTATGGCTGTAATAAGATGTGTATTTATATATAAAAATATAATTTAATATATAATAATTCAAAATTTAAAATAATAATTTACAAATTAAATTAAAAATCTTTTTTGTTATTAAAATTAAATTTAAAATCTTGTTTACTCGTGGTTGCCGTGGTTTATTAAACAGCTACTCATGTGTATATATTTTATTGTATCGATTGATTTAAAATTAGTTACTAAATTGGTTTAAGTTTGTCCGTCTGTCCACGCATTTTTGTGTTCAATCTATCGATTGCAATTTTTTTGATTTTGTATAAATTTGGGAAATAAAATATAATGATAAAATAAAAATGCATATATAAAAATACAGAATATAAAACATAAAATAAAAAATATTAAACATTAAATATAAAATATAAAGTATAATATATAAAGTACAAAATATAAAATATAAAAATATGAAATATAAAATATAAAATATAAAATATAAAAATATAAAAATTTAAAATATAAAATATAAAATATAAGAATATAAAAATTTAAAATATAAAATATTAAATACGAAAACATAAAATAGAAAAATATAAAATATAAAAGTGATTTCAATACTTAGTGCGCTCACTATATGCCATAAATCAATTTAGATACGAAGAGAAAGACAGTTTGTTTGTTTGTTTCTACGTATTATATAATCACTTCACATCGATGCATGCAACAAAAACTATTCTCCAAAGATGAAAAGGTAAGTTTTATTTTATTGTACAATAAATGTTACAAATGACATTTCTGTGTTGTTATATTTATATCAACCATTGAAGGTTACTTATATATATGACTCTTACCAGAACAAAGTCGGAAACGAATTAAGTTACTTGGGAATATATATATATACATAAATATAACGCGATGGTTACTAAAATTTTTATAATAATATAAGAAAAGTATAAAAAAATTTTATTGAATTCATTGAAAAACATATTCACCACTTTATCCTTTTTAAATCCTTACTAGCCATTCATGTATGTTTATTATTTTTTATTATTCAGTACTTGGTTTCGCAAATTTTCCCCGATTACGCGTATATTTCGAAATGTATAATTTTATGACTAAACTGGTATATAATGAATTTCAGAGCGATATCATAATATTAACGGCACATTCCCTATCGATTATCTAAAATTTTTTACTAATCGATCGAATCAAAAATTTTGCTTAAATCTAATAAGAAGGAATAACTTTCGGAAAACAACTAACAATGTTGATGTTTCTTTCTTTTCAAACTTAATAATTTAATTTAAAAATATTTTCCCTAAAACTTCTCAAAAAATGTTTATAATTTGATTACCTATTCAGGTCAAAGAAGTAAATTCTTCGATTAGAAAGGAATGATGACCTCTAGCAATCAAGACTAGCGACTCTAAAAATCGACTCGAGCAAAATAAAAACACAAAAAGTATTAATAAATTGAAAGAAAAGTATTAATTAAAAAAAGTATTAATAAATTAATTATATAAATTTACAAAACATAATTTAAAAGGCTTCGAATAACTAGATCATATGCGCCTATTGATTTAATAGTTAGAAAGGTAACTTGTCATGGTATAAATTGTGTAAACTAGATGAGCAAAAGTGGTAAAATTTAATATAGTCTAGGTATTAAGGGCCACAAATGTTTGGAGAGAAAAGCTAATTCTTGACCCTTGTCCGTCCTTGAATGGTTATAAGAGCTCTGTTAATTTTCGAAGTGATAGCATTCGGATAGAATGCAGAAGCACATCATAGTAATGTTGAATGTGGTAAAGTGGGGTAAGAAAATTGCGTCAGTTCGAGAGAGAAGTTTTTGTAATCTGTCCTATCGAGGAAAAGGTTGTTTGACCGCAGAAACATATCAGAGTGATTTCAATGATCCAAATTAAAAGGCGGGTTAAGAATATGCAACCAGCTGGAGAGGGATGGTTACTATAATCTGGCCTATCGACGGCAGAGTTTTAACGGTCTAGATGAAAGGTTAGGCTAATAGACCTGTATGACGAAGTGATTACGTTAAGAATTGAAAGCGGATTAGATATGTGAAACTGGTACTGGATGTGCCTGGAAAGCTCAAGAGAGAAGCTTATTGTAATCCGGATTATCCACGGAAAGGTCGATTGACTGAAGAAACACTTTAGAGATTCCAATGGTGCAGATGAAAAGTTGAGCTAATGGATCTCGCTAATCGGTGAAGTGGATGCGTTAAGAATTGAAAGCGGATCAGATAAGAGGGACTAGTACAGGACGAGCTTGGCAAGTTCAAGAGAGAAGCTTATTGTAATCCGGCCTATCGAGAGGAAGGTTGATTGATCACAGAAGCAATTTAGAATGATTCCAATGGTGCTGGTGAAAAAAAGTTTTGCTAATGGATTTCGATAATCGGTAAAGTGATTGTGTTAGGAACTGAGGACGAATTACAAGGCACGTCTGTGAATGTTATTCGAGACCACTTTTAATAAGAATTGTCTATGAATACGAATGTTAATGATAAAATGTAAAACAATGAAATTTCAAAAGTCATTACGTTCATTATGTTCTGGTCTTTTAATTCATGCGTTTTTAACAGCTAACCTCAATTATTATACAAACATCCTCTTTCCTCTTACGCGCGTTTACATAACAAAATTAAATAACAAACATAACAAAATTTTATCACAAATTATTTATCGTAAAACAAATAAAACTTGTAACTAGCATATGGACGTACGTACATCTATGTAATGTACATACAAGTTCAGCTGCTGTTCATTTCTTAAATACATAAAACATACAATTGCTCGGCTCGACGGTTATATGAGAAATAACTTTTACACAAGAACGCATTGTAATCTATTTTAAGGAAACTGCTACTACTGTGTGCGCATAGTTGGGCAAGTATTCGATGTGTGTAGCGATAAACACCTGCTGTGTTCAACGGTGAACGGTGAACGGTGTTTGCCAAACTCTAGGACCTTTTTATGTGCATAAGTCTCTCTCTCTCTCTCTATATATATATATATTTATATGTGTGTGTGTGTATGTATACAGTTAAGAGGATTGCGCCAACGCTTTAACTGCCGGACCGGTGGAAAACTGTCAACTTCCTAGGACGTTGCAATAAATTTTTACAATCCATAACCAAACAGCAAATGCAAAATGTATCGAGACGTAGATGTATTGTTAAAGAACAATGAACGAATGAACGACTGAACGACTGAGCGAATGAACGAATGAACGAATTTATTAAGTGTCAATTGAGTTGAGTGTTTGAAATGAGAGTGCATAAGCATTTAGTTTTATGCACATGTTAGTGCTTAGTTTAGTTTAGCGCTTAGAGTGTTTAGCTTATCTAACGCGTTGACTCACGTACGCTCACATTGTGTTTAGAAATTTTATTTTCCCTTTATAGCCAGTCTTGTCATCATGTCGTTGTGTATATTTGTCCCCACTAAGACACTTTTCCCATATATAGTTAATTATAGTTGCAAACACATTCAACACTTGCAACAACACCTTGCTAAGCTAAGCTAAGCTAAGCTAAGTTAAGTGAATAGTTTTTTCGGTTTTCTTTCTTTATGGCTTATGTGCGCTTAAATGAATTTCGTTTCTTTTCCTTTTTGCTCGAATTTCACTAATTGATGATGTTTTGTTAATGAAGTCGTAATCAGGCACACACACACAAGTGTGCCTGCAAGATCGACACCCTTATAATGTCATTAAACAATTGCATCTGCGCATATTGCCGTACGTTCTCCGTTCTTCTTCGTGTTGATAAATAACATTTTTTGTGACAGCAGAACATTGGTGCGAATGATAAATTCTGATAAATTGATTTTGGGGCGAAACAATTATTTAAAGAGAGATTGTCTTCTCATCTTACATTTTTGCTTAATAAATATTTATGAAACAATTTTTTAATTTTAACGCTCTTGGTGTGCATATTAACGCGATACGACGCGATAAGTTATGCATACAGAAGAAGAAACAATTTAAACAAAACTTAAACAATTTGATCTAATGAAGGCTTAAAAAATGAATTCTTTCAATTAAGTAAATTCATTATAAATGCCTTTAGAATAAATAACAAACAACAAAAACGGATAGAACTTTTTCCAACAATTCCGATTCCGATTCAAAATGAGGATGAAAATCAAAAACAAAAGCATTAAGGAAAAATGAAGCGATTGCTCATTTTTTAATTTGCAAACGAGAAAATTTTTGTTTTCTTTATATTAAGTAATATGTTACGTCTCCGTGATATTTATATAATCAAGTATTTTCTATCTGTTGTAGTTTTCGACTTCCCCATGACGTATAATTATTTCTGCAAAAAAGCTAAAGCATATCGCCTTTTTGGTCGAATTATTACAGTTGAAGAAAAGAAGAAGAAAGAAAGTTGAAATTTGGCAAAAATCATTTCTTGATCGGTTAACAACTCAAGCTTAAATAATGGTTGGGATCTTTCCATGTAAGTGCCCATAATAGATAGAGGAATTGAGACAATCTCGAAAAATTCTTATCATTTTTTCATATTTTTGTTATAACTTTTAAACCCGTGAAACCTGCTACACGAATGTACGGTTCAAAACTTATACCGATCGTTTCTTCAGCAGATATCTCGATCGCTTCTCTAATGATTATCGGGATCACTTTTCTTGCGGTTGTTCCGAACGCTTCCCTAGAGGTTATTTCGATCGCTTCCCTAGTGGTTATATCGATCGCTTCCCTAATGGTTATTCTGATCTTTCCCATAGTGGTTATCCCTATCGCTTCTTTCGTAGTTATCTCGATCGATTCTCTAGTGATTATACCTATCGCCTCCCTAGTGGTTACCTCTATTGCTCTCCTAATGGTTATCCCGATCGCCTCCCTTGTGGTTATCTCCATCACTTCCTTCGTGATTACCTTGATTACATTCCTAGTAGTTATTCCAATCGCTTCTTTCGTGGTTATCTCGATGTCTTCCCTAGTAGTTATCCCGATCGTTTTCCTAGTGGTTGTCTCGATCCCTTCTCTAGCGGTTATCCTGACCGCTTTTCTAATAATTATTCCGATCGCTTCCCTTGTGATTATCTTGATCGCTTCTCTAGTAGGTATCTCGATCTCTTCTTTAGTATCTATCTCGATCGCTTTTCAAGTAGTTATCTCGATCGCTTCCCTACTACGTTCCTCCATCACTTGCCTAGTGATAATCCCGATCGCTTCTCTAGTAGTTAATGATTAAATAGTTGACTTCGTAAGTCGTGAGTTCGTTTAATATTCATTGAATTCTTTTTGATGTTACAACTTTTTTTATTTATAACTACAATTACGATGACACACATCTTTTACAAAAGATAATAAACTTTCTTTAATTTAGAAATACATTTAACATAGAGCTTCGGTTAAAGTCGAATATAAATATTAATCTTTTACTGTTTTAAAATTCTCGCATCTATTTTTCAATTACGATGACAGATATCAAACTAATTACCGTAGACTTGTCACAGACGCACAGGCGCACTTAATTATATCTTGAATTGCGCGTAAATCCCAATAAGATAACGACGAACATTTTACTGCGTTTTGCAAGTTTACGGTTAAAAGAGTTTAATCTATTATAAGGGGTAATAAACACACACACAGGCACACAGGTCTTATGAAACGAAACGAAGGAAGGAAAGCGTCATGTCATCAAGTAAAGAGGAACCACAGAATTAGGATTACATTTAGCCAAACATCTCGTTGGCTCATTATTTATCACTGTAGTAAGATCGCAGACAGAAGACAGTAAAGCACACTTATTAGATGTAGTGTAAGTTTGTATGAATTACTCGCGTTCTTTTTTCTTTTTTTTTTTTTTTGGCTTTTTTGTAGGGAATAAAAAAAAAAAAAAAAAGACAAAAAAGAAACATCGTAGTTGACTCGGAGAAGGCATAGAGTGAACACGGACATCAGTGTGTATGTCGCATGTAGGTAGATATCATTTGTCGCTGTCGTAGAAGCCGACTGGAGTTGTAGTTAAGTTGCTGTAGTTGTTTTTTATTTTTTTTATTTTTTTTTTTGCAATTTTTTCATCTCAGCATCCCATCCCATAAACTTACTGAAAATTAATTGTAACTAAAACTTTAGTGTTTTAATGCCGCTTGTATCAATAGCTTATTAGTAGAGAGCAATACTTGACAAGCCTGGCCTGGCCTGGCTTGGCCTGGCCTGGCTTTTGTTTTTTGTTTTTTCTTATTGCTTTTAAGCCTTGTTGTCTTCTTATTAATTCTGATTATGTACACACGTAGAAGAAGAAGAAGAAGAGCAAGAGCAAGAACAAGAAGAGCAAGAAAAGAATCCAAGGATCCAAAAAGTAGTCAAAAAAGAGAGGGGCCGCCGCACTACTAGCAAGCAAGCAAGCAAGAAAGCAAGCAAACAAGCAAGCAAACAACTAACTAAACTGGGTAGAAAGGCAAGAGATGACAATCGCGTTACTATCGATAATTAGCGATTGATTGATAATTAACAAGATACAATTTTGTAAGCGTCGATGTAGTCGTTGAGATAACTTTAAACTTAAAGCTGATACTCTGATTGAATTTTATTGTAATTCTATAGCATATTGACAAAGTACATGTACACGGTGTTCGGTGTACATGTAAATGTGTTGTGTGTGTGTGTGTGTGTGTGTGTGTGTGTGTATACATATACATGTATGTATAAGGTGTATGTTTGTGTGTATACCCTTATAATACAATTTTTTTTGTTTATCTTATATGCATATAAACGACGACCACCTCATTAAAGAGATATCCTTGAAGAGGAGTCGCTTTTATGCGTAATTGTAGGATTTTTCGTCTTCTTCTTCTTCTTGTTCTCTTTTTGCTACATTGTTACTCTTGTTGTTATTGTTGTTATTGTTGTTGTTGCTGCTGTTGCTGTTGCAGTTGATTTACTGACTTTGAAAATTTATCATGATCCGCAATAAATCATTTTTGTTTTCTTCCTTTTTTTTTTTGGGGGTTTTTTTTTGTTCTGATTTTTTGTTGTTGTTGCAAGTAACGCTTTACTGTCAACGATTTTACGCTTTACACCGTCATTATGCACGCTTTTGAGAATTTCGCTTTAATATAATATAATATACTGAGAGTGTGGAGTGTGGATTGAACTTTCAAAACCAAGAGGAAGAAAAAGAAAAAGAAGAAGAAGCAAAAAAGAAGACATACATTTGTAAATAAATGATAAACTAAAATATAAATGCAAACCGTGGCTTGATTGAAATGTTTCGTCGCATTACCAAACGTATGGAGTCTTTCTCTCTTTGTTGTTGTTGTTGTTGTTGTTGTTGTTGTTGTTGTTGTTGTTATTAATACTATCAAGCATACGGAATCACAAAACAACAGCTTCCAATTAATCCATGGCTAAAAGTTGTGCCCCAGACCATCTATCTTTATATGCCAAGGAAGAGTACTTTACGTATTATATAGTTATGCATACATACATACTTGCATTCATATTAACACTCACACACACACACACACACACACACACACGTATGAATAAAGCTATATGCCAATGTCTTTTAATAAAACAGTTTATTTAATATTTATCACACACAGAACACAGAACACAGAGTATGTGAGAATGCGCTCGGTCAAGCCATTGCCATACGAAGTCTGTAGAGGCGAGAGAGAGAGAGAGAGAGAGATCTGCCTTTCTTGCAATACTTGGATGCTCGCTTTTTTATCGTCGTTCTTGATAATTAGTAACTTGAGAAATCATTAAAGTAACTTTTGGTAATTAACACTGAATCTCTCTTGCAAATGTTTTTTTTCGTTCGTATCCCCCCTCCCCTATACTTGTACTTGTCATTAAATTTATATAGATTCGTTAGTCATTTGTCAAATATCGTTATATGATGAGAGAAAAGAAAATATTTTTATTTCATGATCATGATTGTAGGTAGACCAACACAACATACGGAAGTTGTACGGGCAACAAGCATTCATCACATTAGGAATTTTCTGTTTGGATGAATTTCTTTTTTCTTGAATTCTTCTTGTACAGGTGTACTATCAAAATCCGCTGATAAATATGTGATCAGTGATCAGCAGTTTTAATTATATGAGATCGCGCGACTCTTAACTATATTTCTATTGAATTACTTGGCCTTTGGCTTGTTCAAGAAAGAATTATGTCTCAGAGTATCGGTCAATAAGTTTCGAGAATAAGTTAGCATTTTTTCTTTTCTTTTGTTTTGTAAAATTCGAATTTATTCATCAATGTTGCCCTCCTCTTTAAGAGTTTTTATAACATTTTCGTACGGTTCTTTGAGAACTATTTGTCAACAACCACCAAACTGGTCTTTAATTTTTGTAATGAACTTCGAAATTTTTAAATCCCAAACTTTTCATATGAAGCATTGCAAACAGATAATAGTCATTAGGGGGCAGAGATTTTTAGAAAATTCGGTGGTGGATGTAGCAGCAGTTCGAACTTAAACTTGTGCAATTTTGCCAAAGCATTGCGAACCAGTAATACATTTTTGATCTTCCATGAGTAAACGTGATACTGATTCATAAACAGTTTTTCTCGATTTGCAGTTAGTTCCGTATCTATTCACAAAAAGCTTTTCCCTGCTGGTCATATTAGAAAATAAAAAATTAATGAGTACTTTTTCTTTTTCCAAAAAAATATTTTATACATGACAGATACAAATAAGTTTCCGCCGGCAGGTATTTATTGATATTTAATTCTAAGTTTGTGCTGGCGAAAAATTTGGAGAATTAAAATTTGGCGAGATGAAAAAGCTTCCCATTTGTATGGGAAAATTCTCCGTATGGGAAAAGTTTTCAACAATTTTTCATCATTTTCCCATACAGACAGGGAGCTTTTTCAACTGTATGCAGAATGTTCCCATACAGATGGGAAAGTTTTTCATCTATATGGAGAATAGTTCCATATAATTTATAGAAATAAGTTCTTACCTGTGGAAACTTATTTGTAGAGCAAACTTATTTGTATCGATGGAAACTTTTTTGTGCAAATAAGTCCCTACCGGCGGAAACTTATTTGTGGCAGAAATTTGTTGATACTAATAAGTCCCTCTCGGCGGAAACTTGTTTGTGGCATAAATTTTGTTGTACAAATGAGCTCCTGCCGTCGGAAAGTTATTTGTGGCGGGAACTTTTTTGTACAAATAAGACCCTGCCGAGCGGAGACTTTTTTGTACAAATGAATACAAATAAGTTTCTGCCTTATTCTTCTCTATTCTTATTCTAATAATACGTTCAACTTAATCCCATATTCCCTATGAAAGTAAAGCAAGTAAGTTCGAATGTAGTAAACCCCATAACTGTGAAATTGCATTAAAACTAACAATTAAAGCAGCATTGAACAAACAATCGAGAATATCTTTATATATATTAATGCTAATGAACGTTACACCCACTGTTTTCTTTTTTTTTTTTTTGAAGAGAATACGTCGTTCAGTTCTTGAGCCTCTTAAATTCCCCTGAGTCTCCTCCTTTGATATTTTACTTTTCTTTCTTTATGCGTAATGCGTAGCGACTGGTCTGCTTGTGTTTGTTTGACTGAGAATGTTTGTCACGCAGCCTGTACGGCAAACGTTGATCAAATGACATATCAGACATTTTGACTAATTAATAAAAATGTTTAATTTTTTTTTTTTTTTTTTTTTTTTTAAAACACTTCAACCGTATATGACAACAAACAAAAAATACACACACAACGTAGATATGTAAACGTACAACACGGTTGTTTATTAAGACTAAAGCACTGAAGGAGGCATAATATACTGTGGGAATTTGGATTAAAAAAAGAAAAAAAAAGAAGAAAAACAAACTCAGCTACAGATTCAACACATCATTATTCAAACAAATTATTATCCAAATTTTGTAGATATGTTGGCCTGATAAGCGAGGCGTAAAATACTTAATGAAGCCAAAAAATAATGAAAAAAAAAAGAAAAAAAACAGAAAACAGAAGAAGGAGAAGGAACGCATTAAATGTGTGTTTAAAAAACTTTATGAAAAGTCAAATACGAGAATAAATATTTGTTAGGGTAGAAAGAAAAAAAAAAAAAAAAGAAAAAAAAAGGACGAATGCAGCAAAGGCGGTAACAAAAGTATGTCCCATAGAGAGATTTCCACGAAGTTAATGATAAGAGTTGAAAGCAAACGTAATACAGACACACATACACACACACGCATATATATATATCCGCCACATGTATCCAGGCATACGTACTGATATCGTATAGGAAAACTATAACAATTTATGTTTGAGTTACACACACAAACTCACACCACTACACAAACACACTACAACGAAACTCAAATTAATTTTTACGACTCCCTCACTTAAAGAAATCCCCGTTGGTTATATTGCATCAGTTTGTAAGCAGTAAGTAAGTAAGTAAGTAAGTAAGTAAGTAGTAGTAGCAGCAGCAGCAGCAGCAACAGCAACAGCAACAGTGCATGGATAAGTTTTATCGTTGAACTTGAAAAATGCTCGTGTTAGGTATCTTGTCCTCTGGCCTCATTGCTTGTTAAACAAGGAGGCAAATTTTTTCACCATCTGAATGCCGATCTACAATCAGTTAAGTTAAGTCAAGTTGAGGTAAGCACACAGAGAAGAAAACATCACCACCAGCACAACTACCACCACCATCATCTTCATCATCATCATCATCATCATCAACATCATCATCATTAACATCATCAGCATCAGCATCATCATCAGGTCTACTAACACCGCTACTAGCACCGCCAACACGAGTAATGGCCACAGTCAGAGCAATATGTGTTCTTTCAATGGTTCTGGCTGACAATGAGTTTGATTTTCTCTTTTTTTTTTTTTTCGTATATTCTGTTCCTTGGCCTGTTAGCTATGCCGCTTCACAGCGACATTATTACTATAGCGCCCTTTAGCATTGGAAAACATGAGCATCAACACAACAACAATAACAATAACAACAAACATTAACTAAACACAGAAGTCAACAGTAACAACTGGGCTTTTTGTTATTTCTGGTGGCTATTGGTGGTGATGGTAGTTGTGTTCGTTTAGTAGTTTAAGTTATATTTTCAATACGCGACAAATGCACTTCAAGTCAATGTAGTGTCTCTCTGCGTATATGTATATATATATGTTATCTAAAATGGTATGACTTGATGCTGGAAGAACCAACCTTAAGGTTTAATTTACAAAGACTGCTTTCATTTTTAGTTTTATTTGAAAAAAAAAAAATTGAAAAAAAAAATAACAAAAACAAAATAAACCATAAGGTTCATTATGTGAAGTTAAGTAGTGCAAGTGTTGTATTTATGTCGCACGTACCTTTGCATATATATATTCGTAACCACAGTAAGTAGGTAACTAACTGACTCTAAAAAAAGAAGAAGAAAAATAGTCGTGCAGCGGCACTCTTCTTTTATCCTTTCAAGCGATTTAAAGACGACAAGTAACACATTTTGCCTCAGACATGATTTGGTTGTTTTTTTCTTATTGTTGTTGTTTTTGTTTTTTTTTTTGGTTTTTTTGTCTTTTTAAATGTCGATGCTTCTCTAAGGATATGCCATGAACTGATGTGTGGTACAGCTTGTGGATATGAAATTAAATTAAACATAAATTGAAATTTTTAAATAAAAAAATTTGTTTTATTTTATTATATTAATTTTTGATTTTAACGAGACCTAATAGCAGAAAGACCTAATAAATAACAGAACTAAGTTCTCGCTCTCATGATTTGCAGGCTCTCCCTTAACTAATGAAAAAGTTACTAACGATCTAAAAATAAATAAACTTCCTGTCACAGACAACATAATAGGAAAAATGATTTTCGAACTGCCATAATGTGCTGTAGAAAGTTTATTAGGTGGGCTACCAATAAGTTCCCGCCGTTTTGACAAAATTTTTTAAAAACGAAACTCTTTTCATTGCATTTGAAGGAGATCGTAAAAAGTTGGAATTTCGTTGGTGCCAAATCGGTAGCGTACGGCGAGTGGGTATGGCAGCACTTCCAAGCCATGGGTTTAAATAGCTTCTTTGGTCCTATTGGCGATATGAGGACGGTCGCTGCCGTGCGATAAAAGAACTCTATACGGTCGATTGGGTTTTCTCTCTCTGGAACGACTTTGTTGAGTCGTTTCATCTGCTGAATGGAGAATTCCGAGTTGATACTTTGGGTCCGCTCAAGCAACCCGTAATAGATAAATCGTATCGAGTCCTATCTTACGCACAACATCGTTTTACGTAAATGATTGACGCGCGATCTCATTCATTTACCGAGGCTAAGTCATACCTCTTCATATTAAATTTCGGTAGTTTTCGATAGAAGAAAACGTCTTGCTCAAGCAAATCGTAATAGATAAATCTTTTCCAGTTTCACTTCACACGCGATGTAGCTTGTTTGCCGAACAATGGTGTCAAATAAATTCAGGTCCGCGTTATATTTGGCAATTCGTACCGAGACTTAAAAGCTCTATTGTACTTGCCCTTGCCCTTGCTCTAAGCTCATCAACTTTGGGATTTTAATATATCCAGCGTCTTAGGTTCGGAGCACTGCGTTTGGTGTTATGAAATGTTCGCCGAATACCTATTCGTACATTCGGAGCACCGTAAACCTAGGATTACGAACCTTTTAATGATGATGATAAGACTGATGTCATTATTAAATCTTAATTGAAAATTATATATATTTCTCTCTATTTTCGGGAAATTTTTTTGTAGATTTATTAAACTGCATTCCATAATCTGAGGTAAATCAAATTAAGTTGAACACATAAACAATTTAATAGCATCGCATAACAGGGAACTATTTCACTTTACAAATCTTTCTCCATTCTTTGCAACTTTGCTTAATTAAACTTAACTTATAAGACTACGTTGTAAGATTAGTTTTTAATGACTCATTATTAGCTTTAAGAAATAGATAGGTTGACTACATTAAGTAAATCTAATAGAATTTACCGTTTGTTGACATTTATTCTTTGATGTAGTAATTAGAATGATTACGAAGCCTTATACTTGATATATAAACTATCATTCTTTTCGGCTCCGCTTCCCTCATTATATCATATTATATCATATATTGGAAATTATATCATAAATTAGATATTATATCATATATTATATATTATATCAAATATTAGATACTATACCATATTTTAGATATTATATCATATATCGGAAATTGTATCATATATTAAATATTATAAATATTATATCAGATATTATATCATATATTGTAAATTATATCATATATTAATTATTATATGATATATTAAATATTATATCGTATAATAAATATTACATCATATATTAGATATTATATCATATATTACATATTATATTATATATTTGAAATTACATCATATATTAGAAATTATATTATGTATAAGATATTATATCATCTACTACATATTGTATCATGTGTTAAATGTTATATCATATATTGGAAATTATATCATATATTAGATATTATATAATATATTATTTATTATATCATATACTAAATATTATATCATATATTGGATATTATATCATATATTAATTATTATGTCATATATTGGAAATTACATCACGTATTAGAAATTATATTGTGTATAAGACATTATATCATCTATTAGATATTATATCGTATATATTATATATTACATCACACATTAGATTTTATGTCATCTATTAGATAAGGCGTATTATATCGTTTAGAAATAATCGTTTGCCCCTTAAATGTGCTAGTTAGGCATTCTCTTATGGGATCTACAAAAAACTCTATGTTTTTGTCTTCTTTTCCCAGTTCTCCCATTATATCATGTATTAGTTACTTGGCAAAGAAATAGGTATTAGAATTTGCATCCACGTTAAGGCGAACATTGTAAGATAATCATATCAAGAAACCATATAGAAATTATAAAATTTCCTTTTAATTGTGGACTTAATAGTAATATATATTAATAATAATTGCGAAAAATATTTTATAAATCTCTGGGGGAAATTACAAATTATAGAAAAAAGTGTTTTAAAATTTTCACTCTTTTAAATTTCATGGATAGCTTAGGAAACAAAGATAAATTTTGTTCACCTATGGAATGATGGCAAAAATGAATGCAATCAAATCGACTTCAGGATACCAACTTCAACAATTTGTTTGATTCCCTAATGAGTACTTCGAGTAGTTACAGCGCTATGGCAAATTAACTATAATTTAAACTTCCAATGTTAGAAATGATGATGCAGTTGAATATAAAAGTTCAGGTCTCTTATGTGGGTGCAAAGAGTAACTCCTCTATTGAGGTCTTAAATTCTTTTTATTAGACTAATATTAGAATTGAAAAATTAATAAAAATATATGTAAAAACGATGTATTGTAAATATGTAAGAATGTGGCTTTTCTGTCTTCTTTTGTTTACTTTCTACGATAGATTCGAAGCATATACATGTAGAAATAAATAAGAAAATAAACGGAAACCGCTCAAACCAAACGAAACCAAGCAACTGAAAATTCAATTGGAAACCAAAAATATTTCATGATCAATGTAAAAAGTCAAAAAGGAACGGCAAGTAGTAGTTGAATTGTGGCTGTTGTTTGTTGTTTTTCTGTTGCAATGTGCCTCCAAACATGAACTGATGATTAAACCACCATGAAACCATGAAACATGTAAAGGTACCGTCCTTGTCTCCATTGTTGTCCATACAAAACTGAAAAATAACGATGACAAACTTTATTTTCATCTTTTTCGCTTTTATTTCTGAATTTACCAAAAATGTAGAGGAACGAAAAAAAAATATCAACAACAACAACAGTAACAATAATAACAACAAACTACCATTTATAATCGAATAGCAAGATTGGAGAGTTTGTTTCTCTTTCCTTTTTTTTTTTTTTTTTTTCTTTAGACCCTATTTAATCAGATAATTTTGTACTTTTTTAAAAGATCTTTTGTTATTATGAACGCTGGTGCACTTTTGCTTATGGTTGTTACTCGGTGTGGAAGGGTTTTTATTATTATTTTCTGACTTTTTTTTTGTCTTTTTTTTTGGTTTGTGAAAAAGAATTGCATTTGTCTCCAACATAGCACAGCAACGTGCAACAGTAGCCAATTGTGGCAGTCAGACCGATTGGCTTTATGGTTTCTTTCCTGTTTCTGTTGTTTTGTTTTTTTCTTTTTTGCTTCTATCGTCGAGATGAACTAAGCAAACAACCAACCAAACAAACAAACGACGCACACCCATTTGGCGGCGTTTATACTTTGATGCCGACAACTTGCAGCAAGTACTCGACTCCATGCTACTGCTACTTACTATAAACTTCTGGTTGCACTTATGATCGTTGTCGTCATCATCATCAGCAACATCATCAGTCTATATGTACACACTCTCTTTATTCAGCAGCAGTAGCAACCTTGCTTACAGCTCAGTCAGTTGCTTCCTTACCAATGCGCAGTTGCAATAGTAGCATTAATTATATCATTATCCTTCATCTAGCGATTTATCTTCGGTTTTCTTTTTTTTTTTTTTTTTTTGTGGATTCGTTGTGTTGCTACCTTATGCATGCATGCATGCATGCTTGTATGTATGTATGTTTCTGTTACTGCGATGTAGATGTAGTAGCAGTAGTAGTGATATGGTGGTGGTGTGGTGGTGGTGGTTCAAAGGTATTAGTTGACTGCGCGGCATATCGTGTCTTGGTTGTGTGGAGATGTTACTTATTGTTGTTATCATTCATTCAGGCTGACTGATAATATTAAGCAACCATTTTTTCCATAAATGTCTTCTTAAAAATTGGAAATTTTTTTTTTTTTTTTTGCATTAAAGGGAGATGATGGGAAGGAAAGTTGAGATAAAATTTTATTATTATTTAGTATAGAAAAAAAAAATAGTAAAACAAATGTTTAGGTGACTGACTGACTATTAATGGAATCGTTTTTACATCTATACAGACGAAGAAGAAGTTCCAAAAGGAAAGTCGTAAAGGGAAAGTTTCGTAAAACCTAAATCGGTAGTCAGATGCCAGATGACATATTGTCAAGATGTTATCATAAGTTTTGCGAATTATGGTTTTTGTCAATTTGAATGCAAAGCAAGTAAAATTAACAAAAATTAATCTTAAAGAGAAATTATTACACGATATTCAATCTTTGAATAGAACTACAGAGAAAAAGAATTGATTTCTAAAGGATTTTTTTTTTATCAATAGTTGCTTGCTTTTCTTGGATCTATATATATAGTAAGCATAGGGTTTGAGAAAGCTTGTTAGTGAAAATGAATCAAATATTTCATATAACATACTTTCACTTTAGTCCATTGTTAGCGAAACTATTTTTGTATAATTATCTACCAGTATGTCAACTTTGTGTCGAAAATGCCACTATATCTTTGTTGAGACTATTTAAGAACGAATTAATTTTTTATTCGCCATAAAAATTGTGTGTTATTCAAACAGGCTCTAAATCAGCGATCACAGAAAGAGGTAATCAAAAGGGACAATATGAAGAAAGTGAGTTTTTAACGTTTCCTTGAAGCAATTTGTTCTACACAATTTTTACCACTGTCACGCTGTTTGTTAGAGTATATTTTTTGTTAGATCTTTTGTCACATTGTGGCTGTATTATCCATAATGGGCCACTTATTTGCAATGCTTTTTATTAGCTATGCCAGTGTTAACAACTCGTAGTACAGTAGAATTAACTGATTTTTTCAAATAGAAACTATTGAGCTTTGGTGTCATGAATCTTTGACTTTACTGTCGATATTAGTTTTACGAATCAAGTGATCGTACAGAATTCACTTTTAATCAGCCGTCGCTTTTCATGTAAGGACTTTTCCCCAATTTAAACAGGAAAAGAAATAATACTTTCGACTAACACCTTTTTTTTATAGAACATATTTAACTCGACGTATTCAAAGTAGATATAAATATTTTGAAGTGCTTATCACTTTGTTGAGACGACAAAACTTTGACATGTAGAAGTCAAAGAATTTTAGAAGAGTTGGGTTGATAGCTTTTAAAGAATCCGTTTTTCGGCATGAAATAATTATTTAGAATGTTGCAAAGGATCGTAAATCGATTGAACTCCTTCAATCCCTAGCGTATGTTCAATCCACTACAGGTATTATGTTGATACAATGGAATCAGTTCAAAAGTGATTCTTGCTCTTCACCCTTAGGAGTTGACTTAAAATGAATTATTTAGAAGAACAGTTAGGAACAGTTAAGAATTGAAGTTTATTCCTCCCACTTGTTAATAAAAATAAGAAGGATAAAACTATATTTCCCTAGGGAAAGTAGGGCAAAAATAATTATCTATTTTCATAAGATGACAAAGACGCTAGCGGATTCAAACCCAAATTTCTTCACTTTTGAATTGATTCTATTGAATCCACATTATACCAGTAGTGGATAGAATATGCGCTAGATTTGAAGTAAAAGCGCATCATTCAAAGGATAGGTAAAAAAATTTGGAATTTTTAAGAAACTGATTTTTATCGCTTCAATGATGGTACACGAGATCCGAAAAAAAACCAAATTCTTTTCACATTGCAAAATAATCCATCAATTCCTGAATATACAGAGCCGTAGGCATTGAAGTTATCGGTGTTGGCCTTATGAAGTGAGACCGCAAAATAATCGATCACTTTGTAGTAGAATATATAGCATTGAAGTTATCGATATTGGGCTTACGAAGTGAAATCGATTAGTACTTAAGTTGAGTTTCTGGTTAAAAAAAAGCGGTCCTTTGTGTTATAACATTGAAGGAAATGATATTGGGTTTATGCTATCCTTTATGTGATAGACGTGAATCTATCGATATTGGGCTTAGGAAGTGAAATCGATTAGTACTTAGCTGAGTTTCGGCATATAAAAAGGAAGTGCTTTATGTCATAGCATTGAACTTATCGGTATTGATGTTAAGAAGTGGCATCACACAAAATAATCCATCAGTTCCTGAATATATAGATCCACAGTATTAAAGCTATTGATATTGATCTTAGGATTTTGAAATCTATTAGTATTTAAGCTGGGTTTATGCTCATAAAGAGGGTATCCTATAGACAGAGCTGAATCTCTCGATATAGGGTTTAGGAAGTGAAATCGATTAGTACTTAGGCTGGGTTTCTGCTCATAAAAAGATGATCCTTTATTTGTTAGAGCTGAATCTATCGATATTGAGTTTAGGAAGTGAAATCGATTAGTACTTAAGGTGGGTTTCTGCTCATGAAAAAACGATCTTTTATGCCGTAGCATTGAAGCTATCGATATTGTGTTCAAAAAGGTGAAATCGATTAGTACTGGCTGTGGGTTTAGGAAGTGAAATCGATTAGTACTTAGGCTGGGTTTCTCATCGTAAAAAGGCGATCCTTTATAAAAACTTAGCCATAAATATTGATATTCTCCAATAAAATACATCTATTATACAAGTACAGTAGAAAAGTAATTTACTTAGATTATAATTAGTTTCTGATCGAGAGATTTAAAACTAATTTAGAAAATATTTCAATTTACATAAGTAGTTAGAGTAAGTGAAAGGTTTTTGCTTTCCTGAGGAAGAAGTAGGATAACAATTGATAGAATTGCTAGATATTATGTTCTCTTGCGCCTTATGGTAAGGAAAGCAACTTAAGAACTATTATAATTAAGATAATTAATTGCAATAAAGAATTATTTTGATAAGCTTGATATGTCTTCTGTTAGAAAATATTCTTTTTTTTTTTTTGAGTTGCAGAGAAACCTTATTGTCTCTTATATTTTGCCACACAGTAATGAGAGAAGGAAGACGTACGTATGCTAGCTAGCTAACTGGCTAAGCTATTCTTTTCCCTAATCCTGTTAAGGTTAATGCGAGTTATAATAAGAAAAAATCGAAAATTTGTGCATTTGGAATTTCCTGGAAGCGTAGCCTTTACGCTCTACGCTTAATTTGTTTTTGTTT
Source organism: Glossina brevipalpis (assembly GCA_000671755.1). Lineage (NCBI taxonomy): Eukaryota > Metazoa > Arthropoda > Insecta > Diptera > Glossinidae > Glossina > Glossina brevipalpis. The sequence goes on from KK351060.1 coordinate 951,741, forward strand.
TCTTTTTCCAAAAAAGATGAAATTATTTTGGACTCTAAGAATTTTAAACAAAGCAAGCAGCAGCAGCAGCAGCAGCAGCAAAGTCTTGCGTAAAGAAATCAACGTTTTTCATGAAACGCACTTTTTTTGTGTGTTTTGTGTGTGATGATTGTTTGGGATTTCAACGAAATTGTGCGGCATGCAAATTAGAAATATTTCAGTTTTAACAATAAACAGAGCAAACAGAATCATTGTTATATAGTTCGACTTCTTCAGTGTGTGTGTGTGTGTGTAGCCAAACCAAACAAAAAGTTTGCTTTACATTTGAGCATTATATGTTGCGGTAGAACGCATAGCGCTGTACGGTTACAGGTGGTATGGGGGCTTTTTCTGCTTTGTTTGTTTTTGTTGTTATTGTTGCTGTTGTTGTTATTGTTGTGTGTGCATTATGGTTGAAGGTCTTGTTGATTTTATTTTATTTTATTTTTTTTTTAATTTGTTGTTTATTTGCTTGTTGAAGGAAACTACAAAAGTATTTTCTAATAGAATCGCCGCCAAGTAAAAATTTTATACACACGTTTGATATTCAAATTGGTTGGTTTTGCATTTCTCTGATCTTTTGTGGTTTGAATGTAGCAGCCGTATTAGTGGTAGTAGTAGTACCGCGAAGGATGTCTTAGCTTAGTTGAAATACAATTTTCAGTTTGTGTCCGTTTGTTCGTTTCGATTTTGGTTTATCTCTAATCTTTTTTCATTTATAGTAGCTGTTTGTTGACTTTTTATATCGCTACCACCTTATGAGGTTTTTAAAAAACAAAAAAAAAAAAGAGGGAAGAAGAAGAACGTATAAGTAAACTGGCAGACAGATCGTTCGCAAGTGATCAATCGATCGATTCATGCCAACCAACCAACTAACCAACCATCGCTTTAGAAAAAGAACAAGAGACGTCCATACATATATACATACATACATACATACATACATACATACATACATACATACATACATATATACATACATATATATGTACATACATAAGAAATAAACAAAAATGTTTAACTATTGTGCTTGCCCCACTTCAATGCCGACGACATAACGATATCATACAGCGTTAAATTGCCAAATTCTAAATTTATGGCTTGACTTCATGATTTTCATAAATTTTCATTTCCGAAACGTGTCCTTCTTTGTCATTGTTTCAATTTTTAAGTTCTTTTCTCTTCTTGGTAACCACCAACCAAACAACTAACCAACCAACCAACCAAACAGTCAAGAACCGAGGCAACGACAGCCACAACAGTAGCCTTCTTCTTCTTTTTCTTCTTTATAAAAAAGATGTATTGTGTACTTCATCGAATATGAGATGAATCGGCCAAGATTTGTTTGTTTCATATACCGAAGAAAGGGGAGAGAAATGTAAGAAGAGTTTTAAGAGTTAAGTTTGTTTGTTGAGTTCATGAGTTGCAGTTTATTTGCATGTGATTGAAATGTGACTTTAATATTTGTATTGATGCAATAAATTTATTTGCACACAGAGAGATTCGCTATAAATACAAAATCAGATATATATGCAAATCAGATCTTTTGTTATATTCGACAGAGAAATTCTTTGGTAATATATATATATATATATATATATATATATATGTACACACACATAAATATATATATATGTACTACACACACTCATACATAAAATTATAACTAAGCTCGCGTTTGACTTTCCGCAAATATTCTTCCAAATCGTGGGGAGGTTCATATTCAATAACAAGATTTCTCTCTCTATTCTTCTATCTGTCTATGTGAGTAGATTTTCGTGACAAATCTTAACTATAATGTAAAATGTATTCAAAAACACATTTACAAATAGTTTAACATATATATATATACATACAACGCATAACGATTATCTTTATAAAAGAAACTTTCAAAATTTTCTTAGAAATAGAAAAAGTTTAACTAAAATTTTTTTTTTTTATCAAAAAGTTAAATATATTTTTCAGAAAATTTTTTCAAATAAACTTTATTAAATAAAAGCAATTAAAAAAGGAAAATTAAATAACAAAAAAAAAATTTATTAAATAATAACAAAACAAACAAATATGTGCAGATTTCTTGATCTAGAAAAGCCATTAAGTCGTTACTAGAGAAGTAGTGCGATAACTGGGCGAAAAACTGAAACTAATTTTTTGAATGCCTCTCGTTTGAAGCAAATTTCATATTTTTAAAGGCATTTTATAGAGGGCGATACAAAAGATAGTCAGACGGGGTGGTTGCATCAAACTTCCCGGTCTAGATTTTTCAATTTCTGCCGATTAATTCTTCAAGATTTGTGCGATATCGTAAAGTCGTGATGAAAGATAACGCTTTTCGTATTAATGAATTCCGGATACTTTATCTCTATTGTATGATTTAATTGAGTTATTTATGGATAATAGAGATTAGAATTAATCATCTGGCCAGATTGAAGCGGCCCATAGTACACGGTTCTTTTTTAGTATCAGTGTTGGGTTAAACCATATTTTTCCAATTGTTTATAAAGAGTCATTCAGTCATTCGGCCACGACTTTGTGCACATATTTTTCCGTGTGTAACCCACTTTTCTGCGCCGTTATCAATGTCGTGAAAATTGACCCGACTTGCAGATGGAAACACGGTCTATTAAATTGTTTGCGTATGCAAATTATTTGCGTCCTGCCGATGTTCATAAAACGTCCTCACTGTATATAAACATCGCGGAATTATTCACAAGAACGATTCGATATCGTTTCGGTGATATCGTAAATGATATTGTAATTGTTTTAGAATTTTTTTAGAATTCTTGTAATTTTTTTAGAATTTTTGACTTTTTTCTCCACGTGCAACTTACTTCAACAGAATTGTTGTAATTTTTTTGGAGTTTTTGGTTTATCCTCAAAACGCAGCTTTGACTTCGACAGAATTAATCAGTTTCACACAAATAAATATTTAATTTTCAAATTATCTAATGACTGACAACTTTCAATTTTTTTGAAGTTTCCTTTTGAGCATTACAAGCCAAATGACAAAATGAATATGCCACTCGCTTTCGGTGGTGATGGGTACAAAAAGACTAAAAAAAAAAAAATTAAATTTTTATGTTGATGTTTTCTCTATAGGTTTGCCACAACGATAGTGAGGAAGAAGTGGGTTGAGAGGAAAATAGAGTAATTGTAGTCTCTGAGGTGTATGCACGATAATGCACGACATGTAGGTACGACAAGACATCAATCGTAATTAAAGTGTGGCCTACAGGGAATTGAATCCGGGTATACCGATTTAATAGTCACGCTTCTTAACTTCTTGACTGGGCCGCAGTTTATAGTAGAGGACATCAATTGAAAATCTTGGACGAATGTTTATCAAAAAGACATGAGAAGTGAGAAAATCAAAAACAGTTGCCTAAAATAACTAAATGTCAGCCGATTACGAGCTAGTGTTTCCAGCTTTGAACTTTATTGTCAGATTTTTCTGTCCACCTATCTTCTGCAAGGGATATTTTCACTTTAGATCTCAGATGTAAATTGAAATAAAACAGCGAAAAATTAAAAAAAAATAAATTAATTTTAAAATTAATTTAAAAAATTATTTTTTTAAATTAAAAGAAATTTAAAAAATAAATTAATTTTTTATATTAAAATTAATTTAAAAAATTAATAAATTTTAAATTAAAAGAAATTGAAAGAAATCAAAATTTTTTTAAATAAAATTAATTTAAAAAAAATTAATTTTGCTGAAATTAATTTGAAAAAATAATTTTTTTTAAAAATAAAATTAAATAAAAATTAATCAAAATTTTTTAAATTAAATTAATTTTTTTTTAAGTTAAAATTAACTAAAAATTAGTTAATTTTTCTAATTAAAAGAAATTAATTAATTACAATTTTTAAAATTAAAATTAATTTTCAAAAATTCATTTCAAGAAAAAATTAATTGAAAAAAAAATTAATTTTTAACAAAAATTATCTATGGGAAAAAATTTCAAAATATGATATGGAAAAATTTACCAATGACTTGATCATGATATTTTTCAAATCGATGAATCGAATGAGCATGTTGTAGATCATTTTTAATTGATTTAAAATATCACTGATTACTTGAATATGTCTCTCGAAAAATATTTCAATTTCATTTCGAATGTTTAATAGAAATGCGTAATTGACAGAAGGAAGGGAAGCAGTCCATGTTAAGAGACGCTAAAAAGAAAAGTGCTGAGTAATTAAAAAAAAAAAGAAAAAATCTTTAAATTAGAGCTCATGTAAGCTGAATTCCAGACCTACAGACAGCCCATTACACGAATTAATAGAGAAATGTGTGCAAGTCAAGCATTCCTTTAGACGTATAAGTGAATGTATTAAATACACATTAAAAGTTTCATCTAAAGAACGACTACTAAGGCTAAGACGAAGACTAAAGAAAATCAAGAATAAAAAAAAATAAGCAAAAAAAAAAAACAAGAAGATCTTAAAGATGCTTGTAAGTTAAGCGAAAAGAAAATTGTTAACTAAACGCGTTGTCGCAACCATTGTCGGTCGTCACATCAAACAAGACCATAAATCTTGGCTAAAGAAAAAAAAGTGGCCAAATCATTTGCATCCTACAAGATAACTCGTATTGAACCCAACCGAACTGAATTGAACTGAACCGAAAACAGACAAGAGCTAAATGAAATCAAATGAACGGTCGGATGAACGGTTGTGCAACCAAAAATGGTTGAAAAACAAAAAAAAAGAAAACAAAAAAAAGAAAAAATAAATAAATAAACGCAACAATACATGCATTTGCGTTTTCTTCTGGACTCTCTTTGCCGCTGTGAGCCGCTATATGTTGGCCGATGTGATTGTGTCTGCCTCATCAGGAGATATTGATGCAGCCAGACAAATGCCAGAGATGAAAAGGACGTACCGGTGATGGGCTGACGATGATGATGCTGATGATGACGATGATGATGACGATGCATTCAACTTATATAGCAAAACGTTTTGCATGTAGGACTTGCATTATGCAGGCGCTGATGATGACGACAGCGACGACAAGTAAACGCATTTTATACTTGTGTAGTATTTGTGCAACGTTTAATAAACAAGATCTCATGTCGATTGCCACAAATTAGTGAAATAAATTATAACCGCTTAAAAGCCCCAGAATGATTGCATTTCAATGCAGTTCATTTGCCGGCTGTTTAACGGAGGGATTATGATCAACTCTCTCTCTCTTTGCGTTTTCTGTGTCTGCGCAAAACTTTCAACATAACTTAAGGCATTACAAGCATATTTGCTAAGAACTTAGTTGCATGTTTTCTAGATGATTTCCTTCATTCATAACATACACGTACACACACACACATACACACACTAAGCTTAACAACCTTAAGGCAAATTGTTCTCCTTATGGTTTGAAGTTCATTGTGTTGTTTGGTTCGGTTCATAACATTACACGGTTCTCATCATCATCATCATCTCAACATAACATCGTTGTCGTCATCAGCGTTACTTTATATTTGTTGTTGTTATAAACTTAGAGCTCTATGAGTAGCCAACTTAGTAATCGTCATCATTTGGTTTACATCTTAAGTTTGTTGTAGTTATTGTTTGTTGGTTCCTATTACTTTTTTTCCATCTTTTTCGCTTATAGTCTCTCTTGCCTCTGATTAATTTATAACATCGGCTTAATTGCCTGCAATGTTTCGCAGTTTGTGCCCGATTTGCTGTTTAAATGCCATTTGATGAAGATTTTTTTTTCTTTTATTTCTTTTTTGCTCTTTAATGCTTTAGTGTTTCTGCTCACTCTCTGTGTTTGCCTAGGAAACTATTTGAACATTGGTTTTGTTGTTGTTTTTGTTATTGTTGTTGTGTACCTATGACGAAACAGTAGGAGTTTTGTAATCGTTTTACATTCAAAAAGTAATTTAACTTTTAGCTAAAGGATTCAGTGGTCGATGTTTTTTTTTTTTGTTACTCATGTTGTTTTTGTTTTGTTGTAATAGTAATTGTTGTCGAGTAATCATTTCATAATGGCCTTAGGTTGTGGCATGTCTTGGGTTAAATATGAAATTCAATTTTTTCCCTTATCCGGATTAATTTTTAGTTCATTGTTTATGGATTGTTCCTTAAAGTATTTATACTTGAGTTATTTTCTTTTTTAGTTTTTTTTTTTCTTTTTATTAAACTATGAGCTTAAGTATCGCGAAAAAGTTAAAAGGCCTTCCGTTAAGACAATTAAGTGGGCGGTTATTGTCATGAAAAATTTTTTTTTTCATACGACTCTTTGGTATGATTTATTATAAATTAAAGTGTACGATCTTATGTGTGTAGTGAAAAGTCGATCAAAAGCCGGTAAAGTATTGATCCCGCGGTAGCTTGGTGAGAGGTGTTCGAATGAAGAAATTCCCTTAATTAGTATTAGTGTTAATATATTCAAAAGTCGGTCCCGCTGTAGTATTGGTAAGAGTTGTTGGTACGAAGAAAGATCAAACTTGAAAAGTCGCTTCGGCGGTCATTTTGGTTAGAGGTATCCGAACGAAGGAATTCCCTTAACTTGTGTTTGTTCATCTTAAACTTGAAAAGTCGCTCCGACGAGGGTTTTGGTTAGCGGTGTCCGAACGAAGCAATTCCCTTACCTAGTATTTATTAATGTTTTAATACAAAAGTCGGTCCCGCGGTAGTCTTGGTGAGAGGTGTTCGAACGAAGAATGGTTAAACTCGAAAAGAAAGAACGAAGAAATTTCCTTAACTAGTATTTGTTAATCTTAAACTTGAAAAGTCGGTCCGGCAGTAAGAGTCTTAGGCAGAAGATTTTTCAATATTTAGTTTATTCACCTTTTCTTTTACTTCAGCAACTGATACATCGGTGTTTGGTAGGCCAATCCATGCGACAAGGGTTGTTCACTATTTCTTCTTTGTTAAAAGAAGTGCTCCAAAGGTTAACAGGTTTCTTTTGTGCATAATGAGCAAAATTTTCGTCTTTCCGCTTATCGTTTCTGACCTATCTCTTAAAGTAATAATTCGTCTTTTCGGTTGTTTAAAATATTTGGTAGCTCTCCATAGCTACTGTTTAGCAAATATGCCTGAATTAAAAAAAATATTAATTTACTCATTTCTTATCATAGCTAGATATAAAGTCAGATTCTTCGTAGCTGTATTCAAATTCCCTCACAAAAGTGGGATTGAAATGAAATGAATATATAAACAGTTCGGTGAATAGGATTAGTAAAATCTTCTATTTTGATTACATTTCGTACGATTATACGATTTTGACCCCAGAACAAACCCTGTTCAAAAAGGATTAAAACGGATCATCATTCGTACAATAATTTTTCACATAAAAGTCTCTTTTTACAAGCTCGCTACGTGAAAAACTTTTTGTATTTTTAATATTTTTCTCGACAGAAGTTGACGAAATGTAATATTTTCTGAATACTAAATAGATACGAAACACCTGGATGGAATGGAAACAACATTTCTTGAAACTCTTATCATATAAACGTTCTTCAAAAAAAAAAGCCTTGACATGGTATCAAGAGCTAATTTATAATATTCTACTCTATGACAAGAATAGATAAAGAACGACATGGCGTACTGTAACTAATAACCAGGCCTTGCCAAATTAACTTTTTTTAAATTTTGTATGCCGGATAGATCGGGAATGGGGAACATTTCTTGAACCTCCTACAAAATAAACTTTCTTCCAAAAGAAAACCTCTACATGGGGCAATAAGATCTAATTTTTCATATTTTATGACAAGGATAGGTAAAGAATAGTATTAGAAGATGTGGGGTACTGTACTTAATAATTAGGCCTTGTCCGATTAATTCTGTATCATCCGTTTAGTTGTATTTACCTATAGATAGTCTTTCAAAAAAGCTATGCAAGGTATCAATCTATCAATGAAATCACATACTAGTCCTATAGCTAGAGCTGAGCTGCTTTGTCGCTTGTATGAGTGCACACCACAGGACATATGACAAATCAATGGAGAAATTTCATCTGTAACGTTGCGAATATTAATTTCAAAAATCCAATAAATTATCTCTTTGATCGGATAAACTTTCCATCGAGTATCCATTCAAGCAATCATTTATTGTCAGAAATATCAAGACTGAAGAGTCTGGGATAAAAAAAAAATTTAAGCTCCATCTAAAATTGAGATCAAAATTGATAGTGACTATGTAAACTAAATCGGACATAAATACTGCGTTTGAAAAAGAAGTTTTTCAAGGACCCTCCAAAATATGGTATTGGACTAAAAGAATTTAAACTTAAGTGATAGGTAACTATCGCTCTCTCTCTCCTCCATGGGATTATAATTTTTCGTATTTCCATTCGATTCCACACTTTCAATTATACATGAATCACATGAGACGCATCAAAATTAATTAAAATGAATATTGAAAAGAGAAATAACTACAAAAAAAAAAAAAAGAAAACAGAAAAAAAAAATATTAAATAACAAATGATAAAATTTATACAAATATTTTTCTGCATTTCAAACATAACGGATATGAAACATATCTCCGGTTAGCCATTGGACATCCGTTAACACGTGTCAGCCTGTTCCGTTACAATTTTCCAAATGAAATCCGAACAATAAATGCTTTTCAGCCAATTCAGGCAACTGATGATGAGATGAAAAAAAGAGAGAGAGGATATCATGGAAAATGCTTGTATGTATGCTTGTAGCAAACAAAAACTCCTCCATTAAACGGATGCTTATCAGGATAAGCCAGGCATGTAGACAGACAGACACAAATGTATTGAATGAATGTTTAGTTTATTTAAAATATTTTCACATTTACATGATACTCAACTCATATGGAGAAGCAACAAACCAAAATTAGGAATGTGTGTGAAGGGTACTGTCATCAACATCACCATCACCAACGACATATAGCCATCATAGAAGAAGACCAAGAAGCAGAAATAGAAGTGTGCTGTGTAAAAATATATAGAAAACACAAAGAGATTGAATTGAATGAGTAGAGCAGAGAAATGAAACGTTTTACAAGAATTTGAATAAAGCCTTGGGGAAGAAAAATTATTATACAAAGCTTTTGGACTCTTGAGCTTTACTCTTTACCTTACATTTATTTATTTGAAATAAATGCGTAAAGTGTATTGGAATTATTTAATTACATTTATCGGACAAGTATAGATAAATAATTTTAAGTTTTAGAAGAAATTTCTTAAGAAATTCTTTAGAAAATTTCTTCGAATTTTTTTTTTTTTCTGATTCACTTTACTTGTCTCCTTTCATAAGGTGTAAAGATCTCATCGATGTGTTTGTCATAAAATTGATTTGAATTGATTTGAATTGATTTTAAAATTGTTACTTAAGCTCTATTGGTGGGTAATCAACGTATCTGTCGTCGTAAGTATTAACACTGATGCGATAATTTTCTTTGGATAAACAAATCAAAATTGAAGCTTAATATAAACGATTGAACCTTTTAAAAAAAAAGGAAAAAAGAAAAAAAAAAACCTAAAATAATTTTTCGGATTATGAAGCATTCATTACGCAATAACGGAAAAGTGAATTAACGCTTCAATGCTAACGCTTTTTAGATTACGTCGTTGTGGATGTTGGAACAAGTTGATGTCTCTTGAATTGTGGCTGTGCTTTGACGTGCTGTTACTTTACTCTTATTGTTGTTGTTGTTGTTGTTGTTGTTATTGTTACTGCATACCTGGTCATGTCGTTGATAATTTATGTCACATAAAACCAACTGAATTGAATTCAAATTCTCCGCATAGCGCGGTAGTTAAGTAAAACGCAAAATTTAACAATAATGAGGACAGAGAGAGTGATAGAAAGACACACACACAGAGAGAGAGAGAGAGAGAGAGAGAGAGAGACAGAGCGAGATAAGAGGGAAAGGAGGAAGAAAGAGGAGAAACCATTTATGGACACAGGTTCCCGCAAAATAATACCGCATTTATTGACAATATTCACACTGACGCTGCCACCACTTTAACTTTGACTACGCTTCAATGTCGTTATCGTCAAAAAAAAAACAAAAAAAAAATTTAAAAAAAAACAAAAAAAAAAGTGGAAAAAAAACACGTTCACTGTTGCTTTCTTGCCGCGTACTTTGGGAAATCAAAAGTGTGTGTTGATATTGGGTGTTGTTGGTTGACTATACAACTGTGCGTGCGTTTGTATGCTTTGAGAAGATTTTGTGCTAATTTAATTTATGCTTAAAATATATTTTGGGGCACAATGTGCACACAGCAGCAGCACAACGCTAGGATATATATCTACGTCCAGCGTGTACGTACGTACGTACGTACGGTAGTTACGTTCATTGGTTAATTTTTATGCCATCGATGGTAAACCTTAAAATATTTTTAAATTTTCAACTTGAATAAATTTCGAATAAATACAAAAAAAGAAAAAAGAAAAGAAAACCCAAAGGAAAGAAACTGTTGACATTTTAAATAAGTCCGTCCCTTCGTCCATCATGTTGTTTATTGGCCCCTAGAGGAATTCATTTAAATACAGAGAATTTCTTAAGAAAAACCCAAAGCATCAGATGTCCTTCCTTTGCTTACGTAGAGTACATTTTTCATACACTAATCAAAAGATATTGCTTGCAGGCACTTAGTTAGTTTGGTAAGAGGGCGCCAAAGTGTATGAATCTCTCTTTCGGTTGGCAGTTTATCCGTCAGTTAAATTTGTTGTCAAAATGTTTTAAGGCTTTTTTTTTGTTTTTTTTCCTTTTTTTTTGTTCAGTTTAAATAACTTATTTACAATGATGTGATTTGATTGACTTCTGTCAGCCTTTGTCTTATTTGTCAGTCAAAAATTTGTTTTTCACACGCTACACACGTTTATCTTCAAATAATAATTCTTAAGGTTATTCTTGAGTATTTTTCAAAAGAATTCACTTTTTTCTTGTTTAATGGCGCTTATATGAAATGTGATTTAATGTCATGTCATATGACTAGGTATTTATTTGAATTATTTAAGTAATTTGTTTTTTTTAATTTTAAAATAAATGAAGACTTACTTTATCTTGTGTCTGACATCATGAAAGCTGAAGGTCATAATGCTTAGATCTAGAAAGATTAGATTTTGAACCAAAGTCTTTGGAAGTCAAGATATAATTTGAAGGTGAATTTAGAAGCCCTAGACATTAGAAAAATTAACGTCGTACCGCAAGAGTCTTTATGGCAATTAATGTACAACCTACAATTGCGCTCGTTACTTAGATATAACTTCAACATTTCTACCTTCTATTAACTAATGCCGGACCATTACGTTGGTATTCTTATAAAAGCTACGTATTTCGGGTATTATTATTATATTTTTGGAAAGGACCATCGCGGGAGTTTTGTAATAGCTTTAATTGGTCCAAATCGAGGAAAGAGCTCGCTCGAATGTGGAGTTGCTTTGCGACTGTCTTATATCGTTTCGGGTCTCACGTCTCGGGCATCACGAAATCATTTTCAGAACGAGTCATTGCGGGATTGGCTATGGTTGGTCCCAATCGCATTGCAATTGCTTAGGGCATCGGTCTTATCACGTCCCATGTATGTAATTCTATCCGCTTCATCATTAATTAAATGTATACTCTTGCAATGTTGATACCATGCACACACTTCGCGTTTCATCGGACACCGTAGGATTAAGCTCCAACGGTGAGAACCCATTTTAAACCTGTAGGAAGACATTAGTTATTAACATATACATAAGAAAAAAATAATAAACCTTATTGGTATGTGCCTTAGTACTAAGGTTTCTTTGCATATGTATATCATAATTTCGAACGAATAAAGTAAATCATTTAGAAAACTTATATAAAAGTTAGATGCGATATAAAGCTTCTAGTCTTTCATTTGTTCTATGAAGAAGCTTTTGCCATATGAACACTAAAAGGAATGGCTGATGACTTTACGGAGCGACGTTTGCGTTCCTCCCCGTTTTATGGCACTTTCAATTATCAAGACCCATTAAATTATTAAAACCCATTAAAATAGCTCATAACCTTACCGGGTGATATTTGCGTTCCTCCCCGTTGTATGACATTTTCAAATACCAAAAGCCATTTTTGCGAGAGTTCATGTAATTGCATTTTCTACTAGTGAACCCATATATGATCCACAGTTTATGACATATGTGCCCCAAAAACGATAAGTCATAACTTTACTTGATGATGTTTGTGTCCTTCCCTGATTTATGGCACTTTCAAACATCAGAAGCCATTTTTCGACAGTTCACGTGATTACGTTTTCTACTAGTGAACCTATATATAGTCCATATATTAATTTGAGTCATCCAATATAATATCAGGAATTTGTGTATTGTGTTTGCAGTGTGTTATTATCTTAATTAGGTGTCCTGAATGACGTTCGTTATTTTTCTTTTCCTGTAAGAAAACTTCTTCTATAAATCTATCATAAATTTATCATAAGTCATCATAAGTGCACGTCGCTCACACCGTTTTGATGGTTCAACTTCGGATCATTAGTTGATATAAGCACATTCCGGTATATGGGCAAACATTTTTCTAGAGATCTAATTTCTAGAAACTGACACGATCTATATTTTTTTTTTTATATTTCGCTCTTGTGTGCCTCATTAGTACTTGAGCGCAGTATGAATATAAAACGATTAAAGTTCTTTTGCAAAACGTAAGTTTTTACTCTTATTGTTGAATTATTAGTTTATTGGATTGGGATGCATATACTGCATTGCACCATAAAAGAAGTTTGAATGGTTTACATACACGATTATGCTTAAATAGTTGTTAGTAACTTTGTTAAGTTGAAAATGTCAAAACAAAAAAGAAGAAAAAAAAGAAACAGAGCAAATGTCAGCAAAAGGAAAATGTAAACTTTTTGTACCAAAGAAGAAAGTGTGGATGTGTGTGTGTGTGGAACAAAATAACCAACAAGATAGATAAAGTGGTGGTTTAAGGTAAAATGCACTTTTGGTCATAACATAAGCTTTGAATTTTTAATAATTTTTGTTTACACAACAACAATTATCTAACAAAACATTTTATGCGCAATCTCGAGCAACACTTAAAAAAGAGTGTGCTTTTCGTGTGGACAATTTTTCAAAGAAAAAGAAAATTTTTCTTAAAGTAAATAAAAAAGAAAAAATTAAAAAAAAAAAAAAGGTTGATGTTTGAAAGTAAGTTATGCCCCATTTAACACTGACTTGATTCAAGTTAGTTGGTTGCACTGCATTGTTGTCAATGAGTTTCTCATGCATTTCATATACAACAAGTTTCTATATCAAATGTCTTATAGAGATTTATTCATCGAGTGGTGCACAAACAAATAGTTGTGCAGCTAAACCATAATCATTTTTTTTTTTTTTTTTTTTCGATCAAAGTGGTAACAAACATTAAGAAAAAGTGGGGAAGTAAATTAAGCTGATGCTGAAATGTGTTCATGGTAATGGTGATGATGATGATGATGATGATGGCCGTGATAATGATATTATACAAGTTTTTGGTAAAACAAATTTCATGAACTTTTATTTTGAAAACACACTAGATATTACGCTTACTGTGTAGACACCGGAAGTTAGTTTATGATTTGAGATTAAATACGGTTTTGTTTCTGTTTTTTTTTTTTATTATTAATTTCGTAACCATTTCTTTGACTTAGTTACTAAAAAGGTTGCTGGCCAATTGCTTGGCTACCATAAGTCCTATTATTTATTTATTTATTTTTTTTTTTTTTTTTTTTTTTTATATGAACACTTAAGAGAGAGGGTGCTACCTAAGATTATGTCAGTCAGCGTTTACTTCCACTTGTTATTTGATCTGTTGTTCCGAATTGTAAACATATACATATATCTATATATACGTATACATACATACATATACATAGATACACCTGTACATATATATGTATATATATATATATATATAAACATTAAACTTTCATTTATAACACGATATAATATCTATCGCTAACTTTAACTATGATTTTGCTTTAGTTATACATTGCAATGCAATAATTTTTCCTTTCTAGAGCATTAAACGTTACACAATAAAGCTTTGTCTATATATCTTTCACTTTTTTCGGCTGTAAATAGCGGAACAAAAGTTTTTCAAATAAAAGCCAAGGCCATAACGGTTAAGATCGCAGTATACCGTCTCTGGCCTTCCAAGTCACATATAATACGTAGGCTTAGTACATCGTGTATATATAAATAACACACACGCATTTGGTATTTGTATTTGATACGCAACGAATAACGGATAAGTTTTAGAAGAGTAAGTAATAAATATAATTTTATTATCTGCAAAAAAAAAAACACAAAAAATTGTTTAAACAACCCACTTGTTGCTGTTATTGTTGTTTTTGGTTTCATTATATATACAAAACAGATGTTACCGGCTACTTTAATAAGTTTGGCTTACTTTTTAACAATAAGTACAGCATCGCATGTTAGCACGGAAGATTTAACCATTTCGGATGGTCATCAATCCTTGTCTGGTCATCATCATCAACCGGTTGAAACTTATTCGGAAGTTTCAAAACCAGTACCAGTGCAAGTTATTGAAAAAATCCCTTTACCGATACCGCATCCGGTACCGGTTAAAGTACCTAATGTTATACGTTTACAAATTCCTGAGCCATATGCCGTTCACGTGCCGGTACAACAAGAAATACAAGTACCAACCTATCGTATTGTACCAGAAATAACTGAGAAACGTATACCGTATACAGTAGAGAAACCATATCCGGTAGAAGTTGAAAAACCTTATCCAGTCGAAGTGGTTAAACAAATTAAAATTGTTGTACCTAAACCTTATCCAGTACCGTATCCGATCTATAAACATGTCGTACAAAAAGAACATGGTGGAGGAGGTTGGTAAAAAAACTGAATGATCATCAGAAAGTGTAGAGAAAGAAAGAAAGAAAGTAGATAATAGCAGTTAATTAGTAATTTTTCATTTGAAAACTTCATTTATTATTATAATCACGAGGCTTTTTTCTAGATTTACTTGATAGTTATATGTTATAGTATTTATATAAATTAAATTATAAAAATACTCAGTACAAAAAAACTAATTATAAATAAATATAAATTTAAGAAAGAAATTTGACTGCAATTGATTGACGTGCTATCGAGTCCACTTTGAGAAGTTTCACTATAATCAATACTAACTTTTAAAATCAAATCGTTAAAAGATGGAAAAACCTATAAGTGGGTGTCAAAGTGTATTTTTGCGAAATTTGGAAGCTTAGTAAGAGAACATTAAGCTCTAAAATCAAATCATTAAAAGTTGAAGAAACTCATAAATGGTCGTCAAAGTGTATTTTCGCTAACCTCTAAAATTAAATCATTAAAAAAAATTAGAGAAACCTATCAGCGGTCGTCGTTGCGAATTTTGGAAGTTTAATAAGAAAACCATAATGATGAGCCAATTTCTAAACCTACCAAAATACTTTGCAATATTTATTTATTCTTTAAGGTTAGATTCGCCTAATACGAATATAATCGTTTCTCATATTTTAGTTCACACTTTTAATTGATATCCAATCTTTTATGAATTTTATGACGTTTTGAGAATTTTTCGATCGCTTTTTTGAATGAGGATAAATTAAATTTTGAATATATGCTTTCGCGTTTAGGGCCTAATACTTCGTGAAAAGTAGTTGCAAGAGATTTTCCCCTATTAACTTTATTAATATACCTTAAATCGAGTATTCATCTATTTTTATAGCCATCACCGAAGGCGAGGCGTGTATTCAATTTATTTGTTATGCCCAGAGGGAAGCTTCAGAGACCTCACAAAGTAAAGCATGTCCGTCTGTCCCTCTGCCCATCTGTCTGTCTGTCCCGTTGTCCATCTGTCTGTCTGTCCCTTTTTCCATCTGTCTGTCTGTCCATCTGCTTATGGCATGTTTAAAGCAAGAGAATCAAAGTATATTTACTCTTGATCAGCATCAAATTTAGAATCGATGTAAACAATTTCGTATGTCCTTCTGTCCGTTTCTGCAAAGTTTTTGATGACCGCAAAAATAAATAAATCGACTTCAAATTTTGCAGAAGCATTGGAAAAACGCACCAAGGCGGTCAGAAGACACGCTTGCAGTACAACGTAGACTAAAAACTTTTTTGCTTTCGAAAGCAGAACAAAAATGAATTTTTTGCTTATTACTCATAAACCATAGATCTATAAAAATTTCCACATATATTCCGCTATCCCGTAGACTCTGTACAAAAATGGAAAGAACCACGCCTACTTGATATAATAAAATATATAAATTTAATTTTGTTGTGAAAAGGCTTGTAACGTTAACAAAGATGCTTCAGAAACCACATAAAATGCATATTTTCTTGATAAGTAGGAAATTCGAAATCTTTCTAGACGTACCCCTATGCCTGTCTGTCCATTTCTCTGTATCTGCTTATCTGTGTAATGTCTGTGGTAAACATTCTCATACCCGCAAAAATGAAGATATCCTCTTCTAATTTGCCAGAAGCCCTGGAAGTTCTTTCACATACGTTACTAATGAAAATGGTCTAAATCTACCACAGACCATGCCTTTAGTATAAAAGGAGATGAAAATACGTCCATTTTTTCTCTGTTTTAGGTAGTTCTTATAGAATGCAAAATAAAAATCATTACGCTGTTCCATAAAAGTAGAAAACATCTGCCTTGCCCATATATAAAAATTTACTTTTCTCCCTTTTTTTTAAGATAAAGGTGGTGGGTGGGTATAAAAGATTCGGCACTGTCAAGTCGATTTGGTTTTCAAGCAAATTGACAAACATTAGATAATATTTGATGGCCATTGATAAGAACCATGCTATGAACCTAATTAATAGTTGCTGTACTGCTCAAATTGTTTACTGTGAATGATCAGGAAATATTGATGAAAAGTGTTGAAAATTTTTCTGTATTTTTGCAGTGTTTTTTGAAATTCAGTTCGAATAGAGGAATAAAAGATTCGTCCACAAATCCGTTTTATAAGTTGAAACAGAGCTTCCAAATTTCAATTGATGCTCTTGATTGAGACAATTGATCGATCGATTCATAAATTCATAAATTGATCAAAAAGTCTTTTCAGCTCCATATAAACAGAATAACTAAATTAAATAATCGCCCTTTGGACAATCGTATCATAGTTTATCATAGTTTTAGGCTATAAACGAAATTATTTTCCTCTTGTCTCGAATATTCATTCTTTCGAATTTGTTTAATAAGTAATGCAAAAATGCAATTCTTCGCGCTACCATTTCGATTTTCAATTTAATTCAGTACATGCATGCATGTATAGTTTAAAGGCTCATCTCATTCTCATTCTCATTCTCAATCTCATTCTATTTCTTAGTCTATTAATGGAAGAATGTAAAGATGCATGAGGATGAGTTCAAATTGCCAGTAGCTATAAACATCTTGTGAATATTAATTTCATTAATTCAATTCGAATTTATTATTATTATTACAGATGTAGTTGTTGTTGATGTTGATGTTGTTGTTGCTGTATAATGTTTACCTAAAATCACTGAAATTGTTCTGTTTACAACTCGCTAAGCTTTCTTTGGCGCTTTAATTGCCGAAAGCTATGCATGTAACTAAATTTTGTTAAACTCCGTTGTCCACTCTTTCGCAAAATTACAAACGAGCTTACATATATAGATATATATATATATGTAACGACATACAGTGTTGTTGGCACAGCGGGGGCATATGTAAGTAGTGCAAGTTATAATCTACATATACGTTTATACGTTTATGTATAAATGTGTGTGTGATTGTGTGTGTGTGTGTGTAATGTGAAATGTTGCAATTGAAACAGCATTTGTTTTCGAATAAATGTTAGTTGGTGTTGTTGTTGTTGTTGTTGTCGTTGTTTTGCGTTCGTTATGTTCATCAAAGGTCGCTGTCTATGCTGCTGTACGAAACTATACACGAAAATCATATGGTGTATAGTTGTTATTGTTAAGACTGTGCTGGCTGATTATCTCCATTACATCCATACATACATAGATATATACATACATAGTTGTTACATGGACAGACTTGCTTAGATGTATTATTCGCGTGGTATTTTTGCACAATTGCTTGGCACTTTGTAACTGTCAGCGTCTATTAAGAGCCTCATATTTTGACCCATTGAGCATTGCCGCACGCGTTCTACTGTTTTTTTCGTTTTTTTTTTCTTTTTCTTTGTCTTCTCTTTCTTTCTTTTCATTATAGATGTACTGGTCGCTCGCTCGCTTCTCTTTGTTTGCGTGTGTGTGTGTTTGTGTGTATGTCCACGAAGTGTACAATGTTTCAACAACTATGCCTGCCTGCCTGCCTGCATGCATGCATGCATGCATGCATACATAGCTAAGCCATAGCGTACCATGTTTACCGGATGAAAATGAAATGAAATTGCATGTGCTCTATGTGCTTGTGTTGTGTCTATGTTTCATGTTGTTGTTTAAGTATTGATTGCATTTTGTGGTGTTTTTTTTTCTGTTGTTTGTTCTTTTTTTTCACTTTGGCTACTTGAGCTACTTTCTGCTTGTTTAGCAAAGCAATGCAATCACACACACACACACACAAACAACAGGTAAATGGTTAATATGCAAATTTTTTATCTTTTAACATGTATGCGGGGGTACATAACACAACCAAATTCAGCAGCAGCCACTAGCTTTTGTATTGAAAATAATCAGAAAACACGACAACAATAAGAACAATCATAAATGCTTTGTTGCGCAATTTGCACAATAGTAGCAAAAGAAAAAAAAGAAAAATACATTTTGGGCAACTTCATTATAGCTTTTTGTTTGCTGTTGTCGGATCGTGTGTGTTTTTCTTGGTTAAGTGTGGTGTGATATTTTTTTGTTTTTTTGCTGCATATACTTGTCTGTCTTTGATTATTTTTAGAGCACAATATTGGAATACGTGACTATTTCGTTGTATTTCTGCGGTAATTGTTATGTCTTGTACCACACTACCATTTGCCTCTCTATTGTCACCCACCACCACCTCCACCACCCCCACCACCACATCTCCTCTTTAATCTTTAATGTTTGTTAGCATATTCTTGTACTTGCTCTCCGTTAAATTCAGAGTTAAGTTCAACAGGTTGCGATAATATTTGTCAAAATGTACATTAATGTCTTTTATATAACAACAACAACAATAGTAACAATATTTAAGTAATAACGTAGAATAGATTTAAAAAAATCTATTAGGTAGTCTAAAAAATTATAAGCCTTTAGAAATTCAAAATTCATTTGGTTCATTTGTTATATGACTTTGAAATATTTTGAAGCTTAGATTTCATAAACATTATTCCCAAATATTAATAGATTCTAATCATGACACAATTGCAAGACTTCCGAAAGATTTCCGAACCGAAAAATATTATTTGATTTTATTATTCTGATTCTTATTCATAAATAAATGTTACGAAAATAAAAATATTCTCCTGGTTGGGTATCAAATTGTAAACTTCATTCCAAGCTGTTTATGATTCACTTTTCAAATCTTAAATTTATTTTGACAACAGACAAGTATAACGGTTAAATAACATAAACAAGAAAGTAATGCACGGGGGCCACGTATGTACATTTTTTATGGATGTGAAGCTGGCTTACCACTTTTTTCTTAGGGTTTGTGTCTTTGTTAATAATGTCTTTGTTAAGATAATTCGATAACAAAGCGGAATTGCAAAATAAAAAAAATGCTTACAAAAATCAAACAACAGTAAAAAAATGCAAACTTAAATGAGAAACTAAATTTTAAGTTATGTTATAAAAAATACGAAAAAAATAAAAAAAAAAATATTATTGTTACTAATCATTATGAACAGTGCGCAGTGCGCTGGAGAAAAAATTTCTTTGTACAAATTTTAAAGAAAAAATTCACTTCCAATTGTTTGATAAACGTTAAAGGACACTAAAACGTAACAGAGAAACGTTACTTCATTACCGTTAAGAGGAGAGATCATAGTCAAAAGTCTGTGTTTCATAATTGGTACCTAATTCAGATATAAATATTGTTAAACCTGAAATCAATAATAACAAATTTCTCATGCAAAAATTAAATTTAAATTTAGAAGCATGTGTTGGAAGTCCTTTCAAGACGTCCAAACCAAAGGCATCAACAATGATCCAAGATTCGAATTTTTGTTAAAGTCTATCACCACCGATAAGTCTTTGCCTGGAGTATCTAATCTAATGCGGGTTCAATGTCTACAAAGCTTGGACAAATGGTTATTAAACACTGAGAGAGTTGAGAATCTGTAAAGTTTTAGTTGCAAAATCAGATCTATTAGTATGAATACAAAAACAAGAACAAGGAATACACAGAGAAGAAAAATGAACTTAAATTTGTTTGTTTTGTATGCATACGTACATCTATGTGTGTGTGTGTGTGCGCGCGCGGGCGTCTGTGTTATTAAGTAGATATATAAAATATCATAAAATCAAATACGGACAACAGGTGGACGAAAAACTCCTATCGCTATAGTCCCTTCTCTTCACTTTTATATTTCATCTCTAGCATCGATATCTTCTTAAGGTATTTCAAGAATTGAAAAGTAATCAAATGTGATGCAATTCATTTATTGAGAATTGTGTTATTTGATGATCCTCTCATGACTTGCTAGGCTTTAAACCTTTTTTCTTTATGTTCTCGTTTTATTCGCCTTAAAATAGTTCCCGTCAATTTAACATTCAAACTCTAAACTTCACTTTAACTTTGGTTGGAACATAATTTACAACTTAATATTCTGTTTAGCGAAATAAGCTATTTTTAAGTAGTCTGTACACACACACAGGAGCACTTACTTTTTAAGTAGCCTGCACAGGGAGTCCTACTTTTTAAGTAGACAGTGCTTTTTAAACAAATATACTCTCTTTATTGTTTTCACGCAGGTTGCTCTCTTCTTATCTATATAATCGCTTTATACAAGTACTTCATCTCTAATCAGTTTGTTTTTCTTTTATAAATCGTGCTCATGAATCGTATAAAGTGTTTTGCAAATTTGTGATAAATTATTAGAAAAAAAGAGCTTTTAAAATATTTGTCGGTATTTATCGGTAACTAATTAAAAGTAGACAGTTTTTAAAAGGAATAAACAATAATAGAGAAATTATAACAATAATTCTTCAACTAATCTTTTGCTAATTTTTATAACTAAATGTTTCATTCAGCAAAATAAGCGGTGCTTTATGTCAAATACTCTCTCTTTCTTGTTTTCACGCAGGTTGTTCTCTTCTTTTCTCTGTAATTGCTTACTACAAATACGTAATTTCTAATCAGTTTCTTTTTCTGTGTAAGCCGTGCGCGTGAATCTTATAAAGTGTTTTGCAAATTTGTGATAAATTATTAGAAAAAAAGAGTTTTTAAATTCTTTGCTGATAACTGATTAAAAGTAGACGGTTTTTAAAAGGAACAAACAATAATAGAGAAATTATAACAATAATTCTTCAACTAACTTTTTGCTAATTTTTACAACTTAATGTTTCATTCAGCAAAATAAGCGGTACTTTATGTCAAATACTCTCTCTTTCTTGTTTTCACACAGGTTGTTCTCTTCTTTTCTCTGGAAGTGCTTAATGTAAATACTTCATCTCTAATCAGTTTGTTTTTCTCTTGTACGTCGTGCGCGTGAATCTTATAAAGTGTTTTGCAAATTTGTGTTCAAATATTAGAAAAAAAAGAGTTTTCAAAATATTTGTCGGTAACTAATTAAAAGTGGACAGTTTTTGAAAGAATAAAAAATAATATAGAAATTATAACAATAATTCTTTTCAACTAATTTTTTGCTAATTTTTACAACTTAATGTTTCATTCAGCAAAATAAGCGATGTTTTATGTCAAATACTCTCTCTTTGTTGGTTTTACGCAGATTATTCTCTTCTTTTCTCTATAATTGCCTAATACGTCATCTCTAGTCAGTTTGTTTTTCTTTTATGAATCGTGCGCGTGAATCTTATAAAGTGTTTTGCAAATTTGTGATAAATTATTAGAAAAAAAGAGCTTTTAAAATATTTGTCGGTATTTGTCGTGCTTTTCGTCGATAATTAATTAAAAGTGAATAGTTTTTGAAAAGAATAAAATATAATAAAGAAATTATAAGAGAAATTCCTTCACAAATTTACATTTCGATGCCTTGAGCTTTTGTATTTTATTTATCGATAACTGGACATATCAGTTTCTCTTTATTCATTTATCGATTTGACATTCGGATCATATACATAACTATATTGGTTTTACTTTCCGGAAAATCAGGTGAGTTTTACTATTTATTTTATTTTTGCAACCAATTGATAAAATAATAAAATTTCGTACCATTCGAGTGAGTTGAGAGGGAATCTCTTTATATCGTAATTATATACAACATTGAAGGAGGAGAGTATGCCGACTTTTTTTTATATAATACGAAGATTTTTGAGTCAATTTGCTGGTATTCATCTGTTCGTTCTTTCTGTTTGTTATTTGCATTATTTCAAATTCGTTGAAATTCGACGAATGCGCTCTTCTCATAATCCGGCTAATTAAACTTGCTAGGAAGTTCGATCCGTATTCAAGATTAATCATTTTATACATTACTGTCCGCGATTTGATAGAAATATTCGTTCATTTAAAGGAATTTATTTAAATATTGAATCCATTTAGCCTATGGATGTTCGCCTAAAGTTTAACTTAAGGTCCAAGGTGATGAGTAAGCTTTTTTTTAGGATATGAGATTAACAGTAAGTTTTTATTTTCAAACACGTCGTATAATTTTACAAATTATCCAAGTATTGTGCTGAATAGACTTGTGTTTTTTTCTTATAGTAAATTTGGTATTTTGCTCAAAAAAAAATTAGCGAATTTTGTAAATCCTTACATTCAATAAAAGCCCCAAAACAATAGCATTCTGGAAGTAAAAAGAAGTACTAAAGCTATAAAACTGTTTACATATTTCGGCTTTTTCCGGCGAAATGTGACAAAACTTGGAACGATTTATTCATTAATTATTGTTGTAAACGATTTAAATTAAACGAAATCGTTGGAATATTTTTCCACCTAAAATTACTTAGTTTAGAGTGTAGTTGTACAGAGCACAAGGGATGCTAACAATAAAAATAATAGAAAAAAAAAAAAAAAATTGAATAGATCAGTGTTGATAAACTTTATAATTACTTCCTCATGCTTCGCCAAATGTTTAAAGATTTCTACGATATTGTTACGATATTAATTTTATCATGTCGTCTGCGACACCTGGAAGGAAACAACAGAGATCCAACTATTATATATATATTTGATCAACGTCAAATTTAGAAATGATTTAAGCAATTTCGTTTGTACGTCTGTCCGTCTCTGTAATATCTTTGGTCAATATTCTCCTGGCCCCAAAAATGAAGATATAGGCTTCAAATTAGCACAAACATTGGGAGTTCTTTTATATACGTTGCTATCGAAAATGGACCAAATCGGTCCCAGGTCATATCTTCACTATAAAATGAGCTTAAAACACGTACGCTTTCCAGCTGTTTTGCTCAATGCAATATAAAAATTTCCACTGTATTCCATAAAAACGGAAAGAATCTGCCACACCCATTTAGTTGTTTGTTTATTACTCATAAATCATGGCAGATAGATTTATAAAAATTTTCAGAAATATTGTACTGGTTATCCCGCAGCCCCTGCGCAAAAACGGTAAGAATCGACCACCTTCATTCAATATATTAAAACTAAATTCTTTTGTGGAAACGTTTGTAATGTTAAGAAGAATTCTTCAGAAGCCCCGTGAAATGTATATATTCTTGATCAGTATAGAATTCGGAATCCATCTAGATGCATCCGTCGGTACGTCTGTCCATCTGTCTGGCCGCTTAACTATCTACTTTCTGTGATAAACATTTTCCTAGCCGATGAAATAAAGATATCGGCCTCAAATTTGGCAGACAAATTGGAAGTTCTTTCACTGCCCCGCCTACTTATTACAATTTAGTTTTTCCTTCTTTTTTAAGATAAGGGTGTGATAGGTATCAAAGATTCGACACAATCGAATATAATTTTCTTGTTCATTCACATATACCTGAAGTAAATATATATCGGGTTTTTTCCGCACGCATATACTCGATAAAACATTTAACTAAACAATTATAATTTAAATTGTTATTATAGGGTTTATAGTTCGGATTTATTCTTATCTTCATAATTTCAAATTACAGTTATTATCTTTAGAATCATATGTTGCTAGTAAACACTACATTTGTTGTGAACATTAAATAAACAAAAAAAAAATAAGTAAATAGATTAGTTAACTAAAAGCATCGAGACGAAACGACAAAACATACAAGATAACTAAAACGAAGAAGAAAAACATTAAACTAACAACACTTGTTCTCTCCCATCATTATAAAGGACCTACAGAGCAACTTGATTAATGCATGCTACTACTGACATTTTATAGGCTAATTACCCACTTTTAAGATCTGAAATTACAAAAAAAAAAAGAGAAACAAAAAAGCAATAAACAAAAGGACATTGGTATACAAACACATACACACTTATTAAATAATCTGATCTTTATATGCAGATATAGACGTATACGTACATACATAAAATTATACAAAAAAAAAAAAAAAAAAACAGAGTTGTTATCTGCGTAGACATGCGGCTTTCATCTACAAAACACTTAACAATTTCAAAACTTCACAACAACAATGCTTTACAAGCAAGCTTTGTCGGCCTTTTTCTCGGCTCAAATACAATAAGAGCAAGCGAGTGAGATAGCCAGAGAGAGAGAGATAGAGAGAGAAAGTGAGAGAGAGCGAATCCGAAAAGAAGCAATGCAAACGAGCACAAACAATCTGAAAACTTCCCACAAAATTTTGCCTTTAACAAGAAGACGATTTATTTTGTTAACTTTTTATTTGAATGCACGTATGTTTTTTTCAATGTATCAATAGAGTGCTTGTATGTGTATGCTTATGTACGTTTAAGCTTAGCTTCTAAAATCTCTTAAGCCATTTTGTAGAATAAATACACTTTGGCTTCTATCGACATTGTTGACTGCAACTTATCCTTCAATTGGCGACATTTTTTCAATCGTTCTTTGTCCAACAACACAGGCCGAGAACATCAGTAGCAGTAGCAGCATCAGCATCAGCATCAGCATCTCAGCATCTCAGCATCTCAGCTACAGTTACCATTGAATGCATTGTTGTGCATATAAACGTACGTACATACACATGTGTGTAGTTTATTTGCTTGACCACGTCAATTTTGTGATTCCACGAAATGGCTTGATATCGCCTCAAAATAGCGTACGCATATGAAGGCATACATGTACGTAGAGTACAATAAATGCATAGCTTGCGTAAGACAGTAGCCAGCCACTTTTCTGCTACGGTTCTTGTTATTGTTGTTATTATTGTTATTGTTGTTACTTTTGTTATTTTTATGGTCGTCGCAGCTCACACAAAAACTAAACTAAAATTGTGCTGTTTTTTTTATTTATTTATTTATTTTTTTTTATATTTATTTTCAATGGTTCCATTTCATAAAAGATGGCGTCCATCACTTGAATTTAAGACGATCTTTTTTTTTTTTTGTTTCATGGACTAAAGAAGTTTAAAGAACAGCAAAAACTTACAACAACCAAACTTGTTGCAATGAATGCCGCTTAAACTTCAAAGGATGACTGAATCGGTTTTCTTCATTCGTTCTTCGATTTAGTGTGGTATGAATGCACTTCATCTGAGCGACTCAATGTAATCCTGCATGTGTGGAAAATTGCATTGAAATGCAAATTTTTTCAATTCAATTGATGTGCAGCGGTGGGAGACAGGCGTTTTATACCATATATACATATGTAAGGTTTTAAGACTTTTTATACAGCGATTCTTTAGGGTTTTGTTTTTTGTTTTTTTTTTTCGTTTTATTTCAGTCAAACCTTATGCATATGATGATGACGACGATGATGATGCTGAATGAAGATGATGATGATGCTGATGAAGATGATGATGATTGCCGTCTTTATTCCTCATCCCCATCAGCGGCAAGCAACATCATCGTAGTCATCATGTTGATTACCATTGAATAATGTATTCTTTTGTTTGTGGAACCACGAGCCGCCAAAGAGAGGTTTCATTATTTTTGTATCCTTTCACTTGGGTACCTATTGTTGATTGATTAAAGCGGCTCTATGTACGGATTTCCTTTTTAAGTGCATTTCTTAGAAAATTTTGGAAATGAAAAAGAAAATTTCAAAAGATTTATAAGTTTCGATAAAGCTGTATTAAGATGAAAAGGACCAACGAAGAGAGGACAAAAGTTTCCTCTCAGAATGGGGTGGGTTTCGAACCGATTCAAAATAAAAACTCTTTCGTACTTCTTCTACAAGACTACTTGGAAAGGAAATGTAGGCTGAGATTTTTTGGGAGGGAATATTTCAGAAAGATATGAACGGAAATATAATGTAAATGCAATGATTTTTGTAGTATGATCGCCTTTCCTTTTAGTAGTTAGTTAGTCGTCTTTCATATTTTGTTTAATAAATTATAATAATAACTTTTCGTTACTAATAACAAATCAATAAAATGTTTATTTAATAAACAAGTATTTATGCCACACACATGCGCTCGTCGATATATTTCTAATATTTATGAGCATTTATTTTAAGAGTTGGCGCCAATGTCCGTATAAGTAAGCACAGAACAATTGGAGAAAAGAGACTCTAAAAATCGGAGAATACTAAACACCCTCCAACTTTAGCAGTTTTTGCAATCAAAATAAATTAAGATGAAATGACTTTAGACAACCCGGTCCCTAAATTATATATTTTTAATCGTAAATAGATACACAAAGATCACCAACTAACGTACTTGAACAAATTTTGAATTGAAAACTTAAGTGACTCTGACATCGCAAACTTTTTTTTACGTTTTTTTTAACCTTTTCAAACTTTTAATTATTGATAAAAATATGATAAAAATATGATAGATATGATAAAAATATGATAAAAATAAAAAATTCCAATTTCCACTTATGCTTTCTTGGGGTGTGTCTATTATATATGAAATTTAATATTTCAATTTGAGTTGGTTGTGGAAAGTACCATCTGTAGAAAATCAAAAATATAAAGAGACCAAGATAGACCCGAGCTTCGCTGTCTCCGAATCTCCCGAACGTACAGAGATACAAAATCACGAATATAATTGGAAGGACTGACAAATAGGCAGCTAAAAAGAGTCAATGCGCTAACGGAAGTCACGAAGGTAAATGAGCACCGTTACGATCAGACGAAACGATAGAAGCATGAATGGATCAGACGCTGACAAGTATTTTTTTGTGGGTTACAAGTAAAATGACAACATTAAAACACCCCCAACATTTTGTGCTGTGTTTCAAAAGGAAAAAATCCAATGAGTCCAATTTCAAAATCACATTTTAAAAGCACACTACCAGCAAGTGGCGCTTAATTTAAACACATAGTCATGTGCATGCATATTCATATAAACAGCCTGTCAGCCTGCCTGGCCTGCCTGTGGTCTGTTTCATTTGTTAGCTGCTACAGTTGCTTTGAAATTGTTTATGTTAGAAAAACGTATAAATTTCTATCCATTTTTGTTGCTATTGTTATTGTTGTTGTTGTTGTTGTTTTTTTTTTTTTTTTGAAAAAGAAAAAAACCAATTAATTTACCATTAATATTCCGTAGCAATTGCAATAGAACAACGCTCATGCATATGGATATCTTTGTGGCATTCAATAGAGACGACTTACTGGCGTCTAATTAAGCTTTTCGTTGACGTTTGTTAATCATTGTGCGGTGAAAAGTGTACGAAACAAAATGAACAACAAAAGTAAGATTGCATAGATCAACGAGGCATTGAATTATATTTGATTTATGAAGAAATATAAGCGAGAGTGCACAGATTGCATTTACACAGACGATGATGATAATGATGATGATGATCATGATGACGATGATAGCTACGTTTCTATTATATCCACTCCATTTAATCGTATCCATACAGTTCTTGTTTACTCTCAACTTCCATATAGTTTTTGTTTACTCTTAACATAACTTCAATTGGAAATAACATTATTTTCTGATCAAAAAAATTCGAGTAAGGAAAGTTTTTCTATGATGGTGTCAAGAGGGAGGCGAGATTTTTCAAGGTAGCGCAAGAGAAAATAAGAAGGCTTTGTTTACATTGAAGTATATTTTATAATTTTTATACCCACTAGAGAAGGATAGAGACGGACTTGATTTACCTTTGTTTTGTGGCACGGGCAAATGGACGTTAGAGTCTACGTGAAGCACATATAACCTTCACTGAGTCGATTTTAAACATTGCACGTTTTCTTCGTTTGGTCGTTCATCTTCCTTTCTCTTTCTTTCTCTCCACTCTTCCCCGCGCGTTCTCTCTTTTTCTGTCTCTGTCTCCTCTTTTCCTCGCTCTTTCTCTGTGTCTGTCTGTCCGTCCGTTTAAATCTCTCCCTCCTCTTCCCTGCTCTCTCTCTTGCTCTCTCTCTCTCCCATATCCTCTACCCCTCCCTCTCCTCGCCTCTTTGTCTGTTTGTCTGTCCGTCTGTGTCTCGTTTCTCTGTCTCTGTCTCTTTCTCCCTCTCTCTCCCCTTTTTTCTCCCTCTCTCTCCCTTTCTCCCCCTCTCTCTCTCCCTCTCTCTCTCCCTCTCTTTCTCCCTCTCTCTTCTTCTCTCCAGCTTTCTCTGTCTCTCTTTCTCTTCCTCTGTGCCACTGTATCTCTGTCTGTCTGTCTGTCTGTCTCTCTCTCTCTCTCTCTCTCTATCACTCTATCTCTCTATCTCTTTCTCTCTCTATTACTCTCTCTCTCTCTCTCTCTCTCTGTCTCTTTCTCTCTATCTTTCTATCTCTCTATCTCTCTATCTCTCTATCTCTCTCTCTTTCTCTATTTCTCTTTCTCTATCTATCTCTCTCTATCTCTCACTCTGTCTTTGTCACTCTCTCTCATCCCCTCTCTGTCATCTGTGGCTTCAAAATTTCCCTTCGAAAAAATTAAGATAAAAAGTTAAAATATGGCATAAATGGTTTTTATTAATCAACGTATGGCGAGTTTGAAATGATCCTTTTGCCACCAGCTGCACAACAAGTCAAAACTAAAATTTAGAATATAAAAGAAGAAAAGTTAGTGAAAGACCTTGGTTTGTGTAGTTTGTTTTATTCATTTTGATAGGTTTTAACGTCATTCAAAATACATTTTCAAAAAATATATTTATAATTGTGAGTCGTTTATATTAAATTTACTTAATAGCAAACGATATCAACTCAATTTATCTGCTTCAAGTTTTTGATCACAATCTGTAACTCTGCGTAAGTGAAGTTGCTTTTTATTCCCATCACCGAAAGTAAGGCGTTTGTGTCGAAATACATATGGGTATAATATATATGGATAGAGTAAAACTGCTTACGCTTACGAAAAAGCTTACCCAACGTTTGTCTCTAGTTAGTTTAGAAGAAAATCAATACTTTGTTATGAAAAGCACTTCCTTGAATCAAAATGCAAAATTGAAAAAGTTAAGTGTAAACTCTCTTTCCAATCAAAAATATTTTCAATACAAAGCAGGTTGACTTTTGAAAAGACATCCTGCTTAAGTGTACATTTGCAAATAAATTGTAACAGAAATCAAAATGTAATTGTGTATAGTGTTTATTGTATATGTTAAACACAAACGGTGACGGTTATGTTATGCCAAAAAAGGTGCTGCTGCTATGTCACCTTATTTAGTTGTAATGGACAAGTACAAATTTTTCCACGAATACGTATCTCGGTAGATGAAAAACCTATCTAATGGAACGTAAACAACAGGAATCAAATGTACAACAAATTGCCGATCGTTTTGCATAAAACGCTCTTATTGTTGTTTGTGTGTGATACCTTGAATTCTTTTTACAAGATAAAGCAGAGATTTGCATATCACACGCTGAAAAGGCAATTTAGTTATGGCTACGCTTACAAAAAAAAAAAAAAAAAAAAAAAATAAAATGCATCTGTTTTTGTTTTGCATTTTTTTGTTGTTGTCTTTTAAGCAAGAAAAATATGTATACAAACATATTAACGCAAGTGCATAGAAAAAAAAAAAGGAGAACTCAAGCTGTGCTGACCTGAACGCATGACAAAACAAACGAACAAAAAGCAATAAGATAACCAACCAACTTTCTCTTTAGTTAGCTATGGAAGATTTTCTGAGGAAAATTTACAAAGATACCAAAATTGGTTTCATATTCATATATAATACGATATGAATCCATGAAATTAAAGACCAAAAAAAGTAAATGTTGTCGTAAACATAACATTAGTTCGTGAGATTTAAATTATAAACTGTTATTAAAGAAATCCTTTTTGTTTGTATATATAAAAAAAAATGGAAATGGGAATATATATATATATGTATATAAACATAATGAATATATAGATGAAAATTAAATGCAAATGTTGAAAATGTTAAATTTTGAATTTGAACGCATTTAGGGGGCATCTAGGAGAACGCAAGAATCACTAGCAGGATATAGTTTTCTTTCAACATGTGTGGTCTTAAATGCCAAATTAGAAACTTGTTTATTTATTACAATTTTTGTACAACTTATTATACAAGTACTTGAGAAAAAAAAGTCATTTACCTACCGCAGGCTTCAAACCAACATGAAATTAGGAGAAATCCAAGAATTACAAACAGATTATATTCCACTGTACCATACACTATGAATAATTAAAATTTATGAAAACGAAAATCGAGAAAATTATATTCACTTCGTAACATGCTTAGGTATGTCCATCTGTCCTTGCGACCTAAATATTTCTTCGATTGCAAAAATGAAGATATAGTCTCCAGATTTGGCGAATTTGGTTGTTCGCCAACATCTCACAAAGTATACATATTCGTGATCACTATGAAATTTTTAAATCGATTTATTCGTCTACATCTGTCCATGTGAAATTATAAGTACCGTGTGCTAACCAATTGCGTCACTGGAAGTGATGTATGATTCACAGAAGCAGTTTCGGATATGGGAACATAGCTGGTATGAGCTGTTTCGATTATTTACCAAGTACATAATAATCCAAGAGATAAGATGGTAGGAGGACCTTCCGGGAAGTATAATTATCCAAAGCTCCAACCAAAATTCGCGGGAATGCGGTTAGCCAAAGAAAGATTGCAACTTGTAAGTGTTGCTTACCCAATACACTACATGAAACATGCTTTCTTGCCCGTTTGCTGGTGCGGCCGTTCGGGGATTATCGCAGTTGTTGTGGAAGTACCTAGATAGGAACTTCCTCCCACCAGAGAGTAACTATGGACTATACCCATTGAATGTGTGTTCTGGAATCATGGAAATCGCGGTTCACTATTTGGGGGACGCTGACTATCGTTCTTTGAAAATAGTTCTGTGTTTAGGAACACCTTGAAGTGAAGCCTGAGAGCATATACTCACGTAAAACCTAAGAAAGTCTTGTCCATGTGAGATAAATATTATTCCGATCGTAAAAAGTCTTAAGATTTGTCGTATAGTATTTGGCGTATAGTTTTCATTCTCTGATAGGCATTTTTATACGCAATACCAAAGGATGTGGTGTTCGTGTTCGTCCATTTGGGGTACCCATTCACATATCATACAAAGTATACATATTCCTGATCAGTATGAAATTTTGCAATCGAATTAGGCATGTCCATCGGTCCTTGCGTGATAAATATTTCTCAAAAAAATTAAGATGTAATCTTCAGATTTGGCGAAAACTTTCGAAACTCTTATAAGAAATCAGGAATTGGATAACTAAAATTTCGATAACTAAAAAAAATAAAAGGTATCGATTTTTCGATAACTAAAATTTCGAATAGTTTTAATATGCGATTCAAATTTCATTTCAATTTATCCCGTATGTTTTAAAATTATTAATTAAAATTTATCAATACTTTCTGCGTCCTTTGTTTTTGTTGGATGTTTTTTCTCTTCCTTAACTATGCTGTTCATAATAATTTTCTTACAAGTTGCAAGTTGCACAGGTTATCCTAAGTTATAAGACCTTGAAAACGAAGGTATAAACAAACCAACAGCCCGAGATTTAATTTTGTAGCCACTCTTGTTTTATCTTTCTATTTTCATTTCTTTCTTCTTAAATACTACAAAAAGAAAAAGCAAACATAAAAAAAAAACTAAAAGTGAATCTTAATTTTCGAAATTTTTCTCTAAGTGATAAAATAATGCCTGACTGGAGGGGATATATATATATATGTGATCTGCTGCCTATCGGTAAGATATTCAACATCTAATAAATGTTGTTGTTGTTTACATGTTACAAGATTTATGAAAGTTGCTTCCTTATTTCAACACCATCAGTTTTATTTTGTCCAAAATTTATAGTAAATATCAGCAAAAGGAGAAGGTGTTGAACATTTCTTAAGGAAAACTATTATGCTGTATTTTCTTGTTTTTTTTTTTTTTTTTTTTTTTTTTGTTAACAGTAACATTAAATACGTCTTATGAACTAAGAACAATGTTTCTTGTCAATCATTTCAATATTTACGTTCATTTTAAAGATATTTTTTTCTTTAGTAGAATATATTTAAATTCCAAAATTCTTGTTACGTTCACTAATAGAAGAAGGATACGATCTCCTCTAATTTGAATGCCATCTAAAATTTTCTAATATTAATTTTTGTTTACATGCGATTGATTTACATATGTTCTACATATAGACTCGTTTGAAACATGAAAGAAATGATGATAAATTTTAATAATCGAAAAATGTTAAACCATATTGTGTTAAGAGATGAGCGAGCGGTGGTTATTCGTTTAAAAGCTGTTAAGTTTTAGTGAAATGAAAAGGAGTTTAAAATGAAAAAATCAACAACGCTTGCCGCCTCCTAACTGGTGACGATACCAGCCGTTGTTGATTCGCCATATCAGGTTAAGTATGTTTTTATATGACGGAGGAATTATAGAGGAGTCCTATTGGCAGGTCGCGTAAAGACGAAAATTTCTCTAAATAGACTCTATTCGATTATTGGTAATACGGTGTCCAAGGAACGATACAATATTCCAAATACGGATCATCACCTTCTTTGACCCGTCTCTTAATAAAATTTAAAACAAACTTAGCCGAGCCTTGTTAATGGAAGACTCAATATAGTAGTAATCGAAAAACCCACTTTTGTATTTTTGCAAAAATACATGTAACGCTGTAGCAGGTAAATACATTCACAGATTGTATTACCAAACCATAAAAAATGATAATGTTATGATTTGGTAGTTCTCGCAAAGTGTAAATGAAAATTTCATTTCATGTTTTGTTCACAGTATTTTATTGAATTGAAGCTCAAAACATTCTATTGAAACCAAGAGACAAGTTCTAGTGGAAGTGCTGAGACCGAAGTGGACAGATAGACCAGTTTATATAATAAGAAATTTGAAACCAAATTCAAACTTTTTGCTAACAAGAAATTTAAAACCGACTTCTAGTGGAAGTGTTGAAATCGAAGTGGACGGATGGACAAACTTATTGATAACAAGAAATTTGAAATAAACTTCTAATGGAAGTGTTGGAACCGAAGCGGACAGATGGACAAACTTATTGATAACAAGAAATTTAAAACCAAGTTCTAGTGCAAGTGTTGAAACCGAAGTGGACAGATGGACAAACTTATTGCTAACAAGAAATTTAAAACCAAGTTTTTTACTTAAGTTTATACATTTTATAGTCTCACAGAGAGAAACCTTAACTAAAGCTTATGTGCAAGGATTACGCGGGATATTTATTGTAAGAGTTTTTCAAATTTTATCATATCATGTCTTTTATATACGATAGTTTTTTGCTTTTTTCTCACTCGAAATATTGTTTCATTGTAAGCAAAAAATAGGAGAAAAAAAGGAAACGAAAAAAGAAAATAGAAATCATTTAACTCCAGCTTTTTTCCGGTCAATTGTCGTTGTTATCCGCTTTATTAAAATTATTACTTATATTTCATATATAAGAAGAAAATCGCCTGCAGAGAATTTAATTGCGTTTGTGTTATAAATTTGTTGTCTCCATGCCACTAACATCCATCTATAAAAACACATACATACATGCATACATGCTAGTATATTTGATGGGTTCTTTAAAGGTTATACGTCGTCGTTGTTGTTCATCATGTTTGTATTGTTATTATTATTATTATTATTGTTATTATATGATCATCATACTGGTTGTTGTTGTTTTTGTTGTTTCCCTTTTACCGATCGTAAGATTCTTTTTGCTACATAATGTTGCATAAAAATAATTATAAATGCAATAATATGCACATCATTGTAACGAAAAAGGCAATTTAAAGCTTTTGTTAACCATGTCAAGCATAATTTCAATTTATGAGACATGTTGTCTTTGCTGGTGGTGACTATGGTGTTCTTCGAACATTATATATATATATATATATATATATACATATACGGTGTAAAATGTAGTTTCTTTCATCCGAAGGCAGAATCAAATGTAGATGTAGATGATGAGAATTACTAGTAAATGCAGCAGTAGATGATAAATGTTTGGTCTTTGAATGCATTAAAGTTGATATTTTTATTTATGAGTTGAAAAGAAAAGCTTAAGAGTGTTTGTTATCTTAGGTGGGACTTGAATATATGGACATGCCCTAAAGTATAATTTTATAGGCGGATGATTACATGTATATATAGTATGGTAATAGAGTTGACAGACTCTATATTGATTTTTTTACAACTTTTAATAATTCAGACGTTTAGATATTATCTACGAAATGTTCTATTCTGGCTTTAAATGGAAAAAAAGGAAAGTTGCGAAAATTTTTCGAACTGAAATACATGAAAATGAAGTTTAATTTAAAAATATTTGAAAAGTTTATTATATAATTTCCATTGCGTTACTGCTGACTATTGAATAATTACCGTAGGTTTAACCGTAGATTTAATTTATATTTGTGTTAAATTTCAAGGCAATATTTTCATAATTAATGAAATATCTTTGTAGTTACTTTCGTTTAAAAAAGTGCATTTTCCATAAGGGTGTAATAGCAGTCCGTTTTTGAGATTCGAGTTTAAGCTCAAGAAAGAGACAAAAAGTCTTAAATAACTAATGCAGTATAAGAAAATCTGCATAATGCTCTTGAAATATATTTCGTTAGAAATTTTCTCAACCGGTAATGCTTGGCCGGCTGTAAATATCTTGAGTTCCAAATACACTACACCATGTCCTTCTGTACTATATTGCATCTTTTGAATGGTAGAAGCCAATGATAGCAAGGTTTACAATCAAGAGTACCGTAAAATATTCTTGTTGGAAATTGATTTGAAATGGGGTTTGTTCTAAAAATACCATTTTTCCTGAAAATCTTAAGCGTCCCAAGTTGTTGATATTTCATTCTATTTGTGTTCCTCAATATGCAATCAGTTTTTTCAGTGCCAGGTTTCAACTCTGTAGCTTTTCAGGAATTTTCCGTTGTCTTGCTTCTGAAAACTCGTCTTTTTTGGTGCTGCAATTTTCTTTAACTATCTGCTACATTTATCCTCTTTTGTTTCCTTTCCTTTTCTACTTCTTTACACTAGACTTCCATTTTTTACATCTAACTTTTATTCTCTACGCTGGATTTCCATTCTTTACACCAGATTTTCATTCTTTACACCAGGCTTCCATTCTTGAAACCTGACTTCCTTTCTTTACACCAGATTTTCATTCTTTACGTCAGACTTCCATTCTTTACATCGGACTTCCATTCGTTACACAACACGTCCATTCTTTACACACCTATCCAATATTATAGAGTAGAGTAGGCCTAGTTTTTTCGAGCTTTCTCTTAAGATGAACATGATTTTCTTACTTTCCTTATTATCCTGGCTAAATTGGTCATAATCGGAGATGCCTGAAATATCGAGCGACAGTTTTCTATCTGATATTGCGGTCAAGATTTTGAATTTAGATACAAATTTTCTTTTGTCAATTTGTGTTGTCATCGCAGTTAAAAGTTAGAAAAATTTCAATTTTAGAATAGAACGAAATTTTGGTTGCAAGAAACGTGCTGCTATATTGACCGGAAAGTAAATTAAATAAAAGCTTGTAAAATAAAGCAAATTTTGCCCATAGAAAGTCTGTTTTTATTTAAATAATTATTAATGGACACTTAATGACCCTCATAGCATTTAAATCAAAGCATAATGAGAAAGGTTTTTAATCAGTAGAGATGCATGTGAACAAATATTGTTACTGAACATTCAGCGGCATTCGCTTTTCAAAAAAAAAAAAAAAAAAGATAAAAATCAAGAAAAAATACTAAAGGCCAGCTAACAGTAAATGCAAATAATAAGATTAAAGTAAGTAGAGAAAGAAAGGAAGTTGAAACACAATTGAAGTCATATATTATAATTTAAATATGAAGCTTTTCGTTTCCCTAAGACATTTATATGTATTAACACTAGAACCGCCGATGTTTTGTACGAAGCTCAATTGGTTCGATTTGGTAGAATATATAAGGGTCTGAAAATAAATTCGAATTTAACTAGCAAAGATATTTACCAATAACATTAACAGAGCTCTGTAAAAGGCATAACGTAGATCTGTAAAGCAATTAGGGTCAAGCTATTGTTGAATTTGCAATTCTAGTCCGTCCAAGTTAAGATATTTAGGAGACTTTTTGCAAACAAACTTTGAAATTCTATAAAAAATTAAACCGTTTCTTTAGTGAATACCTTTGAATAAATGCTTGAAAATCGATATGCTGATGGTAGTCGCCCATCTAAAAATAGTCAAATTTCAGATTGTAGTGCTGCCAAACTAGAAAATTTCAAACATATTGACCTACACCAGTTGAATCTGTCTGACAGTACCTTTTAAATAAGCTAAGCAAATTCAAATTTCGCTTTCCAGAAGTATTTTTAACAAATTTTAGAAAATTACTTACTTAACAATGCTGCACGTGGTATAATAACATTAATAGAGAAAAACAAATTTAAATTCGAAATTTGACTACTTTGCCATAATCTGGTTATATTGTGGTAACAAATTTCAAAAACAATTAACGTACTCGGTAGTTGTAGTGTTAATATACGAGTTGACGGAAACAATAGTGTTTTCTATGGCTACGTATAGTTAAGCCTTTTTCCCAAAAGCTTTTGTTTTGTATATTTTTATTTATTATTTAATTTAAAGAAAAAAAAAAAAAAAAGAAAAAAATTAAAATAAAGAAAAACTAAAATTAATAAAATTTATAAACAAATATGAATCACATCATGACAATGATGTATGAATTGTTTAATGTTCGAAACGCGGCTGCATATAATAAAATTTTATGAATTATTGCTTTGCTATTAAAAAAGTATCGATTGTATTTTATGATCAGGTATGTTTGTATGTGTGTGTGTGTGCGTATTAAAGCAAAGCAAATAGATTGTGTGAGATACGAGTAAATTGAATGGATTACACAGAAGTCTTTAACGTTGATTAGTAGAGATTAATGTGTTGTGTTTGTTTTCAAGTTAAAAAGATAGCAACAACAACAACAATAAAAAATATATTGATTCTATGGAGTTTTTAATTTTAATAAAATTCTCTTTCTATGCGACTTGTAATTCAAAACACAAGATTCAACACCTTAAGTGACCGAAGTTACTGCAATAAAGTTTACAAAGAATTTTTCTTAACAAATCGTTAACAAATTAAGTTTTTCTATTATAAGTTTTGTGCACACCGATGTGTGTGTATGTCTAGTATCACCAAAAGGAAATAGCAATAGATGCCTAATAGCCTCTTGGTTGAAAAAAAACGAAAAAAAAAGAAAGATATTTACGGCACTCAAGCATTGTTTAGCAACATTAATAACATGAAATTCATATGCAAATTACTATGCAGCAGCAGCAGCAGCAGCAGCAGCAGCAGAAGTTGATTGCATAGCATTGCATATACTAAAGCTAAAAGAACATGTAAAACAAGCACAAAGTGGGTGGATTAGCGTGAATTACAAATGCCGCCATATACTTATATGCTATACGTAGTACGTAGTAGATATACTACAGTTGAAGGTATAGTATAGAAACCAAACTCAGCAGGCATTGCTTGTAAGTCAAGTCAGCCAGCGAAAACAAATGCGACTCAATAAGTAAATAAGTTGATTGCATTTTATAGAGTCTCTAAGCAAGTAGGACTTGTAGTAGTTGTTCTCTGATGGAAGTTCAAACAATAAACAACTAGCTTTCTTGGCAAAACGCCTTCTTCTTCTACTACTTCTCCTTCACAAATGATTCAACTAAAATGTTTTTATTTTATTTGTATTTTTCGCTAAACTTTTTACTTTTACACATACATAATATATCAAAAAAAAAAAAAAAAAAAAAAAAGCAATAAATAAATAAATAATAAAAAAAAAGCATTATGCCTTCAAGTTTTATTTTTTCACTCTTACATTTGCTTTCTTTCTTGTATCATGTATTTGTGCGCCATCAGTTGCTTCAGAATTGAAATGTTGATGTACAACATACAAACATTCGCACATAGGGAACATAAATTATGCATGTCGTCTGTCATAACTGCGTTACCACTTGCCAAATAAATGCCTAATATTTGTTATGTTTTTTTTTATATTTGCTTGTTTTTCGTCTCAAATGAATTATAATCTGAAGTAGGCTTTAATTGGGAACGATTTGTATGAAAAGAAAATTAAAACTACTGGACAGATATTATATTTGTTTGCTACGTGTGAATACACTAGGAAACATTCATGTTAAACATTACAAAACAACTTACATTATTATTATTATTATTATTATTATTATTACTATGTTGTGTTATGCTAAGCAAGCTAGCTTAGCAAGTATAACATAAACATATTGAATGCAACCAACCACAGTGAACAGTGATCAGTGACTAATCTAACCATGGTTAAAGCATTTATAATTGCATAATGAATGATACTTGTATATGATTTTGTTTATGAATGTAGAAAAAAAGAATGTCCGAAATTATGGTATACATTTTGATTTTTTTATTTTTCCCTTTAAAAATATTATTTGCATTTACAATTTCATTGTTATTATTTATGTTTTAATAAAATATTGTCTGTCTGTAAATATCTACTTTAAATTTAGATGCAAAAGTTTCACACATCCACGTAAGGTAAACTTTTTGGTTGAATAGAATTAGTTTAAAGGGAATAAATATTCCCGAAGATAAACATATCGAAAATGATTACGTTCTAGACTTCATTTACAGTTTTAGATATTAATTTTTAAGGTCTTTGAAAGTTTATTATCTAAAGTGATTGTCTCCTTACTGGTGTATACAAATAAACAGAAGATAAGAAAGGATTGAAGATGAAATGATTGCTTTAGAAACAAAGATTTACACTCACATTTCTTTAGCAAGCATTTGGAATGCATTTCACATATATTTCAAATGAAATTTAATATAATCATCACAAAAATAATAAAAATCATTCGATTGTAAGATTGACTTATTGCGTTGGTAACTAGTTTAGCTTATAAAGAATCCTACACTCTACTTAGACGTTGTAATGTTTATGCCTGTGGGTGGTTAATCTATCTTAGAATATATTTGTATTTACTTAGAATATAATTTTTAAAATCTTTTGTAGTGTTTTGCTTTACCTTATACTTACCAATAAACATCACCAAATTTTTAAAAATTTTGAAATCTTTTTTGCTCTTTACTATTTAAAGATTATTTGATGTTTGGATTGGCACCTTTGACATTTTGCTTTGTAAAGTATGCTAAGAATTGGTTCTACAACATTATTCTGATCTATTTATTTCGATTTTTGATAAACAAGTCCCGCATATAATCGCGATCAATTTTTGACGAAATGCTGTGCTTGCTGATTCATGAGTTCAAGCAT
This sequence comes from Glossina brevipalpis, assembly GCA_000671755.1. Lineage (NCBI taxonomy): Eukaryota > Metazoa > Arthropoda > Insecta > Diptera > Glossinidae > Glossina > Glossina brevipalpis. Next base: position 991,546 of record KK351060.1, read on the forward strand.
AGCCACGTCAAGCGGTTTATATCGCCATCATGAATAGATAAAGAAGCCTTATTATAAAATTCAAAGCTTTTTGGACGTCAGTACGAATAGCGTACATTCAAAATCGCACGATCATTTAGGTGAGAAAAAGCCGCCAACAAGCTGGCGTCCTCATAACTTTCACTTAAAAAAAGTCCGTGGTTGCTAAGGTAGTTTTCCTTCTTGATAATGCTGTCTACTAAATCATTTGCTATATTAATTTGAAATTGAAAGATTTTCTTTTATATAGAGAGTTATGTGTGAGCAACATTTTGTGACTCTTTAAGAGATAGTTAATGTACTAAATTCAGTTAATGTATTAATTTAAAAATACTTGAGAAAGTGCTTCGAAATTTGCTTACGATTTATACTAAAATGTTATTATTACTAGGGAGAAAATTTTTATTCACAATACAAAACTTCTAAACGTAAACATATTGAGTATTTGAAAGGTAACGTAAGTTTTCGACGTAACAATTTTTTTTTTTTTTTTGTAAAGTTGTGGTAAATGATTTATAATATTTTAATTGAGATGTAATTCTTAGAATCCATCTTTAGTCAGTTAAAACATTTTTTAAGGACTATTTCCATTTTTTTTTTCAGAACTATTACTATTTTTTTCAAAACTATTACTAATTTTCTCAGAACTATTTATTATATATGATCTATAAGCAATTTTTTGGAAATATGAGAAAAAATACAGAATATGGACCGCGATTAGATGTTTAGTCAACCTCTGCACTGCAAGCCTTTAGTGTAGCCTTTTTAGTGAAGATTCACAATTAACTGAATTTTGTAAAAATAATCTTACGTGCATATCTTAGGATTTTTAATTTTCGCCTAAAATCGTCGATAATTTTTTTTAATACAATATTCTACTCCTTTCACTGGGTCTTAAATAATATTTCAGAAATTATTTAATTTTTCTTTTAGACATAAACTGATAAATTAACTAAATCAGGCTAAACACAATTAAACCGAGAGGTGATATTTCATATTTAAACGTATGAGGTAAAGCAATGTAAAGGAATACAATGAAGCCCCACATTTTGCTTTTTTTTTATGTCCAGGCAGTGAAAGATAAGCGCGGTTTCATTGTGTTCACAGAGCCTATAAGTACGCGTCTCATAGAAAAAAAATGTATCGTCTTGCGATTTTGTTTTTTTGTTATTTTTACGGATCTCAATATTAAAAAAAAAATCTGTAAAAAAAAATCTTTTTCAATAAATTGTTTTTTTTTCGTAAATTAATTTAAAAATATGATCAACATTTTTTGGTCCCAATGTAGAGAATTACTATTAAGTTTGAATCATTAAGATTGGATAGGCCAGTAGGCGTCAATTCATTTCTTTAGTCTAAGAACTCATTACACTGGTATAGGAATTTTAGTAATAATAATAATAATAACAAGTTTGAATGGAATTTCGATGAATGGAATACTTGTGTACTTGAACAAGTGTTTCTAATGAATTCTAGTTTCTATCTGAGATTTCCAAGTAAAAATGATTTGCATAAAATGTCCTTTTATAAAATGGGATATTTTGTTTATTAAAACGTCACATAACGTAATGTAACGTAACATAATATAACGTAGCGTAAAGTAACGTAGCGTAACGTAACATAATATAACGTAGCGTAAAGTAACGTAGCGTAACTAACGTAACGTAACATAACATAACGTAGAGTAACGTAACATAAATTTTTCCTTTCGTTTCGTGCTTTGAAAATTCATTAATTCAATGGCTGCTATTGATAAGGAATCTTTATGGCTAACTTTACAGCTCATTTAATTCATCAATTTCAAAACCAAGAATCATAGAATTAATGCGATAGCGATCTTTCTATATTAGACTCTATTTTCATAGGTTTGAAAATTGCTTTAGAGAGGAAATCGGAAAAGTCTACTCATGTGAAGAGATTTATACTTGAACTCATAGCAATTTTCCCATATATTTTATTCTTATAAGCTAAACAATTATTAATGTATGATATGGTCGATCAAGTCGTCAGGTCCGCATACGTATATATATTATGTAAGTAAGAATATACATCCGTGTACACAATTATAAGAGAATGCTATACATTTAACATTTGTCTGTATAGTATCAATTACCATCAACAACCGCCAGCAATAACAAGAACATCAAGCAATTACAATTATCATGTAGTTGTTGCAGTTGTTGTTGTTATAATAGTAGTTGTTGTTATTGTTGTTGTTGTTATTGTTGTTGTTATTATAGTAGTAATAGTCATTCAGGCATATAGACAGACAAACATCTAGACAGATAGCCAACCAATAAACCGATCAAATGAACGAGCATACAAACAAACAAACAAACAAACTAACACATGTGCTTCACATTTAACACAAAACCGCAATTATTCGCTCGCTCACAGAATATAAGCAAAGCAAACATGGGCAGGTTTTGTATTTAGTGCACATATATACAGATTAAGGAAGTAAGTAAGTAAGTAAGTAAGTGTTTTGCTAGAAGGCAAATAAATACAGAACACAACACAGAGCACAGTTAAAATTATTGATATAAAACATTAACTGCTGCACGGTCCGGCTATGACTGTTAAATGTTAATTGGGCAAAGTTGACAGCTTTACTGACATGATTCTAAATTTGTGTATACGCGTTTGATATATAGAATGAAGAAAACGTAAAACATACACAAAGTACCTGCAACTGTGGGGACAATTAAAATTGGTTTTTTGCATAATACATGCATAAAAAAAAATGTATGTACATGTGTTCTCTAGATGTCTATGAGAAGTTATGTAGATTTTAACACATTTGCCGATAAATTTATTGTGAGCAACCCAACGAACGACTCATGCAATAGTAAATTGTTACTATTGTTATAGTAAATCAACATTTGACATTTAACAAACAGACAGACAGAGAGAGAGAGAGAGAGAGAGAGAGAGATTGAGAGAGAGATAGTAAAAAATGTCCCCTTTAAAACAACTCTTAAGGCTAAAATTTAAATATTCTTCTAAGAAGTAGACCTAAAGGCGTGAATTTAATTTTTTGTTTTTTTCTATATAAAATCTAATGCTGCAGCAGTATTGATGGATTAATTGAAACCCTTGCAGTCAAATACAAAACAGTTTAAATTTATAACTTTGACACTATTGAACTTATACTAGCGAACAGTATGGGGTCATCAAACAGGCCCGCAATTATTCAAAAGAACTTTTATTCAAACGTACGGAGTTATATTCGATTATATCTTTTTTTTTTTGTTTTTTTCTATTCTGAGCTTCCGTTATTAAATTTATTGACAAATTACTAATGCAACGTTTGTTCAATAGATTGAGCATTGATTCGTTTTTCATTTATTGCCGCTGCTTTAATATGCTTACGTTTGCTGTTGTGTGTTATTGTTGGCATGGCTGTCATATAATTTAACAAAGTGCTAAATAAATTATTACAGCGGTGACAATGCTGTCACAACAATATTTGCTGCTGTCTTCTGTAATTTAGTTGCTCTCCGCGTAATATTTTCAATGATAAGTAAAAATTGCAAACTTAATGTTGTTGCTTTTAAAGTGTTTTAAGTGCTAACACAAGCACATTCACACATACAGATAATTCCGCTTGGATATATAAAGATATATAAATTAATTAATGTCATAATGAATTTTTCATTAGTCAACTTTCAATTACAAGTTTTCGCAAATATATGCAATCGAGTGATGGCTTTAGTCTTTTTTTTTTTTTTAAATTATTACAAACTAGTACATAAGTAACATATTATTTTGTCTTTTCTTAAATGAATGGTAATAACTGATTGAATTACAATTTATAATACTTTTCTTCCGAAAATATGGTTTACATATTGATTTTTTTTTTGTCCAAATGACACGCATTTGCAATATTAATAAATGGAATGGGAACATCTAAGAAAAAGAAAGAAGAAAAGATTCACTATATGAATGGAACTTTCCCATACGGATGGAATTTTAATGCAGATGGAACTTTCCCATACAGATGGGATCTTCCCATACAGATGGAACTTTCCCATAAAGATGGAACTTTTCCATTCAGATGGAACTTTTCCATACAGATGGAACTTTTCCATGCAGATGGAACTTTCCCGTAGAAATTGAAATTTCCCATACAGATGGAACTTTCCCATACAAATCAAAGCTTACCATACAGCTGGGAATTTCCCATACAGGCGAAAATTTCCCATACAGATGGAACTTTCCCATAGATATGGGGCTTCCACAAACAGAGCAACTTGTTTGTTCAACTTATCTTAAAATTTGTCACCAGCAGATCGCTAGAAGCTAATTGCAATCTGTCGATTTTCCTACATTACCATAAGCTGTGAGATAAAATATTGCGCTGATAAAGTATCAGTTACTTTGATGTAGATTACATTGCAAAACAACTTCGATCAGAATTTTTTATTTCTCAACTTAAATTTTTTTTTTTTTGAAAGACCTTTCAAAATTTATACTTCCCAGATAAGTTCGTCGAAAGACCCGCAACGTAAACTGAGAACACCTTTATTTTCAAAAGTAAAAGCAATTATTTTTCCTTTATGGTTGATCCTAAGATATGTGCGCAAAAAACTGAAAAACTCCCCACGCCCATGCAATCTTATAGAGTACCGCAACTTCAGGCCTATGCCAAAAAGATTTCAACACTGAGCAGCAATTTTCAAAGATGCTATAAAGTGTGTATGAAGGATACCTTAATATGAGTGCATTATTTCATTTCATGCTCCTTGCATGGCCTGCTAGTTGCAGTTCCTGTGTAAGTTGAATCTAGTACGTAGCAGTTTAAAGCCTTTCGTGACAAATTCGCTGCATAATGTGTCGCGAAATTTGAAGTGATTGAGAACAAAGCCGGTTTTTCGGTGACTCTCGTTTATAACAGCAACGTTTTCAAGAGTCTGACCGGCATATCGACGCAAAGGAGACTTTGAAATAGTTCCTCCACATTTTTGAATCACTCTTCAAATTGTTGTCACATAAGGTGCGCCATTTCAACCGAAAATCCCAAGAGCTTGCGAGCCTAATTCATCGTAACCTTCCCCATTTTTGTAATAGGTCTTCTCAGTGAGACACTCTTTATATTCTTGAGCAATACTAAATTCTAGATTAACTTAGACATGTTTAAGCGTCCAAGTCTGCCCGAGGTAACAATTTCTAAACAAAAGAAGCAGTGTACCGAGTAGTAAAGTACCAGCATATGTTTTACTTTTCCTTAAAAGGTATCATTATCCAGACTACAGAACAGAAAGTAGTAAAATGGCATTGTAGCCGAAAATTAAGTAAACAGTTAACCTCTTGAGGGAAGATTTTTGTGCTTATTTTTTCATATTCCATTTTTCATATATGTCCACCGTTGCAGCTCAATACATAAGATTTCTATTTCTCTTGTTGAGAGGAGTGAATAATTTATTCACACAAGCTCATATTAAATATTTGTCTATAATTATAGTGATAATGCCGAGATCTAAATGTCTACATATGTGATCGAGGCTTTCCAAAGGTTAAAGGTTAAAGGTTCTTGACCGCGTCAATCTTTGAAAACAATTATTGACAACCGTTAAGTGTTTAACTCTGTCTCTATACATATTTAGGCACATAAATTCGTGTATAGATAGTTTGCTAAGAAAAAGTACTCATAATTGATCTTTTATTGCCACAGTTTATAACTAAATTTAAGCTTTCGTTTTAAATTTCTTTATTTAATGCACCTAGAATATTTAAATAAAACCTTTATGTAATTCCTTACTGGTTTACAAATAGCACTAAAATTCTTATTCGCCCAAAAAACTGCATCCTGTAACTTTTGTCCTATTCGTTGTGACTGCTTTGGATCTGAACGGTTGAACCCAAGTGATTCTACTGTTTCTGAATTGAAGATCGCAGCTTTAAATTCCTTTGTTATGTATTGTCCAAAGGATACAGCTATTGTTAATAACATAATTAATTAATTAATATGACAACCCATCGTTGTGGCTTTAATCTAAATCAATCAGAGAAAGCTGTTAATAGTAAATAGCGTAGCTGTTAGCAATGGTGCAAATGTACCAAATTAAAAAGTTTTTAAAGATCACAAATGCGAAGAATTCTCTTTTCTGAATGATTAATAATAATAAATAAATAAAATAAATTCAAAAAGAACAAAGAAAGAGAAAAATAAATTAATTTGTAAATGAAAGATCTATTATAAGATCGCTTTTCAATCTTCTTACCTTGTTGGCCTCATTTAGAAAAGATATTGTCAAAGGATTCATATGATCGCTTAATCTGTTAAAATATTTTGAAGAAATGTTATTGAAGCAATAGGCTTGTAGTAAATGTTATGGAAAACTACAGAAAATAACAGAGACTGTTGCCCCTTAATAAAAACAATACAATAATCACAAAAGTGATGTTTAAGAATATAAACATAAATTATAAAAACTTTGAAAATTCATTAAAATAATTAAAATAAATAAATACAAGAAATAATGAAATATAAGTTTCGAAATGGAAGGTTCAGTATAAGATCCCTTTTCAATTCTCTTTTCTTGTTGGTTTCATCTAGGGGTTGCCAAGGGGTTTATATGAATACTTAGTCTGGTAAGATATTTTGGAGCAAAGTTATTTCTAAAAAAAAGGCAGAAAAAACTTTAGAAAAACACGAAACATGAGGATCTTTGAACGATCTTTAGAATTTTAAGAACTGAAGAGGGTTCAAGGTGAACGAATTGATTGCATTTTTACGACATGAAAAACCTTCAAAAGCTATTAATGATATGATTTTCGAACTGAACATTTTCCCAATTTATTTTTCTATCAGACTTTTAAAATTTACTTAATTACTCGCATTTGTTCAATTGCGTGCCCATAGCCAATCTTCCTTCTCATTATTATTAATATTATTATTATTTTTTCGATTATTTGATATTTTTCCTAAACAAATTAAGGAATGCCATAAAAATATTAATTAATGTAGCACCTCTGGTAATTACATTTCTGACAAGTTGGAATGAATCTCGTAAAAAAAAGATATGCATGCATAAAAATTACAAAAACAATAACAAAAGAAAATTCATTAAAATTATATTATACTACAACCGAGAGAGCGGCTAATTAAATTTGTTACCTTCAGAATTTATAATGCATCTATACGCGTACACAACCACTACTTGTGCATATTTACTTGCATACAAACTTGCATAATTTCATAAAACGTTTACAGCAAACAACAACTAATTGTAAAATTTTTGCAATTATTATAATTGAAAAAATGCAAAAAAATGAAACGAAAAAAAAAAAAATGGTTGAAATTGCGCAAATCGCCAATAATAACAACAAAGCACGAAAATAATAGATTAACATAGAGAGAAAACAAGCTCAACAAATTGTTAATCAGTAAATCATAATGTGATGTTAAACAAACGCACGCAATTTTTGCATTTATTAGTATGAAATTAACAAACAAACAAAAAAAAAAAAGAGAAAAAAAATACAAAAAAAAAGCAACAAATTTATTCGCTTAAAAGTTTTGTATAAACATTTTATAAAACATTCAACTGTAACGCCTTTTTTTTGCTTTATTCAAGAACCAATCGGAATAAAGGCCATTTTTAAAATGAGGTGGAGCTAAAGCAAAGAAAACATATGAACGTACGATATAATTATGAGAGACAGAGCAAAACGTAGTAACGTTATAGTATTAAGAGTGAAAGTTTAAAAGAGAAAGACAAAAAAGAGAGATGGGGAAGGTAAAAGAGAAGAAGAATGGTGATGTAACTATGAGTGAGCATACATTGGAATGTGTGCGTATGCGTATATGTGTATGTGTGTGTGTGTGCGTGTGTGTGCGTGTTTATGCATAATAGTATGCCTTCGTAAAAGTGTGCAAGCAATTCAAAATGATGGTTTCGAGTTTTGAGGGTTTTACTGCATTTTTCTGTGTATTTTCAGTATGCCCGAGTTATAATGACTTGACGGTTAGCTGTCAGTTATGAAGATTAGAGCGAGTAGTAAGAGAGTTATTCTTCTATAAGTGAAAATGAGTAAACTATTGTTTTGTGCTGATGATGTGAAATACGCGGGCAATTGTCTTTTAGTTTCGCTATACGCCGTTAGGTGGCCCATAGTAGCAATGATGTGTGTTCTCTTATAAAGGGCTTTTTAGTGAAGAAATGTAGTACTTATTGACAGGATATATATTCTATTGATATTATAAAGTGCATGTATGTGCATATAAGACAATCATCCTGTTCACTTTTTATAGGGATAAGTATGAAACCTATTTAAATCAAGAGGCCTATCTTATGCTAACATCAGCGCAATGACAGTTCTATGAAAATGTCGGTACTTTTTAGTTTCGCTTGTGTGTGTTGTGGAGGCTGACTAGAGTGGCGGACTGATATATGTGTGGAAACATATAATATATAATGGACAAACAAATGCTGCTATAGTTTTAACTTTAATCCACCTTTTCTTTTGTCCTTTATGCCGTTGTTAATCGAAAATGTTGTTGAACCCTTTCCTTTTTTTGCGTTTTCGCATTTTTTTTTTTTGTTTTTGCAGAATCATGTTATGATATTTTATATACTTTAAGGGGGCTGTTGATGATAACACTGCCATTCAGACATTTTTATTGTATTTTAAGGTGTTTTGTCATTCTGACACTTGACCTGTCAATATAACATTTTGTGTGAGTGCTGAAAAGAATTATATTGAAAAGTTTGTCCCACATAATAATAATAATAAGAGTAGTAAGATAAACGTTTTGGTGTCTTTTATTCTCTTGTTAATTTATAAACATCTCCAATAAGTTGTTGTTGTTTTTAATGTAGAAATTTTTTACTATATACAGATGTTTTAAAATGAAATAGAAAGTGATTAGTGACCTTTGATAGAAACGTAGTTTTAATCTTTTTTTTTTTTTGCAATTTGACACAATTTATTCTATGCTATCCCAGTCAACCGCTGTGGAGAAATTGGTCTGCTTAGATGATATCCAGTTATTCAGTTTTCTGTTTCTAATAAATATTTTCTATGTTTGTTTTTTTTTTTTGTAAAGCTTAGCGACTGATTTCATTCGTTTGCTATAAAGGATATGAAATGTTGCATAGGATGTGGCATTTAAATAAAGGAAGAACCAAGTCCAAAATTTTAACAAATTATTTTGATTTTTAGAGCACTACCTTATATTGTCAATAGCCGGAAAAATATTTCGTAAATTGTTTTATGAATGAAAAAAAAAAGATTCTTAGACTAGACACAGCTTACCAGGATAGTAGATCTTTTTAAGCACTTATTGATGACAAACGAAAGTAGATAACATTTGCTCTAAGTTTGATGCACACAATTTGCATTTATTTTACGCACAACTTTCTCAGTTGGCGATAATATTGTAATGAGTTAAAAAAAGTTATTCTGTCCGTATTTTTCTTATGGTGACATTATCACATAATATTCCGGTAATATTTCGCGCATATTTTAACTCCTCTCAAACAGATTTACTGTCAACGTCTATACGTAACATCGGCCATTCGTAATTACTGAATGTCAAGTATTTCTTAAATTTATTGTTGTTTAACATTTTTGATCTTTGATTAGATAAGTTCTTTAAGTAATTTTAAAATTGCAGCTCGTAATAAATTTATTGTAATTATAGTTCGTGTTGCCTATCATGGCAACATTCACTACGCGGTTGTGAAAATGACGATATAGTACGATATAGTACGATGTAGTACGATATAGTACGATATAGTACGATATAGTACGATATGGTACGATGTAGTACGATATAGTACGATATAGTGCGATATAGCACCATACGGCATGGCATATAAACGATATATAACCATATATAACGATATATAACGATATATAACCATACATAACGTTATATAACGATATATAACGTTAATTTCTGTACCTTGCAGAGGTTAGTAGTTAATTATAACCAAAACTGTAATGAACTAGCGGAGAAAAAGAAAGAAAAATGTGACAGTAATTGAAAGCGGACGATTAGGAAAGGATTACATGCAAACTCTTAATATATTTTGAGCGAAATTGCGAAACCCGTTAATTAACTCCAAAAAAAGTCTGCTTATGCAAGGATGAGTTGAGCCAGATTAATAATAGGAAGAGAACATTCGTTAATTTTCAAATTGTTTTCATGTTTTATTTCTTTTAAAAAGGTTAAGCGGTCAAGGTTTCGGTGAAAAAAAGCAGCTGGTTGCACAGCATGCGAACATGAAGAAAACCCTGTATAGGATCTTTTTTTCCACAAGTCTTCTCTGTACCAACTTTTCAGTTTCAGTGACATAATGTAATTTAAATCCGTAAACTGGAATATTAATGAATATCAGAGTTAATAACGTAATTATTTATTTATTTATTTAATTATTTTTTACTTTATTTTTTTCTTCATCTTTATCTGAAAATCTACTAAACTAATTTTTATTTTTTTGATTCGTTGAGCTAATTTGTTTGTAGAACAAATGCAAATAATGTGAATACAAGACACTAGCAAGTGCTTAATTTTCCCCAGTTGCTGCCTTTCGAGATGTTTTTTTTTCCATTTGCTGCTGATACAGAAAAAATTCCACGTTTTTTTATTTTGTTTATTTATATAAATTTACTGCTATATATACATACATATATATATTTATGTATATAGATGTTTGTGTGTGTTTTGTATTTTTTCCTGTTAATTCACCATAACACGTAGTAATAATAATAATCAGCGTAACACAAGCGAAATAAAACATTTACGAAGATCTCAAGTCAAACTGTCAATCAAATTAACTGACAGGCACCGCCACACAGTGAGTTTATATGTGTGTGTATATCAGTACATTAACACAGCTACTACGAGGTCTGTTGTACATTATATACATATATCTGTGTGTGTGCATAGTGTATACCTTCTTTGTTAGTAAATTTCTGTGCGTACGTAGTGTGAACCTATATACAAGACTGGGCAAATTATACGAAGACTATAAACATCACTTGACCGTTTTCTTTTTCTGTAAACGAGTAACAAACAGTTTTGTAATAAGTATTTGCTTGCTTACAAAAACAAAGCTTTTTCATTTCTGAAATGAAAAAAAAAAAAAAAAAAAAAAGAGTTGAAAAAATAGTAGATTAAATTTAATTTGCAGGAAATGCGTTTAATTTTTCCTTTTTTTAATAATCGAGACCTCAATTAAATTTCCAAAATTTTCTTCATCGTCTCATACTAAGTTTGCGAGAAACCTTTAGTGTCAGTCAGGCTATGCATGGATCGAAAGGCAATGTTTTTATTTCAATTTCCTTTTCTTGAGTAAGACCACGATTTGGCGAACTACGTCCAACTCTTACTGAAATAGAAATTTCTGAGAAATTTGAGCCTATTTATGTCTTCTACTGTGTTCCCGAGGAGGATCAGTTAGGTTAAGCAAGAATCCAAAGACGAAATCAAGCGGTTTTTGTTTCAAATTCAATAATAAACAGTTTTGACGAAGTATTTCCACCTTTTACTAGAAACTTCTGAGGAGTTTTAAGTCTATTTCTGTCAGTGAGATGTTTTCTCGATCCTTATTAATAAATTGTGATGAAGATTTTTTTTTTTTTTAATATGATTAATTATTCATACAATGCTCCCCTACACGCCTACTAAAATGATGGACAGAAAGAAGTGAGCAAACGACAAAGCAGTGACCGAAGTCTGGGAAGTTTATGTCCGATCGATAAGTGTTATAGGTTTGGCAACTGAACTTTCACTACAGTCGCGATTACATGTCTGTCGTAATTAAAACATGGTCTCCTGCGCTCGGAATTGAATTCCGTTATGACGTCTTGGCTTGCGTGACAATGCAATTACAATTAGAACACGTTGGTGTAACACCATTTTGCTTCACGACTATCAAATATGAATTAATAAACCTTGAATATATATTTATATAACGGGAAAAGACCTTAATAAACTTTATTGTAGACCCCGCCATGTGTTGTGTTCTTCGAAACAATGATCTCTGTTTTTTTTTGGTGGTTTTTCCACATATATTGATAGCTGGGAAGAAATACCTTCCGCGACGAATTTCTTCACATGATCCGGCTTCAAGAGTTGTTAGTTTGCTTTTGCGTATTTAATACTTCAGATAAAACCCTAGAGAAGAAGAACATAGTTGAGGATAAAGAAAACGTTTAAGCCCTCTTTATATGGCTTCGTTGATAGTGTGGACATATATAACTACTTTGCTGAATCCTTATGATTAATCTCGAGTCATCAAAACACTGAATTCATCTTAAGACATCGAATTCTATTGTCATTTAGTGGACTGACATCTTTAAACGGCGGAATTACCAGAGCCTTGATCGAACTTGAGTAGTTCAGTTGGTGATGAATGAAAACGTTTTTAAATCTTGTTCTTTGTCTACTTCAAAATTATTAGCATTTGCAAATGTTGGAATTTTTACCACAGAATATAAACGAACAGATATAATTGAAGTTGCCCAGCATTGAGTGCGTTAATACGCTTGTTACGCAAACAGTTTGTGATATATTTCCTTCCAAAGAAATTTGTTCGTCTAATAAAGATAAGTGCTAGAGAGGCAATGAGTGTTTAGTAGGCTGAAAAACTTTTAAAAAATATGATGAAATTATATTAAAAAAGTGTGAAAAATTTTTAATTAATCATAGGGTGGTCCAGACTAAGCGAAATAAATTTTTTTGTACTGCCATCGTTGTTATAATTGTTGTTAATTTAATAATATGAATGCAGCAACACGCAAACCTATTTTTTAAAATTTATTATTAATTTTTAATTTTTATTGTAAGTACACAATAAATCCTACGATTCTTTAACACTTATAAATTGCTGTGCAAAGGCATTTAAATATAATCTCACGCAACAATTTAATGCTAAAGCTACTATTCAAACGAGACGTCGACTGCAAAAGCATTGGTTAATTATATAAACTAAAGAGTTTTCACAACAGTAGTTGCCTTTCCTTAGCGGAAATTTTGATCACTGAATGATATATTGAATTATTATAATTTCTTTCGTGTCTTGTTGTAACCTTTTATTTAACTTTCTTTCTTAACTCATATTTCGTTTACTTCCGTATATAGAATCAATCTACAGTATTGTATATACTTCTCTGGTTTCGATGACGATACAGTGAAAAAGTGAAGTACAGCCGATTTTACAACAAAACTAGAGTTTATCTTTTTCCTTACAATCCCTTTGATATGGGAACCAAATAGAAAGGCTTAGAGGGTAGGAAGCGAATAGTAATGCAATTGTAAATGCCATGACAGAGTTTTTTTTAATATAAGTTTCATAATAATTAATCAAAAACTAAACAAATGAAACACTTTTATGTTACTACACGTAAAATCCTGAGGCGCTTAGGATTTTACAATGCAAAAAATTCGATTTTTTAATTACTTACAGCTACATAGGAGAGGTTCTAGAAAACAATAATTTATGTATATTAAAATAAAAGTTTACTTATTTTCTACTTCAAAGTTTACTTATTTTCTACGTTAAAGTTTACTTATTTTCTATTATATAATACTTTAAAGTTTACTTATTTTCTACTTTAAAGTTTACTTATTTTCTACTTTAAAGTTTACTTATTTTCTACTTTACAATTTACTTATTTTCTACTTTAAAGTTTACTTCTTTTCTATTATATAATACTTTAAAGTTTACTTATTTTCTACTTTAAAGTTTACTTATTTTCTACTTCAAAGCTTACTTATTTTCTATTTTAAAGTTTACTTATTTTCTACTTNTTTAAAGTTTACTTATTTTCTACTTCAAAGCTTACTTATTTTCTATTTTAAAGTTTACTTATTTTCTACTTGAAAGTTTACTTATTTTCTACCTTTTTGTCTATAACTCTTTTCTCTTATATTTTTATTTTTTATATTTGTTTGTTTTTTCATAATTTATTGCAAATTGCATTAAGGGATCGTTTGCGAAAACAAATCAAATCATTTATTAGGCCAGCGTACAGATTAAGAAACATAATTATATAGCTTTAGAATCAATCTTATGTTTACTGAGAATAAATATACATTAAGGATTGGGTTTTTCTCAAGAATATTTGTATACATATATAATTATTATTGAATATTTACATATATAATACTATTGAAGTGAGGAGAACCTCAAAATTTTGATGAAAACAAAGTTCCTTTGATGCAGAAAATCTGAGGTAAAATTAATTAAGTTTGTTACGACTTAACGAGTAAGCCCTACCTGTGATGTGAGCAATAAATGCAATCTAACCCAACAAGGTATTAGTTAATAAAGTGAATTAGCAAAAAAAAAAAAAAAAAAAAAATAATTAGAAAAACGTAAAGGCTTTGAGCTAAAAAAAAAAAAAAAAAATATTAATTTAAATGTAGTAAAATGGCTTTTAATCGTCGATCCGCCGATGTATATTGAGAAACAAAAGAAATAGAATGCCAATGAAATAATATCGTTTTTAATTAATTTATTGTTTTATTTAAAAATGCAAATGAATGTCAAATAAAACATTGCTTTTGTTGTTAAAATTGTTGTCAATTAATAATTTTTGACTGTGGAGAGAGAGATGACGACGACAACGCTTCCTTCTTTCACATTTATTCATATACGGCAACAGCTTTTAATTTTATTCACGCAAATAGCTTGTTGTGAACAAAAATTTTCAACGATGATCATGATCTGCGTGATGATCGAAATGTTTTTGATAATGATGATGATGATGATGATGATGATGATTATGATGACGATGGTAATCCCCTTAATTAGCTTGAAACTGATATTAAGAAGAAAAGACGCTTGAAGAGCGTATGAGAATTATACAAAAAAAAAAAAAAAAAAAAAAAAAAGAAACCTAAAATTTATTTAAATGCAAATTTTTACAAAGTGAGACGAAGAAAAAAAAAAAGAAAAAGAAGAGGAAAAGCTGAATAAACAACCAGAAATAACATGAATCGTTTTACCAGCTGCCGCTCAAATAACTCTGAAAATTAAATAACATATCCCACAGCGTTGCCTGTCATTTTAGTCAAATGTTTTAACAAAAACAAAACAAAAAATTAACTGAAACATGCAACATGCAGTGTTTTGTGAACTTGTTATTGTTGTTGCTGTTGTTTTCTTTAAGGTTAAAAATATATGTTTTATGAAAAAAAATCAAAAAAAAAAAAAAAATTAAAACGTTTCCATATTAAAAAAACATATGAATTCTGGTGTTCGTGTTTTTTCTAAAATTTTTAAACTTGATTTTGAATGTTTCAAAAGATTTAAAATAAACAAAATTCATGCGTTACTTGCTTGTTTCTATGTTAAAATTATAATTCTGATGATCGGTACCAATAATTATAATTAGGATCGAATCTGAGTGTAATAGCGTTTGGAATGTTTTTTTTTTTAAATATATATTTAAAATTGTGTGGACTATGTGTTTTTGTTAGTTTAGAAATTCTGGCGTATTTGTTTTTGAAATTATCGCGACTAGAATATATTATTAAAGATAATTCATTTTCGTAATCATATACTAAAGGAATTCATTTAAAATTTCTAAAAATTTCTCTTAAGTACTCTTATAGTGCTTTGTATGAGGCTTGAAAAATTCTACCATATCATCCTAGTCGTTTTTTGTCCTGTATGTCCTACCTCCTGTCCCTCCGTCCTTTTTTCTACCCGTTCTTCGTCCTGTTCTTTCTTCGTCCTGTCCTTTCTTTGTCCTCTCCTTTCTTCGCCCTGTCCTTTCTTCAACTCTCCTGTTCTTCGCCCTGTCCCTCCTTCGTCCTGTTTGTCCTTGGTCCTGTCCCTACTTCGTCCTGTTCCTCCTTCGTCCTACACGTTCTGCATCCTGTCCGTTCTTCGTCTTATTAGTCCTTCATTCTTTCCGTTTTTCATCCTGTCCGTCCTTGGTCCTGTCCGTACTTGGTCCTTTCCGTCCTTGGTCCTGTCCGCGCTTGGTCCTATCCGTCCTTGATCCGGTCCGTCCTTGATCTGGTCCGTCCTTGGTCCTGTCCGTCCTTGGTGTTGTCTCTCTTTGGCCCTGTCCGTCTTTGGTCTTATCCGTCCTTCATACTGCCCATTCTTGCTCCTATCCGTCCTTGCTCCTGTCCATCCTGGGTCCTGTCCGTCCTTGGCGCTGCCGATCCTGGGTCTTGTCCGTCCTTGGTTCATCTTTAGTTCTGTCCATCCTTGGTCTTGTCCGTTCATGGGCCTGTCTACCCTTGGTCCTGTCCATCTTTGGTCCTCTCCATCCTTCATCTATCCTTCGTCCTATCCGTTCTTTGTGCTGTCCGTGCTTTGTGCTGTCCGTCCTTTGTCCTGTGCGTCTTTCTTCCTGTCTGTGTTTCGTCCTGTCCGTCCTTCGCCTTGACCAGCCTTCACCCTTTCGCCTCTTGTTAAATCAATCCAATTTTAGATCATGTTAGTAAGTAATCTCTATAAGTTTCTTAAAATCTTTTGAAACTGGAATTTTAATGATTTACAAAATTTCACCAACGCTTGCGAAGCTACTACTGTAGTCCCTTCCGTAAAAAAAGGGTACAGTTAACGGCTGCATTCGTTAATACACGTCCATATCAATCTTGTTCCGTGTTAGATAAACTGTGGGAGGAAAAAGACCGCTGGCCGTCGAAATGCACACCAGTAGTCGGCCAAATCAATTTGGAGACGGAAATATAAATTAATCTGAAACTTTCCTCCATATTACTACTGCTTCTGCTACCTGTTTTTGTAAATAGTAATGATAGCGACCACCTTTGCAGTTTTTCATTAAAATTTTAAAATATAGTTTTTGTTGTTGTTTATGATTCATATTTACACATGTAATTATTTTTAGAGCACTCTGTAGTATTCATTCATTCAAAGTAAAAGAAGATCAAGCACACAGTTTAACTTAATCTTGCATCTAGATTATCCTCATCATTTTTATAAGTCATGCAGAGAATTTCTGAAAAATTTATTCTCATCTTAATTTTCTAGTGTCTAGCTGACTGACACTTGAAATAAGCGGTCTGCCGCCTATGGACACATTTACATATAGATCGTCCTATATGAGTTTATTCAGAGAATAGCTTGTGATAATCTTTAGTTTGATATAAAATCCGTAATGTAATGCCGTATAAACTAAAATGCAATATAAAATTGAAATTAAAAGACAAGAAAAAAAAAGGCAAAAAAAAGGAAAACTCCCGCAATATCTTATGTGAGAGGGACAAGCTTTACGAATGGGCGTTAACCGAAGACATGACAAAGTGATACCACCACCAGCTGAATGCCACACATCATACCATTGCCACGCAATATATATATTGCAATGAATGCTATGAGGACATTGTGCAAAATAATCCCCTGGAACACTGTAATCGAATCGAACCGAAGCAAAGCAAATAAAATTATGTTGGTTCAGGTAACAACTTCATCATGGCGCATAAATTTGCAAAACAAATTTAATTTATGCAATGAGCTACGACGTTTTGGGACAGACGGACCGACAGACGAAGAATCAGTAGTACATATATGGAGAACAACAGTCTTGTGCGTACGCGCGTTTCACATACGAACACATACTCGCATATTTCCGAATGCAACAGCTGCCGCTGCTGCTGTTGCAACTACTTTGGTATGAAAGATAAAATACGCCTAAGCTGATGTTAAAAAAAATCTCTGCACAAATCGATTTGAAAGGAAAGAAAAAAAAAACCTTAAAAAAGTCAAGCTTCAAGAATGCGGGATTAAGGCTATACGCGGTAAGTTTTACTACTATACGCATGAGGTTTGCAGGGAAGCTTATCAAGAAATTATAGCGTTCACGTATGACTGCGATTTTATACGAGTATGTGTGTGTTTGTGTGTGTGTGTGTATACAATTAAACAATTTCCACTAAATCTGCTTACTTCCTTGGCAATTTGTTATTTGCCTGTAAAATTATGTGACTTTAGATCATAAATTGTCTCTTAAAAATGAAACAAAAAAAAAAAAAAAGAAAAAGAAAAGAAAAAAACTTAAGAAAATCCAAAAGAGAGAGAAAGGTAAGCCACTGTAAGCAAGTAGGTGATGTTAAGAGCATACAAAGGCAGGTTAGGGAAAGCTTTGGCACAAATGTTTGATATAAATTTCAAAGAAAGATTTTTTCCTCTTAAATATAATTTTTTAATATCATTTACGGAGGCGATTGCCCATCTCAGCTTTGTAGTTTAACTGCTGTCGGTCTGATCTGTGCGGTGGCTGGCTGGTGTTAAAATTGTTTTCGTTGTAATTCGTTTGCTGTTTGTGAAGCAGTTAAGTTGCAAATTTATGTGGCTGCAGGAGCGGGTGCATATACGCGCATAAAATGTGATTAAATGGACAGGCTCACTGACCTAAAGCTTCCAGCTAAAAATCCTATCTGATATCTAAGTATCCGAGAGACTTCCAATGCAAGTTCATAAATTTAGCGAAAGGTAAGCTGTCATTTAGATGAACTTAATTTGCAAAAGTTGCAGATAAATTTTTTAATTTTTCCAACAAATGTCAAATAAAATTATATAACGAAAAAAGAAAGGATGTGAAAGTTATATTAAAATCCATAAGACGGACGAATCGCAACCATTCACCACGTAATGACAGAACATTTCTTTATCATTAATATAAATTCATTGTGAAATCTTTATTGAATATACGATATAATTCAGTTTTATATTATTAGGAATAAATTTATAAAGAAATTCCAGTCAATTCTTTTCGATCTTAAGTTTAAGTTTAGCGTTGTGTCAATAAGAGGCAATGATTCCGCTAGTATGTATGTTCGTTAAGAAGATCTATTAAAAACAGATCTATAGCGCAACATTTCACGGGGATTTGATTTTTCTGCTTATGAGATCGGAATTCCAGCACTTCAAGACGAGCTTTATCAAAAGTTATGGCGGAAGTTAGGAAAGTCTTACAATTTTTAGACAGATTTAACTACATTTTCATTACCAGATATCTTACGTTTTACATTTGACCGATAAAAATATTAAATAATAAAAAAAAGAGAATTAAACAACGCTAAGATAAAGTTCTTATGGTGTTTTTTGTACAAGTTTAGCACCTGTTAACGAATACTTCGCTGCTTTCTTCTTCAATGGAATGTAGATAAACTAGGATGGAATTGAAATTAAGTTCACAGACTCGAAAAAATCTTCAAAGGAAAAGTTACAAAATGTATTTAACAGTCTGTCTGTTTGGAAATTTATTTTTTTACTTGTCCGAGAATATGATAAACATTAAAATTTTAATTAACGATTTCGTATATTGTCTCGATATTTGGGGTAAACAATTATGGTGGTTCATTCCCATTTACAAATTAATTTTTTACTTGTCCGAGAATATGGTAAACATGTGGAATTTTAATTAACGATTCCGTATATTGTCGCGATGTTTGGGTAAGCAATTATGGTGGTTCATCCCCATTTGCGTATTAATTTTTTACTTGTCCGCGAATATGATAAACGTTTGGAATTTTAATTAACGATTTCGTATATTGTCGCAATATTTGGGGTAAACAATACATTCCCATTTGCCTTTAATTGGAAAATATTTCTTACAATTCAATATAATTTTGAAAAGAATTCGTCACACTTGGTGAAAACAGCAAGTATCACGTGGAATATACAGATTAGTTCGGGTATTTCAGCCGGTTGCTATATTCTCCAATTGTTTGCCCCGCAATTAGTTAAGCCCAAATCATTTAATGGAAAAGTACTACATTTAGCTTTTTTATGAACTTTTGTATAAAATTATGCAATGGCTTTTGAGAATATTTTTGTCGAATTCCAATATTTGCTACAAATCGCATTTGTCAATGATACTATTACTAGATTTTCAGTTTTCTGAGAAATTTTTAAATATTTCTAGTGTCGACCAATTACTTACTTTCCTCTCCGAACAAATAAAATTTAAGCATTTTTCAAGATTACTTGTATGTCTTTAGAAGTTTCTCTCACAGAGAGTTAGACGAACAGACAAATGTGACTGACTACAAGTAGTCTATCCAGAATAATAATTGAAAATATTGTCTACAGGGTTTCTTCAAACCTTCATTTCTAGAAGCAATAAAAAAAGTTAATCTATTCTTAAAGGTATTATTAAGGGGACCTAAAAGGCATTGAATAATTTCTAGTTTAAATGCAAGGGATTCTGTATTCTCATCATATTTTAAAGCATTAAATAAAAAGCTAAATATATACGATTCATTTTTTTAAAGTTTTTATAAATAAAACGAATTGTTTTTCTTCTTTTTAACACCCATACTAACAAATATGCAAATATTACGCATTTTAATGGGAAATAGTTTTCGTATGCAAAAATATAACAAGAGAAGACCCAGCAATATTTAGATCCTATTTAAAGCGAATAATACACTTTGCAAAAGCATTTGAAAAAATAGAAAGAAAGAAAAATAATTCCATTCCTCGGTACTTCCGGTGGCGGTCATATATATGGACATGCCATACATACCGTATATAAGAAGTTGCCGCCGTCTTGGTCGACAATTTCAATGGCGTGGCCGGCCATTGTGTTTTCTTTGTGTGTTTTTGTTTTTAGTTTTTTGTATTTTTGTCATTTTTTTATTTTTTTTTTTTAATTTTTTTTTTTGTTTCTATACCGTTTGCTTTGGATACTAAGTGCATTCACTCTCTATCGCTTGGGCTCAATCGGTGATTGTAACGCTAAGATTGCTGGCTGGCATGCAAGCCAGTTGCATTTAATGCAAATTTAGTTGCAACCAACTTTTGCCAACTTTGTATAATGCGGTGGCGCATTATTATTATAAACTTGGTCTGTGTGTGCCTGTTTGTTTTTGTTTGATTTATATGTCGCTTAACGACATTTGGCCAATGCCTCAAAATGTTTGAAACATGGCCTCCACCGAATTGCAACTGCAGCTGACTGACCCTGTTTTGTGTCTTATTCACTCTCTTTTTTTTTTCTTTTTTTTTTTTTTTATTTCGTTCGGGGGGTAAAAACGAATATATATTTTTGTTTTTATTTCTGCTGTTATTGTCGCTGATGTTACTGTTGTTGTTGTTGTTGTTATTTGTGTCTTACCACAAGAATGTTATTGTTATTGTTCATGCACTTACATACATAAATGAATGCAAACATTTACACACATTTTTTTTTATTTGTCTCTCTCTGTAAATGGTAATGTTTTGGTAATAACCGTTACTATTACCATTATCGCTGCAATAGTTCCTTGTTGTTGCCGTCCATTTGTTACAAAAAAAAAAAAAAAAAGCTTAAAAAAAAAGAAGAAAAAACACTAAAAATTTCACATCGTCAACCACCGGAAAAAATGAATGAATTTTTTTTTTTTTATATATTCTATACGGATTGTTGTTATTGTTTGTCTATTTATATGCTTTGATTTTTTATTTGAATTTCCATATGTATAAGAGCTGCTTCTACTTGATTGGGATTTTTAGTAATAATTTTGTTGTAAATTTTATTAAAATATCGTTACCATTGAAAATTGAATTGTTATCATCGATACCGAAAAAATGAAATGCTGCTTAACCTTTACGTCGTTTTTTAAAAGATTAGATGACTTTATATAGTGAAAGTCTATACGTTAAACACATGAGGCCATTTGTTGTTAGACTAGATAACTAGTCTATAAAATAATGAGCTCATTATTAATGCTAAATATCTTGAACAAACTATACAAATTTAATGTGCAAAAGCCTCAATATTATTTAGTCATTTAGCAAAGAAATGTTCTTGACTTACAATCAACGTGAATGTAAATGTGAAAGATTTTCTAATCTGAACAAATCGGCCTTACTCTCTTAGGGGGCTATGTAGTAATTGTAAGCACATTGTTACCTCGACGCGATGTGATATCAATTGACTGTCGGCGTTCTTGACTTACTTCACGGTTTTTCGTAGTGTGCTAACAATTATGCTAATTATGCTAATTATGATTATGTGTAGCTAAAAGTAAAGCATAAGAAATAACGTCGACGATTAAATAGGATTTTAGATCACTCTTTACATTCTACCATCCTACTATGGTCGTGGTTCTAGAAATATTTTGATGATCGTGTCATTTCTACTTACAAACGATATCAAGACAAGGCCTTTAATCCTTAATAGAAAGAACAATGGGGATTCGGTTTTTCGAAATGGAGTACAGAGAGATATTCTTTCTCTAGCAACGACTAGCCGCTATAGATCCGCCTTAATTAAAAATATGGATATCTTTCATTATTTTATCAAAGTACTAATCTTCTCAAGAAGGTAAATATTTTGGAGAAACGAAGGCCCAAAGCATTAAGAACATTCGTTCTTTAGGTTCTTAATAAAAGATTTAAAAGACTAAAAAATCGAGAAATTTCAAAAAAGAACGTTCAAGTGCATGTCTGAGGTTATCACCGTGACATGTTACAAGTCTGACACTTCTGTCGCGGAGTTTATAACACTCGCATGTAGATGCCAAAGATCAGCTAAGGTATATTTATTACTGGTGTAAAGTTAGCCCCAAAAAATTTTTGAGGCTTGTGTCTTTGCTAAAAATGTCTCTGCTAAGGCAATTGATAATAAAGCGGCATAGAAAAATAAACAAAATACTTACGAAAACTGATCAAAAATAGAAAATATAAACATAAATGAAAAACAAAATCATGTCTTATGCTATAAAAAAGAATTATTGTTACTATTCATCATGAACAGTGCGCTTCTAGCTCTAATACTACTTCCGCTTCTACTTCTCTCTTTTCCTACTTTTACTACTACTTCCGCTTCTACTTCTTATTCCTCTTCTACTTCTTATTCCTCTTCTACTTCTATTTCTACTACTACTTCTGCTTCTACTTCTTCTTCTACTTCTTCTTCTACTTCTACTTCTACTACTACTTCCACTTCTATTTCTACTTCTACTACTGCTTCCATTTCTACTTCTATTTCTATTTCCACTTCTACTTCTACTACCACTTCTACTTCTTTTTCTATTGATATTTCTATTTCTATTTCTATTTCTACTTCTACCTCTACTTCTACCTCTACTTCTACTTCTGCTTTTACTTCTTCTTTTATTTCTTCTTCTACTCTTACCGTTGGTCCTACTTCCACTTCTATTCCTTTTTCTACTTCTACTCCTACTTCTTCTACTTCTGCCTCTATTTCTTCTATTTCTACTTCTGTTTCTTCTTCTACTTCTTCTACGTCTACTACTTCAACTTCTAGGTCTGCCTCTATTTCTTCTACTTCTTCTATTTTTACTTCTTTCTCTACTTCGACTTCTATTTCTACTTCCACTTTTACTTCTACTTCTACTTCTTCTTCTATTTCTATTTCTACTTCTACTTCTACTTCCACTTCTTCTTTTAATTGTAAATGAACCGAATTGATCGTTAAAAAGTGTGCGTAGTACAGCAATACAAAGAAACTGATTGTCTGCGAAAAAGGTTTTTTAGTTTTCGTTTTATTTTAGCCACCAAAAAGATGTGCTTACCTTTCCTTGTAATCAGTGCTAAAAGCAACTAACGGTTATAAGTTTCTTCCGTATTATTTAAATAAACCGAGAGAAAATAGGAAAAAATTGTAAAAGCTAATGCGCTAGTGCTTTGGGCTTAAATCATAGTTTCCATCATCAGTGAAAGATATACGCTCTTACTTTATCTTAAATCTTTAAGAGAAATCACAGAGTATTATTCCGTTTAAAATTGTTGTTTTCTTTTCATTTCTTATGTTAATTATTGACCGAAGCCGATAAACGATTATTTATGATCGCACATTATTATGGTTTTTATAGCAAAACATAAATAAAAGCAGTTATAAACATAAAGCACATGTGTGTGTATAAACGTATTAAAAATTTCCCAAGATTGTGGTTATTAATATTTCGATGTTGTTGTTGTTGTTCTTTTTCTTTTTCTTCTTCTTCTTCTTGTTATTAAAGTTGTTGTTGTCTGTGATTGTATAATTATTAAGTCAAACAACGTAGCAGACTTAAAACGCAAATACAACAAGAGACGACAAAATATAGTCAAAACATGATTGTTGCATGTTTACCTGATTTCAAGACAGACTTAGCCGGGCATACGAAACAATGAAGCGGCCAAAAACGCAGCAAGATTTAAACAGGGCATACCTAGACCAAGCCCCATAACTGACATTTTGTGACTGACTGAATGCGTGCAACTACCAACAGAGCAAGTCTGTTGTCTGGCTGTTAGACCGTTTTGTAAAACACGTTTCATTTGTGTGTATGAAAAATGATAAAAAGAAAAAAACGACGAAATTAAAAAAAAAACTTAGAGTCTCGCACTCCCTAATCAAGGTATTATTAGGTATAAAACAAACTTAGAACAAACGTAGAGAGCAGAGCGTAGAAGAAGTGTATGCATTCTATGCATTTCATTTAAAATTAAAAAATTTTTAAATATTATGGAAGGTACGGTATGTGTACGCGTATATCGTAAACATATATATATATATATAATACCTAACAACTGTACAAAACAGAAAACCTTTTCTGGATTAGTGTAGCTATTGTTTTTTGTTAAAGTTGTTTTGATAGTTGTTGTTGTTGTTGTTGTTGTTGTTGGACATTTAAACTCGGGTTTTTGTGTGTTTGATGGAATTTTGATTTTCGTTTTTTTTTTCTTTTTAGTATAATTTGAAAATGATCGTTTAAAATGCTTAACGCATAATGAAATATTACTAACAGGTATCTCTTAAACCATAGTCCATGCATCCGTGTATGAATGCATTCAATATGAAATGCGATAATGAGAAAGTCTTGATGAAATCTCTTAGAGAGAGGTAAGGGGGACTGTGCTGTTGTTTACTTTTATAAAATTATAGACACGACACACACAACATGTCTGTGTTAGATTATGTGTGTGTGCATGTGTGCATGCTTTTCTGTTCTCTGTTTGTTTGTATGTTTTCTAAAAGTTAATATTCTGTTTCGTTCATCCTTTTGCTTTTGGTTGGTTGGTTGGTTGGTTGATCGGTTGGTTTGCTGGTTAACTTCAACACCACTGATCACTGATCCACTTAAATATGCGTATGATGTTAAAACGTACCTAAAACTAATTTATGAAGAATTCTTTTCATTTTAAATTTCCAACAAAACATATGCTTTTGAAGAAAACAAAAAAGAGAAAAAAGAAAAAAGAAAAGAAAAAAATTCATTTCCTTGTCTTGCATTTTTAGTATGCGTTTCTTTGTGTGTATGCGATGCGATGCGATGAATTGTAATGATATTTATGCAGTTTTAATGATAATTAAGTTTTAATTTAAATCGTTTATGGGTGGTTCCTAATTTCGATTCGATTCCAAGGAAATTAATATAAACAAAATAAATGCAACGCAAACAAACAAACAAACAATCAAACAACCAACCAATCTTGCAACAACACTTCTTCTTTATATTTACTTTTGCTGTTCCTTTGTTTGTTGTTTGGAATTCGAATTGTTATTCATGTCTGCAAAGGTGTTGAAAGCATATTTTATGTCATTGTTTAATGGTTTTTATAGTTTTTAACTATTTTATTTCTTTCATTTCATTTCATTTCATTTTCAGATGATAATATAATGATGACAATGATGGAGATACGTTTGTTGTTTTCCTACACTTACTATCGTTGTTTATTAATCAGGTGTTGTTAAGATATGCTAAAGAGAAGAAGCTTCGATAAGGGTAGTTTCTCTTTAATACAGAAAAAAAAAAAACAATTTTGTTTAAATTGAATTTTTGTATAATTTTTTTATACATTTGATGACACATAAACTGTTATCTTCGTCTTTCCATGTATAATTTACGTGCAAAGTTCAAGGGATTTCTCATAACAATATATAACAGTAATTCTCTTAATAAGGATCAGGTTAAATCGATAGCTAAGATTTTATCGAAGTTTCTTTCATTTAGGGATTGCGTTAGAGATTTGATAAACTATTACTTCTTTGGGAGATTGATAAGAACTCGTTCATTACATTAGTTTATAAATTCTTAAACCTTAAGAAACCCTTAGAATGATTGTCGTCCTATATGGAGATATAATAGAATTTATTTCTATTTTTCAGGTTTATTGTAAGATCGAAGTTAGAAGAAAATAGTGTGTTTCTTAGATTATTTACAAGTTTTAATGTACTGAACTAATTTACTACAACGGAAAGTGTGCTTGACATGCCTGGCAATCTTTTAAGTCACCTCAATGACTCATCATTAATTATTTAATTATTTGATTATTGAATTGTTAAATTATTTAATTACTGAACTATAAAACTATTTAATTATTTAATAATTTATATATTTTATTACTTAATTATTTAACTAATTAAATATTTAATTATTTAATTAATTAATTAATTAATCATTTAATTAAACTATTTAATTATTTAATCATTTAACTATTTGATTATTTAACTATTTAAATATTAAATTAATTTATTATTTAATCATTGAATTTAGTTATTTAATTATATATTCATTTAATTTTTTGTTTGTTTAATTCTGTAGTTATTCAACTACTTAACTATTTAGTTATTTATGTATTTAGTCATTTAATTATATAGTTATTTTATTTTTTAATTACTTAATTATGTAATTATTTAATTACTTATTTATTTAGTAAGGAGAACTGAAAAAAAGAAAAGATAAGAGAAGAGAAATAAACAGCCACCTTGCGGGTCATCTGCAGAAAGAGCATTATGTCGCTGTTAACACTTTAGTGCTTAAGGTAACTTAAGTTAAAGACGTAGCTAGTTGAAGTGCCAAGTTGCACGTCTTAAAGTATTTCATTCATACACATATTTTTTCCTACCTTTATACATTTTTACAATCCTTCAAGAGTGTAATCAAAGGCAAAAGAAGAAGGAGAAGTATTCTATGAATAATTCAGTTTAATGCCCTCTATCTATACTGTTTGACTAACGATTATTATTATTTTGCTGACTTGTATCTTGGTATAGAGGAAATAAATAACTTTTGAAGATAAAAAAAAGTCGAACTTGAAGATCTTAAAAAAAAATACTAAACTATCATGTAGCAATTCGGATTAATACGGTGTATGCTGAAATAGTTTCAAATGAGATATCGACGAAAAGATGTCTTCAGAAAAAACTTGTTATCCCTTATTTGAGGAGCAGCGGAAAAAGGCCTAAACCGTCAAGAAAAGGGGAAGAAATTAAACAAATAGTCGTAGTGGTTATAGGTTGATTAAAGTGATTATATGTTAGATTTTTCTTAGTGGACAACTCTTCTTAAAACTGGAATTGTATATAAAAGAGTAGCAGAAAAGTCTTCAATAGACTTAATGGATTATTTATGAAGTGAGTTTTAAATTTTTCAATGTTAAAAGGAAAGTGAGTGCTAAGCTGGTGCTAAGTTGCATAAATCTAAGAAACCATTTTAAGGGAAAAAGTTTTTTTGTGAATTTTTCACCGATTCGTAGAACTGATACAAACGATTTAAATAAGGTGGGATTTTATTCCCTTAGTACTTTAAATAGTGAGTATAATTCATCTAAACTTTATTTTTACGATATACATCAAGTATCAAAAAGCATTCTTTAGAAAAGCAAAATATTAAATAATTGCAATTAAAACCGTTACTACTTAAATTTCGATTATACTTTTTAATTACATCATTCGTCCAGAGAGAGAGAGACACCCAGCTGTTATATAAAAACAATAAAATAAAAAGTTAAAGCAAAAAATTCTTTTTCAAATGACAACGCAAGGCCTTTATGTAATGAAAAAAAAAAGAAAAAGAAAAGAATATTGAAAAAATGCATATAAATTCTATCAATAAATTCTGAAAACGCAGTTGGATGAAAAAATACACGCACCAACAACGAACTCTCACAGACAGAAATATTACGAGATATTAAAATATTAAACAAAATCGAAAACATGAAATCGTCACTTGAAACCTTACGTAATACATTTAAATTAAGGGTCCGAAGCTATAAATAATCATTTTTTCGATTTGATTTTATTAACAACTTCAACAACAACAATAACGACGATTGCATTCTGGCATCTTTTTTTTAATACAAACGAATCCGTTTAATATATTTTCGTTTTTTTCTTTTCTTCTTTTTGGTTTCTTTTTTTTTTTTTTTTGTTTTTTTTGGTTTTTGCACAAAATTCTACAGTCAACTCTCGAAAAAGAAAACCATTCACAATATATTTAGCATTCGAAGATTTGAATGAAGAAGGAAAACACCAATACACAAGAGAAGAACGCAAATTTAACACAGCAGGATGTAAAAAAGTTTCAAAATCTGACCGCATTCTGTTGCGTGACGCTTAGTGTGATAGCCATGCGCCTGCTGTTAATCTTTTAAATGTTACGCTATGCTATGCTTTTTGCAACGATACAAATACATATTTACCTGAGTGTTTTAAAGACTTTTAATAGGTTATGTTTCTGGAGATTTATATGTATATATGTATGTGTGTGTTCATTTGCAAGTGTTATTCTTTGGTTGTATCCTTTGATGTTGATGTCATGCGGTGGCATCTCTGGGTGTTTGCGGTTGTTTCAACCCAAAAATTTATCCGCCAAGAAAGGTTGCATGGTTGCGCTTTGATTCGATAAAAAATTGAAGCGATAATGGATTTGAAGCAAATGAGCTTTAGAAGTTGTTATTGTTATTGTTATTGTTATTGTTGCTGTAGTAGGAAATCCATATATAGGTGGATTTTCTGCATGAATTGTCTGCATTAAATAAAAAAAAAAAAAAAAAAAAAAACTAAACTGATTAAAAAACTGAAATGAAAGAAAGAACGAACATATATATGTATGTCGAAGTATTTAGCTGTAAGCGAATCTGGGATACCCCAGGGTTTTTCTACTTAATAAGCAAATTTTTGCTTTTCTTCAGATATACAAGGATTTTTAATCCTCAGTGTCGAACAACAAAAATAGAGAAAACTCATATAATTTGGAAGATTTTATTATTAGGAATATTATATATTTTAGCGAAAGAGAGAGATTAATATTAAGTTTCTCAAAATTTGTTTTTTTTACTCAAATTAATTAATTTTCATTTATCTAAAGTAAAAGGAAAAATTAGAGCTTTCTTAAGAAATGTTCGTCTTCGCTTCAATTACCCTCCATTTCACCTGATTCTAACACTTCTCTACGTGCATTATAAAGCAATGTACCTCATACCATTAGCTCTACAGGTTGGCAAATCCTTAACGCGTATAACTTTTCCTTTTTTTTTTTAACGATCATAAGTAACAAAGATTGTGAAATGAGTTGGACAATCTAATATACCCTCCATTACGTGTATTTATATATATTTATATACATTTATGTGCACATGTACTATCTGTATTTGTGTTATTTGATCAACTTTAATGCCAAGAGTGGTAAGATTTGCATGAAACACTACATGAGGTGATTTGCAGAGTTTAAGATAAAAAATTGTTGGTTTGGAAAAAAAGGATTTTCGTTACCATCTCTAGAATCGTTTTGAGGAGCTATTGTTTATGTATAGTTTTCCTTTTTTACATTTGGTTTCAGTCGCATTTCGGTGAAGTGGAATGTAAAAGCAAATATATTTTATACATATATTATGCCTTGACTTTGTGAAGCATAGAAAGCTGCTTGGAGGTGTAAATATTATATTATGTCATATATTATACGTTATATATAATATATTATATCACGTATTATATATTATATATTATATAGTATATATTATATATCGTATACTACACATTGTATATTATATGTTATATATTATATCATATATTATATACTACATATATATTATATATTATATTATATATTATATATTTCATATTATATCTTACATATTATATATTATATGTTATATATTATATATTACATATTATATGTTATATATTACGTATTATATATTATGTATTATATAAAGGTGCCAAAAAAAAGATTGGTTTCTTACGAGTATGTTAGCAAAGATATTGTACGTGCTACGCTGCTTCCAAGGAAGTACAGGATAAATGAAGAGGTTTACTTTCAGTAACCGATTAAATTGTTTTAAATTTAATCAAGAAAAAAATAACTAAATATTTGGGCTAAATATAGGATATTATGTTTCACTTTCACACTGCAAACCCTATAAATTCTGGTAGGAGGCAGAATTTTTTGTTCAGTCCTGTAAAACTTTTTCTAAACAAGATGCTCGTTGAAATTGTGTTTAATTTTCTTTTTTGCTGGAAATTTTATAATTTTGGATTTATGATAAAATGGAAGATTTGGAAATCGATTATTCCTACTATAAAAATAAAATTAAAAAAACAAAATTATTTGATACTACGAACAGGATATTGCTTTCTCGCCAACCTATTAAAACATATACGTCGAGTTGATGAGATCGCTTAAGTGATATTATTCGAAATTCTCTGTTATATGATTAGTGAATGTTGGCAATTAAAACCATGTAACAATATGTCAATAAACTGCTGGAGGGGCCCATTTAAAAGAAATAAAATTAATGATCTTTAAAATACAACAAAAATCATTAATAAATCTTAATTAACTTTTTATAAAGCAAAGTAATCTAAGTCAAGCTTTGGGTGTTCACTTTAACCTATCGTCGTAAGTCAAAAAGCAATTATTTGAAGAAAATTGAAAAAAAAAAAATATATTTATAGTTGTGTTGTATAGCAAATCGATTAGACATCAATTAGAGCAAACACGTAACTGTGGCATTTCCTGTAATAAAATCTGTCAAATATTAAATAAGAAAACACGATATTAGCTACCGGGCATAGCAGATGACGATTAACATTTGTATGGCTATTGCGGTTATATTAAATAGATTTACTGCTCATAAAAGTTGGCTATAAAAGAAATAATTAAATTGAATCACACATATAAAAATGTTTCGATATAAAAATTATATATCAATTAGCTTAGATTTGCTAAGACATTTATGCTTTATATGCATAGAACACTATACGCATAATATTTGTATATAATAAAATAAAGAAACGAAAGAGTGAAATGAATTTCAAAGCTTTTTGAAAGACAATAGATCTCTTCTCTTCTCATGTTTCTTTCTTTAAATCAAATATTAATTTATAATGTGTTGTATTCGAGTGTTAACTACTAATCATTCGAGTAATAAAAATTTGAGTAATATTTGTATAAAAAAAAAAAAAAATATTTAATAACACTTGCCGTCTGTCTGTGTGATATCGAATATTTTATGATTATTTATAAATTAAAAAAAATAAAAATACAAAATCATACTCCAAGATTTTTCTTTTTTATTTTATGATACAAAAAACTGGATAAAATTAATTAATTAAAATGAACTTTTTTTTACTTACAGGTAAATACCATTTAGATGATGTTTATTATTGATTGTCCTCACATCATATAAGCATTATTAGATAGAGAAGCAATGTGTTCATCAGGTAAATATGTTTAAACTCGAATTAAAAAAAGGGTAAATAAATCGTTTACAGTTCACTACACGTGATCTAAAAGGGTCATGCTAACGTAATATATCTTAATAGATCGCTATGGAGACAAAAGTTCATATTTTCAAAGAAAACTTAATGGTCGCATGGTCGATTAAGTCGCTTTTTTTTGTTTATCAATGATATCATTAATGATATTGTCTTTAATTGTAAGAAATAAAGTTCATATTTCGAAAGAAACGTTGAAGATCTCCGATATGCGACTACATCGCTTTTATGGTTTATAAATGATATCGTTAATGATATCCTCTTTAATTTTAAGAGATAAAGTTTACAAAAAATATTAATTAAGACTTCTAAACAATAGATCTTTTAAAGAACGAAGAAGAATTTGGAATATTTCGGTTATGTTAGCTCGATCTCCTTTGAGTTTTCTAAGCGAGTAGAGGGAACTATATCTGCCTTAATTAATATTCATCGTCTAATGTTATGCAATTTCTTGAAAGGCATTCCTTGGCAATCCTAGCTGTTTATTTTTGGAAGAAAGGTATTGTTAGACTCTAAACCTAGGCTAGGGAAGTGGGAAAATGAATGTTTAGAAACCATTAGTTTAGAAAATATTTGAAAATCTAAACAAGCTAGGAAATCATGGGAGAATTCAACGAACTTCATAGAAAAGTTTAGGATACTTTTGCTCAAATTATTTATCAACAGCCAGTCGTTGTTCAGAGAGAGAAAGGAAAATTTTAGTAACAATTAATTTGTTAGGAAAAAGCTGAGACAATTTCGGTGTAGTTCTTCTTTATATAAGCAAAAGGTTTTCATCACTTCGTATTAGTGGGATCCGTTTTTAAAAAAACTTATTGCTGGACTACTCCATATTCTAATCTAGAGTACGGCTGCGCTTGGATTGAATTTAAATGTTTAAATATTTGAAAAATGGATGTTTCCCAGTCAGAGTGCAAACAACCTTTCACGTAAACTCCGGTTTATACACTACTTGTGACCAAAATGAAATATATACGGATTTTAAAAATAGAAAACTTAACAGAGATTTTCTAAATTTTGTTGACAAACATTTTCCAAAAGAAAGAAGAGTTCTTCGAATCGAAAAATTCAAAGTAACTCAGTACAGAGCACAGTCGTTTGTTGTTGACTTGCTGAATTTAGAAAAAGAAAAAGAAGCATTCTGTGATCTTTTTTTTAAAATAAGAATACAGGTTTTCACCATTTCTGCAGGTAAAAATATAAATAATTTACAACTAATGAAACAAGTTTGCTCAATCGCCTCTCGTTTTTAATAAATTTTTAATATTAATTCAGATTAAATATTTTAATAATTTATATCATAATTTGTGTCTTCTTTCTATATTTTTGTTAATCTTAAAAGTCATCGTTCGCCATCATCTTATTGACTGAAAATATATTTTTAATGCCTTTAGTAACGCCTTAAGTATATAATAACGCATTCCCTTTGATTGCCACTTAAATTCATAAAAACAATAACTTGAACTATTATTGTGTAATCGTAAAAACAGCCATCACACAGCTAAGATAATGCTTATATTTATAAAATTTTACATAAAAAATTAAAATTATTATACAGACATCCCAAATGGAGACCAACCAACCAACCAACTGATAACACAAAGAAAGAAATTTTTATAAAAATTAAATGCATCACGATGCAGCTATCTCTCTCTCTCTATCTCTCTATCTCTCTCTAACCAACCATGGGACGAAGTAAACTCTAAGAAAAAAAAAAAAACAGAAACATTATGAATAATAAATATTCATACAAATATGTTTATATATGTGTATAAACATAACATAAAACATATTTAATATTCAAAACACATAATTCAAACGATTTGAATAACAGGCGCATTGAATTCTGAACTTTTTTTTTGTTTAAAATTTACGTTATTGTTGAAAAATCTAATTTCTTTTGATTGAAATGAGCCATTCAATGCTCATATAAACATATCAATAGGCAGAGAGATGGATGGATAGACATACAAACTAGCACCAGATAGATAGATAGATGATAGACCAACAAATGTAGTTTTGCTTTTATATAAATATATATTAAAAAACATTTTTTTTTTTTGTATATTTCTTCTTTATCTCTTCACAACTAAGTGTGAGTGAGTGAACGTGTTTTTGAAATTTTTTTTTGTTTTTTACTTTTCTTATAAATACTGTTGAAATTGAAGACTTTACAGAAAAGTCTTACAATTATAAGCATTTTTGATAATTTTTTTTGTCTGTTGCATATGTCCAAACATCATATATGGATTGTATATGAATTATATATATGGAAAAGTGAAAGCGTGAGATATCATAGTTTAGACGTTTGACTTTAAAACAATTTTTGTGTTTTTTCTTCTTCTTTGAATAAAACAAAAGAAAAAATCCCGTTTTATAGGCATATTGAGAACTTTTAAATTTTATAAAAAATATTTAAAAAAAAAAAAAATTTTACTAATTACTATTTTTTCATACAGCTGAAGATTAGTTTTAACATCCAATGTGAGGTTTCCATGCGAATTGACAGCCCGTTCTAAGTAATTTGTACTTTGGTTTCTTTATACGTGGATTCTTTTTTATAATTATAGGAGAATTTTTGATTTGCTTTTGGTGGATTTGAAAATTTTTTAAAGAAAGATCTCAATTTCGATTTAATTTTCTAAATTCTACTCTAAACTCTACGTTTTACATCTTAAAGTAGAAAACAGAACAATTTCATTATTAATTTGATTATTGTTTAGGAGATAATTTTCAAAATTAATCTGATAACAAGAAAGAAATACTAAGTAAAGGATGTCTTAGCAAGAGCTTCATATTTCATTTGAAAATAAAAACACATATTTTTTGAATTAGTTGTCATATTGTTCTTAGTGAGGAGGTTTAGTTAGGTTTTTCCTCAAAATTTGCTGGGTAGTGCTATGTGAAAGTTGAAGTTGTTGAGAATGATGCGGAATTGATATTTTCGGGTTTTCGATGGCACTTTGGATTACAGCTGCAATGTTTTCAAGAGATTGACCGGTATCCGACCATAAAATTTCGGAAGTTTCCGACGCAAAGGAGACTTACTCTCTACAATCGAATCGGTTTCTTCCAATTTTTTGACCAGTCTTCGAATTGTGATTTTGATTTGGTGGCGTTCACACACACACACACATACGCACCTCCTCACAAATATCAGATGAAATCACTGTGATTATTTTTAGAGAAAGTTTCTCATAGGTATGATTGCACTTAGGTCTAATAATATTTTTGGTAGTTTAATTAAAAGAAAAAAAAAACTATAATATGTAGTTTGCTTCTGGATTTTTATGAACAACTTCTTTGTCTAATTAATATTAAGGATGAAGAAGAGCAGCAAAAAGAATTTTATTAAATATTTAACATAAGTGAATTTTTGTTTGCGAAATCTACGGAAATTTACATGTACACTAACGCATACCGTCGGAGGTAAATACTTATGTGTTATATACATTTGTAGTATTTCTGCACACAAATTTCCTCTATATTTATAAATAGTGTTTCTTTTCTGTGAATTTTATACATTTAAAGAAACTTACACACAATTAAATAATGGAAAAATTATTGCACAAAGAGCACTGAGTAATAGAGTTTTAATGATCAATTTGGTATTAATAGTGATTTGGCTAATTGCCGCTTTGGCAAAGGAAAGGACAGCAACCAAGTCGAGAACCAAAAAAAAAAAAAAAATCCATTTCTATGATCCTTAATCTTAGATATTATTTAGCTTTCAAAATATATTTATTCATTCAAAATTTCTTGTAAATAGTTCGTAATTCAATAAATAATTTAATTTTTGGGCGTAGATTGTTTTTAATGCGGGCAAAAAAGTGCATACCGGGCGGATTTTCAAATGGGAGAGGCGCTTTTGCATGCTACTGCTCTATTGAAGGCTTTGTTTAAAACTTTTTCAAGAAAAACATTAAAATATTGGGTTGAAGCAAAAGTGGATACTAATTTCACTGGCTACCGTGTCGGAAATTGGCTTCACTTAGCAAACAAACAAAAAAGATTGTTTACTGAAAACATTTACCTTTGAAAGCTGGTGATCTTTCTGATCTTCAAAAACAAATGAATGCATAGACTGACGTATACATAAATTTCGCTTAAATAATTTAATATAAACAATATATTTATTTTACGAGAATAATAAGGAACGTCTACTTGGAGACTTTGCTATCCAATTTACTGTTTTATTAACCTCCTTTGATTTACGAAGAATCTTTGTTTTATTTTTCATTTCGTTCGTCAGTTAAGGAAAATTCATCAAATTTTTTTGTGGTCAAAGTATTAATCGACTCATACCTAGAATTCATTTGCAGCAATTAGTAAAATATTTTAATGATGTGTCACACAACTTTTCGTATAACCCAATATATTTTCTTATAGTTACTAAACAAAAACGTCATTCAAACGGTAAACAATTCTTGCTGTTGTGTCGTTAGTTTAAAATACAAAAAAAAAAGACAAGAAATAAAGAAAAGAAGATTATCGCTGGACTTGTGGATCATCAACATGTGAAACTTTCATTCCATCGTACAATGCTAGTGATTATGTAGCAAAACATTGATTTATCACAAACAATTTATCATTCATTAGGGAAAGCATTCCAAGAAGCAGAACAACTATTGGTGCAAGTGTTGATTACTGCGTAGCTTTTTTGTTGTTTGTTTGTTTGTTTTTTTTTTTTTTTTTTTTTTTTAGAAAATATTGCATTTCCACACGATTTTACTGATTTCTTTCTGGCTTGAATGTAGGCAGTAGTTGAAGTTATTTAAGTGATTAAAAGAAACAAAAAAAAAAAAGCATAAAACTGGCTACACAACCTCGATGCATGTTAATTTACGCTTGGCGTCATGTTGCATTGACATAAGTTTTCAGAGAATTTCTAAAATAATATAACAGCCACTAAAGGTGTTGCGTACTAAACATTAATAACTAAATAAGTAACTAATGCTTTTGCAATTAAAATAATTTGTTGGGCGGCATTAATTGACATAAGGCATTTCACTACTACTCCTGGTAGACTTGTTCCTTCTCTTTGAGCGAACAAAAGACACAAAAGACAAGACACAAAAGAAAAAAAAAAAGAATTAAAATTATTATTAACCAATAGCTAACTATGACAGAAATTACTTTTATTGCAATAATTACATAATTGACGCTATGTTATGATATGTACGATTAATGAACGTAATAAACAATTGTGTTGTAATTGTTGTTGTAATAATCGTTGT
The DNA here is from genome assembly GCA_000671755.1 of Glossina brevipalpis. Taxonomy (NCBI): domain Eukaryota; kingdom Metazoa; phylum Arthropoda; class Insecta; order Diptera; family Glossinidae; genus Glossina; species Glossina brevipalpis. The sequence goes on from KK351060.1 coordinate 1,028,235, forward strand.
TATATATTGATTGACATTTAGACTTTGACATGTTGTTTCGTAAGGTTTTATAGTAAAAAGTAAACATAGAAAAAAAAAAGTATACAGAAAGAATAATAGCTTACATAACACCCACAAGAAATATTTCTTTTTTTTTTATTAGTCTCTTTAATAAAAAATTGAAAATTTTGTTCAGTAAAGTAAAAAGTTATGCAAGGGAAATATGAAGTCTACTGTCAAATGTGTACTTCATTCCTCCATATTCTTGTCTGCTTTTTCTCGTTCTTTTTTTTCGATGTTGATATTTCAAAAGATTTTTGCGCTTAGAATAATAATCAAAAGTGTTCGTGTCGAGACCTAATAATAAAAATTACGAACTAAAGTCATATAAAGTCCATATATTTCTGATTTTATTCGTTAATTTTAAGGAAGATATTTGAAATTTTCAACATTTCATTTCCATTGGATATAAAGAAAAGTCCCGCGATTCTATATGAAGTTGAAAAATTGTGCAGAAACATGAAAGAAATTTTCAGAACACCGTTTTGTTCGGTTTTTCGACTTTTTGTCGCTTATGGTTTTCTTAGAGAAATTTGTGATTTTTGCCTTCAATTTCATAATATTTATACTAAATTTCACTTTTCGGGCTGAAGAGGTCGCTAAAGTTACCGAAACTGTTTTCGTTCTGCTTAGAGGATCGTTTGCTGCTGACTAAGCAACAACAAAACAAGGCTTCTTTTTTCTAAACTTCTCCTTCGCCATAAACCAAGAGTGATACCTACGTTGGGATCGTTCGTAATTAACTAAGCAACGACAAAGCAAGGCTTTCCACACGACTCCTTTGCTATACGCTTAGAGCGAAACCCACGTTTGAGATCGATTGCGATAAACTAAGCAACGACTTTCAAGTGGCTCCTTTGTCATAAGTCTTGTTCGTCTTCTGCCATAGAGACTTCATTAAATCGTTAATGTTTTTTTATTTAGGTTGTGTGTTCACGGCTAAATTTTGTGCGGAAGAAGTTGCCGACAGGACATCGCATTGCAATTGACACGTTGATATACTTTTGAATGTCGATTATGAAAACTTCAATTAATCATCAATATTATTAATAATTAATCAATAAATTTCAAAGTAATCATTTAAATTTTTATTGACACTAGAAAGGACTCTTCGTCTGCTCTGTGATGTTAATTTTTACAAAAACGTTGTCCCACTAAGAGTACAATTATTTCATTGCCGACGATTTGCATGATCTGCTGGTTTAAGCTACTGAGTAAGCTAAATCTTTTACAGGCGAATGTGCAGATCTTTCGTCAAACTTTGCTCTCGAGTGAACTGAATCTTGCATTAGTAAGGGGAGAGGTCGATCTTTCGTCAAAATTACCTGCGTAATGCTTCGTGAGATGTGAGGTTGTTGAGAACAATGTCGAATTTGTGTTTTCGGATTTTTTTTGGCAACACTCTCGTTTACAAAAGGTATGTTTTCAAGAGATCGACGCAAAGGACATTTACGGTCTATAATTGACTCAGTTTCTTCAAATTTTTTGACCACTCTTTGGATTGCTGACAAATTAGGTACAGTTTCGCGATCGCAAATTTGGCGAAATTTCGAGTAAGTCGCCATAAAGGAGACTTATCGTCTACAAACGATCCATTTTCTTCAAATTTTTTGGCCATTCCACGAATTGTTGACACATTAGGTACACTATCTCGATCGAAAATTCCGCGTTATTTGCGAACGATCTCAGCATAATGGGCTTTCACAATTATAACACGCTCTTCTTTTGTGTAGAGTTTCGTTTTTAACAATCGCAACAATTATACGTGACAGCTGTCAAATTTCAGAGTTGTTACTCGCATGAAAAAAGAATGATACAAAATTTAAATAATTCACTCTTCTTGAGACACCTTACATGTCATAAGTTTCGTTGTATTAGTTTTGATTCGTCTTTACATTCAAATTTTGCGGAATAATAATTTTATCCTTTTTAAAGTAATGGTCGATCGAGATGATTGTTGTATATGAAATTTGTGAATGACCATTATAATGTATTTGAAAAAAGGTACTCCTACCCCTTAGGCATTTGAATGAATGATTTGATAAAAATTGAAGATTTTGTAGAACGCGTTTCAAGAATTCTTTCATATAAATTGAAAAACAAATTCTAATCCGTTCACACCTGTTTTTTCAAATAAATCCCTTTTTTAATCAACTCGTATGTAATGCTTGCATTTAGATAATTTTGTTGGAGAGATGAGAAGAAGTAGAAGATTATATGGAATTTTTATTTTAATAATATAAAAATACAAGAGAAAAAAAAAAAAGAGTCGAAAACAAAAAAAAAATTGATTTTGTTGCTGAAGAATTCTTTGTTTTTTTGTTTTAGAAAAAAGGAAAACTCATACATGTTCATACTCAGATACATGTATGTATGCACTTAACTAACTATTTCTATCTCTACCTTTTCGATATAATACGAATTGATAAAATATTGAAATCTTTTGTGTGTGAATGCTTAGGAGGAAAGAGAAATATTTTGATCATGAAACGAATTAAGGCTAAAAATTGTTTAAGAATCTAGAAAATCAGGTTAATAGCATTTAGGTGACAGCCAGACATTTTCTAAGGCATCAAACAATGCTTATACAAATGTACGTACAGTAGACGATAGTTTTATTTTTGTGCTATAATGGCTGGTATTGATTAATATTCTTGTTGTAGTTGTTGTAGTTGTTATTGATGTTGTTGTTATCGCTTTTGCTCGCACAACAAAGATTGATCGGTCTATTGTTGCCCTTTACAAAGCGGCATAAATAAAATGTTTTAAGAGAAGCAAACGTGTTGTTGTTGTTTTCTCGCTTAAAGACTGTGCGCAACGCACAACTCTTTCAATGTTATTTTTATTATAACATACGCATATGCATACGTGTATGTCTATATATATATATATATATCTTCATGGACCTATAAGTGTATAATCAAGTCAATCATTCTTCCATGCTTCGCTTTTGCTTGTTGGATTTTAAATTCTTACTTAAATTGCGATGAAATCATAATATTGTCTTCTAACACTTAAAGAAAATGCATTTTTTCTTAAGAAATATTTTCAAAAATATTTTATTTTTTGCACTTAAATTCTTAAATAGTTGCTACAATTATTGCGTTTTGTTCAGACCGATGACTTGTCATATTTCCTCTTTCTTTATGATCTACGATTGTATTGTGTTGTTGTGTATTGGATTAAAGACAGCAATATATGTATGTATTCATGTACTTAATAAACCACAAATATTTATCCACTTACGGGTTTGTGAAGGGTTCCTTTTTTCTTGTTTTTTTTTTGTTTTCGTAGCTTAAAGCTTTTAGAATACTTTTAAAAATTTAACTAGAAAAGAGAAAAAAAAACGTGAAAAAATGTAGCAAAATGTGCCGCACAGCTAAGTGTAATTATATCTTTTTGTTTTTTTTTTTTTTTCAATTTAATGGATACATAGATACAAGCCTAGAGAGAAGTGTGTGTCTGGTATAACAAGTCTTGTCGGCAAGATCAATATCACGTTATTTGTTTTCAATAATTTGCATGCTCATGAATTTTTCTGTAACTTAACAAAGGAATTATGCATAGCTAATGCAAAAAAAATTTTAATGGAAATTTTCATAGACAGACTTTAAAAATGTGCTAAGGAATGCTGTGGAATATAAGTCAATATTTTCATTTTTTAATACGTAGCATTTTCTACATACATTTGAACATTGTCTACGTACATTTGAGAATTTTCGACTACTAAAGAATATTTTTGTTTTTTAGTAAATAGTCTATTCGACATACATTTGAGCATTTTCTATATACATTTAAGTATTTTCGATAAATAAAGAATGCTGTGAAACATAAATCAACATTTTCATTTTTTAATTAGTAGCATTTTCTAATATACCTTTGAACATTATCTACATACATTTGAGCATTCTTTGCATGCATTTGAGCATTTTCTATGTACATTTGGGAGTTTTCTACATGCATTTGAAAATATTCTACATAGAGTTGAGCATTTTCTACATACATTTGAACATTTTCTACATACATTTGAGCATTTTCTACATTTTCTACATTTGAGCATTTTCAATTTACATTTGGGCGCGTTTTCTACATAGATTTGAGAATTTTCTACATACATTTGAGCACTTGCTATGTACATTTGGGTGTTTTCTACATACATTTGAGCATTTTCTACATACATTTGAGCATTTTCTACATTTTCTACATTTGTGCATTTTCAATTTACATTTGGGCGTGTTTTCTACATAGATTTGAGAATTTTCTACATACATTTGAGCGCTTGCTATGTACATTTGGGTGTTTTCTACATATTTTTGAGCATTTTCTACATACATTTGAGCATTTCGTGGCAAATGTTCCCCGCTTCGTTCATAAAAAGCGAAGAAATGGCGACAGCACTCCCGGGCCTCATTAAAGAGGGTCAAATTCAAGCTCACTTGGTATATTAGAGAGAGAGAGAGAAAAATAAGCTGTCTTTGAAGTTGGAGGAGATGATTAAGCCAGGGCAGTATAAAAATTACTTTCAACAGGTGACACTAATTGTCAAAGACGAAAACAATAAACAATTTTCTACGCTCTTTAAATTTTTATTTTTATTTTGTCGCTTTCACAGCGATTTCTATTTTAATTACAGTTAAACCAACCTTTGTATTAACAATTAGTAATAGTAGCAAAAAGCCACCAAAAGTTAGCAGCAAAAGGGTATCGAAATGCGATTATTTTCACGATACGATACGGTATTTAAATTAAAGTAACTTTTTTTTGCAAGTTGGTAAAGTGTCTAAAGAAACAAATGATGTTGGCTTCATAATTATCTTTCGTTATCTTGGCGATATCTTTTGTAATTTCTGTGTTAAAGGTTATCTTTGTGAAAGAATTAAACTGAGAACGCGGTGCAATAATTCACTTACTTGAGGTGAAGTTGTGCGAGTAAACATGCAAAGTGTATTTAGAAACTAGCTACCGGACATAAGTTAAACTTAAACTTAAGCACTATGTTGAAGTAATTAATTTTTTTATTTTTTTTTTTTTGTGAAATTACGTCTCATTCATAATTACATTTTTTAACATTAACAAACGTGTTGCTTACGCATAAACTTACTTATATGTTTAGTTGCGTTATTACGTATGCATATGTGTGTGTGTATATATATATTATTGCAAGACTAATGGATGAACGTTTAGCGAATAACGTAAGTGTGAATTTAAGGCTTAACTAGCAACAAAAAATGCATAAAAATTGATAGAGAATAGTGCTTATGAGCGCAAGCAAGCGAGCAAGCATGGTGGGAGGGAGAAAAAACGTAAAGCGTGCGTGCATATGTATGTGTGTGTGTGTGTGTGTAAAATTTTTGCGTTAATGTTCATGTGGCTATAGCAGTGAGCTTAGTGAAACTGTAAGGCCTCCAATTGAATGATGGCGCTATAAAATGGCGTATTTTATGTGATGTCTACCACCAACTGTTCAAATTGATGGTTATGAAAATTAATTAGACAACTAAACTTGTGAAGGCTAAAAGAAATCTTCTGAAAATTTATATTAATTTTATGATGAAAACTAGTCGTTCAACTAACAATTTTTTTTGTTCGTCATAGAAATATTTAGTAATAAATTTAAATTATTACCTAACGTTAGAAGTGCTTGCAAATACACAAACGCATCAAGTATAAGTTTTTTCTAACGGCCATAAGAACACTTTATGCTTGAAATCTTTATGGTTAGAGAACATAAGAGATACCGACAACGACGACAAACTTGTTGTTGTATTGTATTGAATTTCATATAATTTTTAATTTTCAAAATGCACTTTATAATTACGTATAACTGTACTGTACCGCGCTTGTGTTTACATAAGATACAACACAAATGCCTTTTTTTTTATCTCTTCTTTTTTTTTTTTTCTATATTAGAGTTTTTTTCTTTTGCTTTTTATTATCCCGGTAAAACAGGTGCTTCGCTGACCTGTTGATCTGTTGTAGTAGATTCATTTGAGTTGAAGCTGTCAAGTTTTGTAATTTATTGAGGTGCTTGTTTTACGGTCATTTTCTTTAGTGTTCTTATGTTTACCGTTTCATGTCAAATAAGTGTCATGGGCACAAGCGCAACCTTTGTTGTCAACCAGCCAAATATATGAGAAATGAAACCAAACCGAACTGAATTGAACTGAAGAACAATTGTTGAGAAAAAGCCTTGAAAGATTACTAAATAAAACATTTTTTTTTTTTTTTTTTTTTTTTAAGAAAGAAATTTTGTTTGTATGAATAAAATATTTTTGAAGACACAACAATTACGCATCGTTCCTTCGCATCGTTTTACCATTGTTGGGATATATATGTAAGGCATCAGCAAGCAGTTGATTGACTAGTAAAACGGGGTGCACATAACAAATGTTGTTAATCTGTTTTAATCTCAAGTATACAAAACTTCGGTATACTTAATCGAAAATTTCCTTTTCTTTTTAGTTTTGACTCTCAGAAGAGGCACATTGACCTTCGGTCGGTTTCGAAAGCATTGCTTGCTTCATATCATATGTTTGTTAATACGTATCTGTTTATTTTTGATGTTTTGTCGTTTGTGAGTAGAATAATTTTTGTAAAAACACTCATAATTTCTCAAATGTCACGACATGTTTCGATTGTTTTTTACCTTGTGTTGCTTTGTATACTTCAATCTTTTCGGGTTTTTTTAAATTTTTTTTTTTTTTTTTTTGGTAGATAATGTAAAATTTGCTTAATTTTTGCTTAATAAAGGAAACATTTGTTGCTTTTGAAGTAAACATTTGTGGCAGACTTGTCCCTTTCGGACAATTCAAGAATACAGACGATATATTGCATGTAGATATAACCTTCAAAGATGCTTGGAAGTATTCAAAAGGAAAACATTGTGAATATTCATCCTAAATAGACACAAATGAATAAATGAATAGAACATTTTGATTAGTGTTTTGATTAATGCGACTATTTATTGAAAGGGAGTGCATTAATTTATTAATTATTCTTTCGACTGATTTCACATACAGACAAGCAAATAGAAAGGAATGTATAATAAATATATAGAACGTTTTTCTTTACTTTAATTAAAGAATATCCTTGCACTTTGGATATTTAACATCACGTAGAAGTATCATACTTTACTTCTAAAAATCATATCGGAATTGATTTGATTTTGTCCAAAAAAATCGTGCAAAATATCTGATGTATTTCAACTATTTCTGTTATAAAGCCAAGTAATAACTTACTCTTCTTCGTTATATATGCAGTAAAAGGGAATTTGGTTCGATGTTTGATGAGTTGGAAACAATTTTAGAGAGAGCTAACAAAAAAAAGGCGAATCTTTTAACACAATAGTTGCCAAAGACCTAGGGACCTATAGTCTACCTATTGTTTACATAGGATACGTATTCTATTACAATTATCTTTGATTGCATATATTCCAAATATTTTCTGTGAGTTGGACGCACTTTATAGTTACATTCAATTTATCGTAGATACTTCAAATACTTCCTACCATTTCGCAACACTTTATAGTCTCATTCATTTTGGTTTGGCGAACGTCATTTGACTGCAAGTCCTTACAAGTTTTCTTATATACAATACGATACATCGTTTCTAATTTGAAGCGTATTATCATACGATTCAGTAGCATTTTGTTTTGGGTAGTTGTACAGTATATCTTATTTGGACCGGGTTTTCCGTAATTGCAATGCTTTCAAACATAGATTTTGTTGGTTCTTACGCTTTTTACCAGGATATTTTTAGCTTGAACGAATCTATGTAATACTCAGAGACAGTTAATATAGATGCGTTTTTAATTACACCGTTTGATTTATGTAGGATCAGATAATTTTTATTTAAGAACCTGGTTAATATAGAATCACATCATTTATGAAGTAAATTACTACCAAATAGAGTTATGCGGGTATCTAAGTTTAAATACAAAGAAGAAAAAACCTACGCTATAATGACTTCAAATTTTAAAGACAATTTTTCAATATAAAAGAACTAAAAGTTCTGCAATTAATTAAAATAAAAGTTTTTCTTGTTTGTGTGTTGTTTATAAAACACATTAATGATATTCATCAGAAATGTTTAATTCGTTTTGATTATTGAAACTTTGGAGTATGTCCGACACTACGATTAACATTTTCTGGCTAATCTAGAAAAAATCAAATTTTTGTATAGCTTTATAGAAACTTGATATTCAATAGTAAGTAAAGACATTTAGAAAAAACCGAGAATGAATTCTAAAATCTAGAGGAATACGTTGAAGAGAATAAAAAGAAAGAAAAAACAAAAACAAGTAAGAAGAGTTTTTTTTTGGCTTTTACCGAATCGTTTAGATACATTACTTTTATATTAAAAAAAAAATGTTTTTTGAAAAATTAAAAAAAAAAGTTTTTTTGAAAAATTGAAAAAAAAAAAAAACTAAAATCAAAAGTACGACATTTTTCCATTTTTGTAAAATACACTGGAATAAGTTATAGTGTACCCCGTAAACAAAAAAACTTTGAAAAACGAAGCGTTTTCAATTTAGTCGTACTGAAGGCTTCTTAATTGATTTGGCTCATTGCCAATATTAACTTAAAGGATCAGTTTCCAATTTTTTTATTAAAATTTAAGTTTGGCTTTGATTTAGAATATGTACCGCGTATGTCCACACACAATAACGGACGGATGGACGGACGGACAGACTTATTTAGAAATTCTTTCCTATATATATATATATATATAGACTTATATAGACTTTTATAAGAAAGCTTTTTTTCTAAGGTTTGCAAATGCTTTGAAAAACTGAATATAACCCCATGATCCGGTGGTGATGGGTATAAAAACGAAAACTACTGTAAATGATCGAAATGTTTAACAAAGGCACATACTGAGTGAGTGTGTATGCGCTGCTTTGCGTAGTACTTAAGTGTTCGATTGTGAAGTGAGTGAGTGAATATTTCTAAAACAGAAAAGATAGACGTCATGCTGTGAAAACCGGTGATATTTAAACGAGATAAAGTCAAACCGTCATGCTGGACGATATCATATTTTCTTTTCTTACATTTTCATGTATATAAATATGTATATACATATTTATATATATGTATATGTATGTATATATATATATATATTATCAAGTCTATAAAATACTAAGCCTTTTCATATAAAATGCAAAAGAACTGAATGAATACAACAACAATTTATGAATTTTGACTTATTGTGAAGGCTTAATATTTTTTAGTTTAACTAATATTTATAGATATACTTAATAACATATTATGCCTATACGTATGTACGTACGTCTGATAAAGTGAAAAGGTTTTTAAAATGCTTAAGAGATTAAAAGAATCTCTTGAATCTTTGTCAGAAACGAAAAGAAGAAACAAAAAACAAAAATCTAAACCTAATTTATTTTAATATGTGAAGGCTCCTCTTAGTTCGTCGTATTTCTAAAGAATTAAAATAAATTATGGAAATTTCTATCACATGTATGTTATGTGTGTGTGTGTTATTGTTGTTTTTACCCTCTTGCGGCGCACTCAGTTGAAAGGGTGCAAAGTACCGAAAGTATCAAGCTTATCAAGCAAGTGCTTGCTTATATAAATTTCACATTAAATTAATTTCATTTATATTGAAATTATGCGTTATTGTAATTTTCAATATCTTGTGCAATTTTTCTTATTTTTGACCATCCATTCATCGAAAAACACCTGTTGTTGTTAGTTGTCGTCGTATCGTTGAATATTTGTTTGTTTGCTTGCTCGCTTGCTTACTTGGTTGGTTGGTTGGTTGGGGTAGATAAGCGACATGGTAATAAAATAAATATTTCCGTTTATAAATTGTTTCATTTTAAATGTAAATATAATGTTTTATTGTATTATTATTATTATTATTATTGTGTCTGAGTAAACATATACTCGCGCGTATAATGTGCATTAATGCATTAATGTTTGCCCATCACATGGCACATGTTACAACAATAATAATAATATTTTGATCCTGCATCAGAAATTAGCTACTGCCTGTTTGTTGCTGGTTGCTTGCTTGCTGCTTGCTTGTTAGTTGGTTCGTTGGTTGGTTGTTGCGTCTTGATCACACAGTAATGTGCAAATTTTATAATGCAATACCCGATGTCGGGTCATTGATCATTCATTCATTCTCTCCTCAATTGTATGTTCATTCGTTCGTGTGAGTCATTATCATACATATTCGTTGTTGTTGCTGTTGTTGTTGACTTAATGTTATGTTATGTATTTGCTCTCTTTATTCTTTTCGTTGACTTCTTTATATAACTGTTTTGAGATACAAAGAATACAATACCTACTCGGGATGATGCATTGCATTGTTGCACCTTTCTTGTTGATATCGTTGTATCGCTCGCTTGTATCGCTCGCTTGTACAAAATGAATACATCAATTTACATGATGTGTTAAAAAGTGGATGCATTGTCATCTTTATGTAAGTATGTGTCTGTGCCCGGGGTATCGGCAAATAACACTTGCTGCTCAGTCATCATGATCGTTAAACATCAGTGCATCCAAGAGTAGTAACACACTAAGCGCCTTCAACGGATTACAATCATACTTATGTTGTTGTCCAGTCATCTTTTAATTTTAAGCCTTATGGTCACAAAGAAAAGTCAAAGAAAAAGAAAGAACAAGAAAAAGCATTTCAGTTATATGTAACACTTATGTACGTACGTACTTGTGTGGTTTCATAACTTTATTAATTCTGAGTTTTTTTCAATTGATAGATTTTTCGTTATAAAATCAGCTTGCAATGCGACACTTCTTGTTATCATTAATGACTGTTCTTGGTTTTTTTTTTTTTTTTTTATTAATTATCATCATAAATAATTAAAATTAATTCAGAGGTTAGTTTTCGAGTTGAGGTTTCACATCTACAAAATACATCCATAGTAAGTACATGTTTTATAAACTTATAAGAGAATTCGCAACCAACGAAATTTTGTTAATTTTTAAACCTTTATCGGTACCGGGTCCTAGCAACATTCCTGCGAACTGAACCGATTAAAACTAATATTGGTGGCTGGTCCTAGCAATATTTCTGCGAACTGCAACGATTAAAGTTAATATCAGTGTCGGAGTGTAGCAATATGCCTGTGAACTGAATCGATTAAAATTAATGTAGTTGCCCAGGCATAGGAATATTCCTGCGAACTGAACCGACTAAAAGCAATATCGGTGCCGGGGTGTAGCAATATTCCTGCAAACTGAACCGATTAAAACCAATATTGGTGTTGGGATCTGCGAATATTCCTGTGAACTGAATCGATTAAAACTAATATCGGTGCCGGGGTGTGGCAATATTGCTGCGAACTGAACCGATTAAAACCAATATAGGTGTTGGGATCTGCAAATATTCCTGCGAACTCGGTTAAAACCAACGTCAGTGCCGGGTCCTAGGAATATTCCTGCGAACTGAATCGATAAAATAATATCGATATCGGTGCCTGCGAATATTTCTGTGAACTGAATCGATTAAAGTCAATATTGGTGTCGAGGCCCAGCAATATTGATGCGAACTGAACCGATTAAAGCTAATATGGTTATCGGAACCTAGCAATATTCCTACGAAGTGAACCGATTAAAACTAATGTCGGGACCGGGGCGTAGCAACATCCTCACGAACATTAGCAGTTCAGTTTAGTTTCAGTTTAATTCTGCACGTGATTATGAAACGTATTCCACCAAAGTTTAGCAAAATTATCGATATTAAGCTAATAGAGCCGGTCGCTTAGAAAAGTCTTTGTAGTTCTTCTAAATATTTCCTTTCATTGTTGCTTGCATATTTGCTTTAAATATCGATTTAAAAATATAACAATAGCAAGTTTATACTGACACCCTAACACTATCGTATAGCGATAGATTCCGAATATCGTTGCTCTAAGAGCTTTTCACTCTTATGTGATTTATAGATAAAATCTTTATTCGATACATAAATTGTGTCTATAGGAGGTGAGAAGATAACAATAAAATTTTAATAAATAATAAAGAATGTCGCTTATATATTTTTTTCATTTCATTCAAGTTGTGTTAACTGGTTGCCTTAACAACCATCAAAAAAAAAAAAAAAAAATTCAATTGAATTCAAATTATATTAAATTTGAACACAAAAAATACATTTTGGTTTAGATGAGAGAAGTGTGCTGTTAACTACCAAAACTATAAGTGTAAGAAACTTTGCTGCATACAAACGTATGTATGTAAGTAAGTGCTAGTGTGTGTGTGCGTGTATGTAAATCGTTCAAATTGTGTGTGTGTGTGTGTGTGTATTAAATATAAAGATTTACGTTTTTCGTGGTTGTCATTGGTTTGAAATTCACATTTAACATTAAATATATTTATGAACTGACTTTAGTTGGCCTGTGAAACGTAAATGGTTGATATTTTCCTGGTTAACACACTAGTGCTGCTTGCTTGCTATGTAATGCAAATGTGGCTGGCATTTAATGCAAAAGAAAAAGCAGTTGCAATGCAATGCATTGCAATGTAATGCAATGCAATGATATGCGATTCATTGCATTGCACCACTAGGTGAACGAGTAGGTGCAACTGCGTGTGCGTTCGCTTTTGCCATTTGTTACCGGTGTATACCGTAAATAGTGTCGTGAATTATTTTCCGCACAATAAATCTGTATACACACACAAGCACACCACAAGCACACACACATACACACTCCCATATGCACACATAAAGTGCTCTTTTTTTTTTTTTTTTTTTATTTTTAGAACGCGAAACGCTAAACGAGAGGCAATGATTTAATTTATGGTGAGTTTGTAATAAATTAAAATTTCTTATGTGTTTGTTGAAAGTTCAAGCTCTGTATCGTCTATCGTTTATGCGTAAGTGTTTATTGGCAACTTATATATGTGCGTACACATGCATATACATATAAGTGCAGCAGCATACATTTACATGCAAATGCAGATTACGCTTGTGTGTTAATGATGCAGTTGTGTTGTTTAGATGCCAACATGCAATCCTACTAATGGCTATTTAGTCAAAGATTTAATATAATTTTTTTTGTTGTTTTCTTTTTTGGTTTTTTTGTTGTTTTTTGCTAGTTTTCCACTTTGTTCACTTTGGTGAGGTAAATCGGTGCACAAAGCTAATAAATCTCAGTGATTTTCAATAAACATTTCTCTTCAGCTGCCAGTGACCTATCTACCTACCTACCTCTGCACGTACTTAAGGCCTGTGTATACCTGTGTTTGCGTGCGTGTGTGTGTGTGTGTGTGTGTGTGTTTGCCTGCCTTTGAAATTGCACAAGTGCTTTTGGGCACAGGCAGATTTTTGTTGTTTGTTTTTTGTTGTTTTTTGTTTTGTTTTTCGGTCATACTTATGCTTAAATTGTTAATTCATTAGCTTTGTGGGACAACCTCGAATATTTAAATGCCACAAATCATGCGCACCACTCAACACAGTAATAAAACAAAAAGAAACTTTGTTCTCTACGTTTGAATGGTTTGTGACTGGTTTATGGCTACATATGTATGTACTTACTTATGCATGTCCGCATGCATGTTTGTTGTGTGTTACTACACACAAGCCACATGAACTCATAATTTATGCCAACGACACATGCAAGTCCCAACAGCAACTACATCAAAGAGTAGCAGCGGCGGCAACAGCAGCAGCAGCACCAGCACCAGCACTAGCACTAGCACTACCAACAGCAGCGGTCTTTTATGTATTTGGCCTCTGAACTTGGTCACAATGAAAACAATCACCAGAAATGTGTTTAATTACTCCCAACGCCAAACATACACACACACACACACATACACGCGAATATGTGAAAACTGTGATACGCGCAAAAATGTACAACAAATTAGCTCACAAACACATTCATAATTCTGACAACAACAACAGCAATAATAATAATAACAACAACAACAACAACAACAGCAGCGATTACAACAACACCAATAACATAATAATAAAAACAACGCAAATAACAACACCGTCGAGGACAACAAAGTGTGAACAATAAATGTCACACTTAGTCTTAAATATACTTTTACGTTACGACATAAAACCGCACTACAACAATTTAATTTATGATCTTAACATGAAAGAGTGACAATTTCTGAAAATAAATCAATTAGAGTAGAATTCGAGGACAATTATCGTTTAATTGACTTTTCTTGCAAGAAAAAAAAAATAAAAAATAAAAATTTAAAAAGTAAAAAAAAAAAAATAAATTAAAGAAATACATTTGAGACTAAACATACCCTACCGCCTTTGTTTCGATATTTAGTCATGTTTTCAAAAACCCTAAAATGTTCTAAGTCTTTTTCCTTTTGTGACATTTCAAAGGTCTGATCATACAACGCTATCTCTCCGAGAGATCCATTTCTTTATCTTCCCTAGTATTAATCTTACTCGCACTCTCTACATCGCTTATAATTCATGGGTACGAATGAAATTTCTTTACTAACAACCTAATCTGCCTTACAAATAGACTACAAATAAGAAATAACTTAAATTTGTTTAGGCCAAAGGTTAGCTTGTGTGTATACGCTTCGTCTAGATGTCGCTTATGCTTCAAATTTATTTTTCGAATATTCCGCTGGCGTTTGTAAACCAACTTTTTGGCTGTTTGGTATACATGATGAACTTTCTTACCAATTGTGGAGGGACTTCTTGGCAAATTTATTTCATTAAAGTCCTTAGTGAAAATTTAGAACCAATCATGTCACATAAAATAAATACTAACTGGTTATTGGATTTCAAAAACAAAACAAAAAATATGATGAACGATGAACGGCAAACAAAGATACTGGGAGACAGATCTCAAGATCCGTGGATCATATAAAGATTAACATGGTCAAAAAAGAATTGTAAATATATGGATAGGGTGTACTCGCATTTTGGGAGATGTATGCCCGACCGATGAATGTTGTGCCTTTATTGACCGACTGCGTACGTATTCAGAAACAAGTGTGGAGAGATGGATAGGAACTAGTCACAGTTTAAGAGGTGTATGACGGACCAATAAATATTGGGTCTTTATTAACCGCGGCTATACGGCCTTCCTAATTGAAGTAAAGTCTACTGGAATGCGAAATGAACATGGGAACGCGAACTTGATGTTCTATCTACTATCTAAGATTCTTTCCTTAAGCTATTGATGAAATTATTTTGTGTTTATAACGGTTAGTTTAACACTTCTGGATTTTGTGGAGACATTAGACTTAACTTCGAAAATTATACATAGATGAACATTAAATAGAAATTGGTGATTATATTCATATCTCTCGGCCTAGCAAATGAAAGAATGCGCCACAATAAACTAAAGGAGCAGACAGAAAGATAAGCAAAAATTCATTTATAGAAATTCATGTTTATAAAAACATAACATAACGTATTCCATCTGTGTGGATGTGCTTGTCTCTCTCTCTTCATGTGTCTATTACAAAGAAAAATTTAATATATTTAAGTTGTCATCGTTGTTGACCACTAATGGCTTTTAAAATTATTTTAATAAACATCGTAAAAAATATTTTCATTCATTCATTCATTCATAAATGCATAACACATATATAATTGGACAATAATTGCTGTGTAAAATGTTTTCATTGTCACTTGAACACATCGTATTGCATGTTGTGTGAATCTTATACACATAACCACACACAAACACACATACATACACGTGCATATAATGTCGAAAATGACCACAATTACAAGCAGTTAAATTTTAGCTGCCATCAAACTGAATTGTGATGATTCCGTTCATCAAAGTGTGTGTACTACTGTACTGTACTATGCTATGAAGAAGGAGGACGGATATAGAGCAGGCAGAGAACACACATATGCACAGATAAAAGACAATGGTCGTTCAGGCTATCACTCTTGTATAGGGGAAAGAACAACAACAATTATACAAACAACACATCACTCATTGTGTATGATGTGATGTGTTCTGGTGAATTGTTTGCATAGTAAATAAAATTTATAAGAACGTTTGTGATTTTATGCCTTTATTAAAATATGTGAATATTATAATTTGTTGACGTTTGTTTGCTTTATTTTTTGTTTTTTTTTTTGTTTTGCTTTTTCTTTACTTTGTTTTTTTGTGTGTTTAAACGGAGTAAAAGTAATTTATGTACATTTTTTTTTCTCTTTTTTTTCGATACTTAATTGTTCTGGTTGTTTATTTTATTATTTCAGATTTTAATGAACAAAATGTTTATAAATAAATAAAAAAAGCTTAATATATAAATAAACATTAAATTAACAAAACAATAAAAAAGAAAGAAAATGTCACACGCACCTTAATCTAATTTATTATAATAATTTATTAGTCTTACGCGCGTCAAAGCTTTGCTGCAGTTTTTTGGACTTTTTTTTCTTATTAACGTTTCGGCAATAATACAGTAATAATATTCGAGAAGTAAAGTTGTATGTCAAAAGGTGTCAACTAAAATCGAGTTGCTTATAGGCAAAGGAACGAGTTCAAATAATTTGTTTTTATAATCAAGAAAGTTAAAAATTTAAAGACATTTTACGGACATAAACTGGGATATACTGAGTTGTGGTCCTTTACTCAGTGAGGTAAGCTAACGGAGTCTAAGTGGACTATCACCTAATGGTGAAGTAAATTGTTGGCCTTCTAGGAGAACTACATAAACATTTTTCGGGCATAATCTATGGGGTTCAATAACGGGGTCTATTTGTGGCCTAAATCGGCTATCATCTAGTAGTGAGGTAAACTACAGGCTTTCTCGGAGAACTACAATGTGTTTTCACACTCTCGTTTGTTTTATTTATTCAATCTTTTTTTTTGGTTATAGACTTTTGAAAATTCACCACAACTACGAAAACTTTTGCATTTTATTGTCAAACTACTAAACTAAAATTAATCTTCAGTCTAAACAGCTATATGTAGTAATCAGAATTGTTTTGTTAAGATAGTATTTATTTGACTTAACCGTTATTTGGCTATTGAAAAGAATATGAGGGGCTTACGCTTCGTTTCAATATATCGGTTCCGTGTCTCTGGGGTCACCTTCTGGCCTGTTTTCGAAAGAATTGATTATCTCAGGAATATAATTTCTTAAGAAGAGTGCATCAGTATGCATGTGGTAAATAAGAAAGTTATTGAAAACTAGCATTAACGAAAGGTTAAACCTGATAATAAAGACATAAGAATTTCAAAATCAATTCATTTATTTACTTCAAGTGGCATAGTTTGCGAAAAACATATAAAAAGTAATTCGTTAAAATATTATTTACTTCCATAATTTTAAATAAGTAGAAGACTACGCTTCAATATTAAATATTTATTTATAAAAAAAAGTTATACATAAAAGTTATAAATGAACAAAAACCTGACAAATTTCAATACTTCTGTTGTGAGCCATAATTATGTTCTTTTTAACGTTTTGTAAGATTTGGCTTTATTTCAAAAATGCTCAAGAGTTGCATTCTTTTCGTAATATTATACCTTCAATGCGGTTTACATTCATTTAAGTGTCCAATGTTACGGAAACAAGAATTGTAAGAATTGTTGAGAATTGAAATACAATATTTTAAAATCTTTTCGAGGACACTGCAGTTCAAGTGGAGTAAATTTTTTTCTTCTCTTCAGCTCTTCGCTGAAGTATGTCCCCTTTATATCCTCCTTATATGGCTAGAGAAACTTGGTTTGATTTTACATTCTTGTACTTTAATTTTTGATTGTAAATTAAAAGTAAGGTTATTACAACAACAAAAGAATTAGATAAGATAGAAGTTGAGTAATAAAATAAGAATTATTTTCTTGCAGTTGTTTGATTCAAAACTATTTCCCTCATACATAACTTTTTCTTGATTAGATCTTTTAAAATTCACTATTTGCAAATTTTTACAGTGTGACTGTAATAAATAAAGTGACTTCTAAACATTGGAAGCCTTCACTAAAAGTACTATAATCGACGTAAGCTTTCATTTCGCAGATGAATCATTATTTTGATGAAGTAGTAGGTGTTCCGATATTAGTCGCAATTCGATATTTTATAAAATCCGTGCGAGTCATTTCAACTTTTTCCATTTAATTATTTTGCTGTTTAAGCGAAATTCTTGTTAGATCAATTTTTTGTTTATAAGATGCAAATCATATTTGCGGAGGAAAAAATTTCCAATTTTCTCAAATCATAGATCATCACACTGGCCTCTTAAAAACACAAGTCTCATTCTTGAAATTACAAAAATATCAATTACTTTTTTTTTATAAAATGCAAATCATATTTTCATACGGAAAAAATTTCCAATTTTCCCAAATCGCCTCGTAAACACAGGTTTCATTCTTGAAATTACAAAAATACAAGAATAAATGGTAGGCGATTTCAGCGTCTTATTTCTCCAAAACCCCTATTGTGTGCTATACGTGTGATCAAGACAATTTTTGGAACATCTACTAGCCAATAAGAAAATGTATGAATATATGGATTGTGAGCAGTAAGTGAATTTCAAAAGTTTATAATCTCACAAATTAATGAAAATGATTTTATTGTGAACCTTGAAATTCGTTGACGTTTAACGCGATATTGGTTTAGATCTATATTTTCAAGTTTTTAATCTTCTCATTTATTTTTAATCAGTGATCTCTTGTTAATTGACGAAACATTTTCTTGATAAATGAAAAAACTTTGCATAACAAATACTTATTAGCTAAACGTTCATTTGCATTTTTAATTATTTAATGAGTTGAAATAATGCGCAAAAAGGAAAAAAATAGTTAAGAAATTAACTAACATAGATTTATTGTGTTTCAGTTTCATTTTAAAGCTCTTAATTACTATTGAAATATGGAGAAGTACTAACCGACATATGCAAGTAATTAAAAAGGTGTGCATATATTCCTCATTACTGTGAAATTCTGTTTCTTTCTTAAATTCAACTCTCCGGATGCCAGTTTATTCATGTGCTCTTCTTCTATCAAACCACTGTCTTTATCATTTGTCTGCCCATCCACTTAACTAACTAACAAAATAGAAAGTTTCTTTCGTCAATCTGTCAGCTTATTCGTCGGCGCATCTGTACATTCTAATCATCTGAACACGTCTTCCCTATTCTTTGGTCCATTTCCTTATACGCCCACTTCTTTGACCATTTATTGCCTTGCCCACATGTTCATATTACTATGCTGTTAGTTACTTTTCTCACTTCTTCGCTTCTTTCTCCTTCCCACGTCTTCGGATGTCCGCGTTTCGGTCCGTCCCATTTTTCATCTGTTCAGCTCGTCTTCGGTACGAAACTTTTCTGGGGAAGTATTTCTTTTATCATATTGGTACAAAAGTGCACACCATCCGACATATCGTTATTTTCGACAACTTCGGTTTGTGGAATGTTGCATTTGACTTCCACAATATGTTAACGGCTTACAACGTAAGTGCGAAGGTTAGAGTTTCAGAAGAGACGGCTTTTCATATCATTAGCAAAGCTTTCTTCAAATCCGCTTTACAAAGCTTTTTACTTTAATCTTTCGATCACCTTCCGTGGTACCCCAATCGATGTTACGTTGACTGGACGTTAAATTTGTGTGGTGTGTTCTTCAATTGTTCTAGGGCAGCGCGTAGTCAATTTTAAATGGCTTTCGCACGTTCTTGCTACCGTACTTTCTTTCGAACATACTCATGAAAGAATCAAATTCCGTTTTTCCAGTCTCAGGAATTCTCAGGATGACTTCCGGCACGCACAAAGACATGTGATAAGGGCGAAGGCTTTGCTGCTCATCGCATTAATTTTTGGTTCCCACAACCCGAAATTGTACTTTGATTTTGTGGAAGTTAGAGATAGCATCAAGTAGTCTTCAATTTAGTAGGACAGAAAGCACTACTAGCTTGCAGCTCAGCGATTCCTACCTTTAATGCGTACGGTGCCTACATCTTCCTTTCTTCCTGTTTTGGCTTCTCTTCCATGCGTTCATGTTGGCACCAAATTGTTTTACTGCAGCATTAAACTTCTTTGCGAGAGAATTCACTTTGGCTTCAAATTTGCGTGGATACTTCGGTTATATGACCTCCCTAAAAATATCCTGGTTTTTCCTAAGCTTTTGGTAGATTTTTAGCTCCATTTGCATTTTTTGCTTTTTTTCTCTATTTTTGACGCCATTATTTGTTCCTGCTCGCCGTGTTCTGATGCCATTGCTTATTCTTGTCCGTCAATTTTTGATACCATCGTGGAGTGTTGTTCATCCGCCTTCGACGTCATTAATTATTGGAGATCGTCGAAATTAGCTTCAGTTTTTTTTTGGTGTTTCATTTGGTGTTGTCCGTGCTGCATTTGTTACACTAGTTATTACATTGTAGAGGGCAGCAATGTTTTTGTATCTTCTTTACTTTTTTCTTTGTCACGTTTTTTTTTCCGATGTGTTCGTATTCTTTGTCTCTCCACACTTGCTCGTTGACTCTCTTCCGTCAATATTATATTGGAATTTATTGACGTAAAAACCCCCCTCGTCCTTCCTTAATTTTTCGCTGAATAGTTGCTTTAGTTCCGCTGCAGGCAGATTCATTTTTCCCAACTCTTGCCTGAGGTTGTTCACTCTGAGATCTTCCAATTTCACCTTTGCGGTTCACAATTTCACTTCTGGCAGCAATTAGTAGGAAAATGGTCGATGCATTATCCTATTTTCCTTAGAATGGGTCCGTAACACTGAATAGTAAATAATGTAAATTATATTTACAATTTTTAGAAAAAATATTTACAATTCAATTATTTAATGCTCGTTTACATCGAATGTCAATATTCAAATGGGTTCTGTTAGGCAAACTCCCAACTTATAAACGTTTCGAAAATCGCAAACATTATACCTCTTTCTGCTATGACTACTAAACCTTTGTAGCTGGACTTCTCGGCGTTGTTTTGTTAATCCCTTTACATAATAGAGATCACGCAGATTCTGGTCAATCTTTTCGTTAATCTCGCCATCTACATAAGATACCTTTCTTTTATGACTGCGGAAGATAAAGTGTAAAAGCAAATTTCCATAGATTTCGGAAGTTTCTTCATGCAAGTTTATTTTATCTTACCTTACTTATGTGATTTTCGTAACAACATAGAATTGTTCGCCAATTTTGCTGCATACGCAAGGTGCAAAATACCCGCGATTCGCCAGATGTGTACCATCTTCCTTGTTGTATGCAAAAGAAGGAAATTCTATTTTCAGGCATATCCCACCGAAGAATAGGAGCATGCATCATAAATTTTATAAAGCATTTATTTACTTGGTATCGTCCATCTGTCCCACTAATGCTTGGTGAACTACTGTACTGAACACGATCTTGGGTTTGTCCCTCTTTTATTTAATTTTGTATTAAAAAAGTCTCACTTACAAGTGCAATCTCTTGAATTTCTTCTAAATACATTAGTTAGTTGATGAACACCGCATGTTCGACATGTTCGAAATTTACATACAAAACTATATTTTATTTTCTTAAAAATTCAAAGAATCAAATATTAATAATAATCACTAAAAGCATTTTTCATATGTTTCTAAATTTAACAAGAATTTTTAGAAAGAATCTTCCACTGAAATACTTGCGATATATGTTTCCACAGTGTAAGGAAATATAACATAAAAACATAAAAGAGCTAAACCTTAACAATTACATTGAAACAGAGATAGAAAAGTCAAAGCAACATATAATGAAATGAATGGAATTAATTGCCCATTATTGTGTGTAGGGTATATAAGGTGTTTCCTTTATTTGGATCATTCACATTCATTTTAACAGACATTTATCACATCCTGAGAAAGAGAAGTTAACTTTTATTCGTTTGCGCCTCTATAGTAATACCATAAATACTTAATATTTTAAATTTCATTCAAATGTCAACTGTGTTGACATGAACATGACAAGAACTTGCGCGCTCTTGGAACATAACTGAATGAATGTTGTTACAATGGAGCCACCGACACTTTGCATAACTTAAAAGAACAAAAAAAAAAAAAAGGAAAAAAAAGAAGAAATAGCGGAAAAAATAAGTAAATTCAACCATAACTAAATAAACAGAAAAAGAAAGAAACTGTCGCGTATATTGAAAAATGGCGTAAAAATTTTCAGATGAATCTTTTCCGTTTGCGAACAACTGACATTTTATTAAACACACAATTGTTATAGCATAGAGGAGGAAAAATATATGCTACCATACAACAACATCCTGCACGATGGTAACAGAAAAAAAAATTTATAAATATTTCAGATGTCATCAAATTGTGTGTTGACATATGTGTGTAATTATTTTAATATTTTATTTATTTAATATTATTTGCAAATAAAAAAAAACTTGAAGGAAGGAATGTTGCGATATTGAACTTTTGAATTCTTAAAAGATATGTTTTGATGAACAAAACTAAATGCACTAAAGCAGAAAATTTACTTAAAAGACAAATTTCTAGAATTAGAAAATCAATTTAAAGGAATATTTGAACATCTCAGCAAATGGAGCAGACGCTGTAGTTAATTTTTACGGTCTTCTGAAGTCGATGAACAACGAAAAAACAATTGGTATAAAAAAGTCTGGCTCTTGCCTCTTATTTTACAATTATGTAAGATTATGATAAACGATATGATATCGTATATGATATATAATATGTGATATATATATGAAATGGTTTAGTATATGATATGATCTCTTATATGATATATATATAATGAGATATGATATTTGATATCATATGATATGATATATGATATGATGTGAAATATGATATGTTACGATATAGGATATTCGCTATGATATTATATATGATATGCTATAGTATAAGGTTTGATATCATATATGTTATGATATACGATATGATATGATATTTGATATGATAGGATGTGATATACGATATGATGTGACATTTGATATGATATGATATATTATATGTTATCATATGATATATGAAAAAATGGTCTGCCATACGGAAAAAGCGTTTCAAACGGTGCATGTACTTTGATGATAAAACGTAAAAATGAAAATTAAATTGTGAAAGGATTTGGAAAGAAAGTGAAACTATTTACGATCTTATGAAAATTGAAAAGAGACCGTTAAGGCTCGGTATATAATAATTATTTTCTTAAAAATTCTTAAAAATTATTTTCGAATATAAGCCTAATCTGCTTAGAAACGCAGGTATAATCATTAAAAAACTGCAGTGACTTTTTAAAGAAACCTAGAGAGCTAATAAAGAGCTTGTCTCATTTACAACTATGATTTGCCTAGAAACACAAATGTAATCATTAAAAAATTGCAATAACTTGCAATAACTATGGCTAGCAAGAGAATCGAATGAAATTTCAAGTAAATATTTAGCAAAGTACAAGTGCATTATTAAACATATCACCGTAGTTTTGCTATACCTATCTAGAACAACGGATCTACAAATATCGCCGCGAAGTCTCTATAGTGTCTCTCGTTGGATGTTTATTAAAAGATATCTTAGAATTTTAGACGATAAATTACGTCAACAAATTTTGAAAATTATGAAAATGCTATGATAATGGTAACAGACGAACAGTTTGGAATATCTTCTCTATTTTTATTTTATTGCCATCATTTTAGCCGGTTTCCTGTCGCGCGGGTGTAAAAATGAAATTAATTTGTTTATGTTTTTCATTTTTCTCGCGAATTAAAGCAATAAGACTGTCAGGTTGTATTCAACTCTGTATTCTTTTTTTGCTTAGTGTAGTAGAATAATGAGTCATTTAGATAAAACGAAATGAGATAACAAACCATATTTACGCATGTATATGAAGTAGTAAAAATATAAAAAAATTTACTGGTTGAAAAACTTCTCGAAAATGTCACAAATTCGTCACTGCAGAGAATGAATTTATTATTTTATTTATTTATCTGCTTTTTACTTTTTTTTTTTTTTAATGAATACCAGGCTGTTAACTGAGCAAATTGCTTTCATTTACTTTGTATAGAAAACTCTCCCTTTCTCCGTATATAGTAGAGTACCGCTTAGACATATGTATATATATATATAATATGCGTCAAGACATATTGTTCCAAAAGTATAACAAACAATTTAACAAACACAAACTAATAATTGTCAAAAAGTCAATCTTTTTTTCTTTTTATGCTTAAATGGGAAAAATAAGAAAGAAGATGAAATTAAATTAAAAGTAAAATTTTCTGCTGTTTAAGTCGTATATCCGAACATCCTTCGCGTCCCATAAATATACATTTTGGCTATTAATGTGGCGTTGGATCAGGACAAAGGAAAGGGTTACTTACTACATTAATCATTAAAATGACAGTTCCTTTTTGTTTCTTTTTTTGGTTTATTGATTTATTGTTAATAAGCGATTAAATGTCCTAAGTGAATAACAGTCAATTAGATTTTGTTTTAAGCGATAAGAAAATAATGTTTACATATACAAAAGAAATTTCTTTAAAAATTGCTGCACTTAGTAATAATAGTTGATTAATATATGATATAATATATGATAATGATATTGATTAATATATGATATAATATATGATATAATATATGATAATAATATTGATTATAATATATGATAATAATATTGATTACAATACGATATAATAAATGATAATAATATTAATTATAATATATGATAATAATATTGATTATAATATGATATAATAAATGATAATAATATTGATTAATATATGATAATAATATTAAATAATAAATTTAAACTTAATAATGCAACATTGATTGAATTGAGATAAATAGGCCGCTGTTAACCTAAACTTATTCCGAGCTGATCTCAAGCTTTAAAAGTGGTTTTTCAATTTTTCTTGCCAAACAAAATAGGTTATATTGTAAAGCCCAATTATTTCTATGCAAAATTTGTCTCTGTTCTTTGTGTTGTATTTGTATCAATCAAATGTTTCCATAATTGAAACCCGAATATTTCATGATTACACCAACCAAGTGTTGACTGTGAACGACTTATCAAACTGGCGGCTAAACAAAGCAGTAAATCTTACCAGCCAATGCAATGCTTAAATGCTAACAAATCTCTTAAAAAGCCAGAAAGCATGAGGTCACAATTTTGATAACCAAGACATGTGACAGTTCATGTAACAAAAAAAGAAAAAAAAAAAAAGAAAAAAATCTGGACAATAATTGATTAACACAAGAAATTTTTTTAATTGAAATTTTATTTAATTAAAATTATTGCAAGTTTTACAAAAATTTGTTTATTTTATGAAAGTTTTGTATCAAAATTATAAAACTTTTGTTTAAGTCTACTCTTAATGATCGATAGAACGTTTTATTACGAAACGTTAACTAATGAAATCACTAAGATTTCCTCTTTATAGTTACAAATCGATCGTAGACCTAAGCAGACCAACGAAGAAAACTAAAATATGAAAAAATAACAAAATTAGAAATTCCTGTTAAACGTTGGCAGCTGAGTTGTTGATTATGTTGATGAAATATTCTAAACGCAGATGATGAATTTCCAGAATTTTTCACTGAAGAAAAAAAAAGAAAAAACAACGCACAAATGCATACACACTTACACGCTTCGTAAACCAAGCAGTATCACAAAAAAAGTCAACCACCAAATATTTTGGAACAAAAAAGGATAAATGTCATATTTGTTGCAATTTGTAAAGGATCCTTTAGTTCGAGAACTGACAGTAACAGTGTGAAAAGCTGCCAGTGTGAACATGTGGTTTCTACAGATATATCATCTATACACGAAGGCAAAGAAGAGGAACACAGAGAGAGACTGTCATTTGGTCTGTCAACAATTAACATGCTATTCATCAGGATTTGACTTTCACACACAATCACACGTACATTTAATACTTCGGATTGGTGGTGGTACGAAGTAAAAAAAGTATTTTATTTAAACCAGATTAGCTGTGTAAAATAATCTCTGGCCACTGTTCGTATATGCGTATGCTTTAGAAAAAGAAATGACAAGAGACACAATTAGAATAAGTAAAAATGTAATTTTGCTTGAAGTATACTTAAGTTGGTAAATGAAACTGGTTATGAGGTCTAACTACCTGGATTATAAAATGAAAAGAAAAAAATTCATTGCAATTGATGTCAAATAAAAAAAATGTTTGAAAATTTCCCAGGAGTTATTAAGTCATTATTGCCGTTTTTAAAAAAATGCTGGATTTTTCCAATAGAGAAGTTATCATTATTTTAAGGGATTACATCAGTCCAGATTTTTTAATTAATTAATTTTTTTTTATTAACCTAATAGATACCCAGAGCTTTCTAGAATACCGGGAAAAAAGGTGTATTATTTGAAAAATTTTTTTTTTGAAACTTCGAGCATTTGTCCGATCGTTTCGAAAAGACCGCCTAAGTCAAAATAAGTCTTCCTAAAAAGTCTTGCTTTTGATTTCTAACTTCTCTAGTCTTCTAGATAAAATTGAAAAAAAGGAATTCTTAGCGTAGCTTTTTCGAAACGGCCTTTGGGTAAATATGGGACTAAAACCGATTCGAAAGATCTCATTACTTTTGCTGAGAATTGTAAATAGTGTGATGCAGTCTTCCTTTAAGGGTTCTTGGTATTTTCTTCTTTCTACCGCTACCAGTAAAATAAATTTTCAAGGTCTCCTTCGATGTAACACGTTATTAAAGTTAAGTAGAAGAACCTTATTGTTTGAGACTTTAAGAGAGAAAAAGTTTAAGACCTTTGTTTGCTTAATGAAAAGGTGTTAAATTCTAAATTAAGAACACAATTTTTGGTATTGAATAGTAGTACCACGAAACGACTGTTGTGGAACAGTACTGTAAGTGTATTTTGAAAATATTTTGAATCCTTGTTGTTGCCTGTTCTATAGAGATTGAACTAAAAGATAATGCCAGGTTCGTGTACATGATGTTCCATGGACATCAAGTTATTCGAAAGATGTTAAAGATGTACAAAAGAGATTTGGCATTGTCAGGTATAAAGGACGTGTTAGACGGTCTAAAGCCAGTATATTAGCCTTACGATAGACTACAGAGTTTCATCTCTTTTTGTTCGAATTCTTTTTGCATGATATTTCAATAGATTATTGGATTATTTTCTTGGTATCGAACGCTTTGAAAACAACTCAAGTTTGGCAAGTCTTACTGTCTATTCGCAGAAAGAAAACTGCGAATAATTTTTTTTTTAAATACGTTATCTCTTACTCAAATGGTGAACCACTTCTTTCTGCTGTCACAACAATTCGTAACTCAGTTTTGTCCGACTTGCGCTAGAATATCATCTATCTTTTCTGTAATTCGGTCGCCACTGTAAGAAACTTCGAAATGTTATGAAAAAAGGGACTTATCTAGCTTCTCGATGCTGCCCATATTTTACGCGGCTTGTCGTACAAGGTATGTCAAGTTTGTGAAGAACCAAAATTGGGCCATCTATCTATCTTCCCTATAAGTGCTGTTAAGAATAGTACACCTCTAAATAGAAATGTAGTTTTTATTATAAAAGTATGAGGAGTTGTATTTGTCAAAATAATGTTGGGTATTGAGTGGTCGAGTTCGTTCGACTATAGTGTTTTTTACTTGCGTTGATACTAATTTTGATCAAGTCGTATATTTTTAAGGGTCTACACGAAAGCCTTAATGTCGATAAAAACGTAATAAGCAATCTAAAGTCCTCAATCATTCAGTCATTGTAATTGCGTGACCATGTCTAGCTTGGATGTCAACTATCAAATAACTCTTGACCTAATCTCTAAGGGAAGTTGAGTAGACTTAAAGGGGTGTCATAATCGAAAGATTTTATATTTTTTAGACTGTCTACCATGTTGTGATTGCGAATCTATTTTAAATTTTTCTTTTTTTTTGGTGACCATCTGTCCATCTATAGTGCTGCCTTCATGTCCCTCTCCTTCTATGCTTCAGCTTATCAAGTTCGTTGCTTCTTCTTTGTTGGATCATTTACTTATTAGATAACATGTCTGTTTCACCAGAGAGTCTTAAAGGCGGAAAAGCAAAGATTGTAAGATAGAACTTAGCGCAGGCGTTAGATTATCATTCGTAATGGATAAGAAAACGAAAGCAACCTGAAAAAAGTATTAAAATGTCTTTGACTGGTTTTGCTTAAAAGTTGAGGTAAATGTCGATATGAAACTCATTTACTATTTAGGTGGTGGTGGGTTTACTTTGTTAGAATCAACAGCAGAATCAAGACAAAATGACTAGATAGAGACTTAGACGACGTGTGCACTTACCTCTTTCCAGTTGTGATGGATACAAAAAAAAACAAAAAAAAAAAAAAAACGCAAAGTCACAGAGTTATTGCAAAGTCATATCACATTCATCATCGTATTTTGCTTTTCACATTGAATTTATTTCCATCGAACAAAATAAAAAAAAAAAAAGAAGAAAAATTATTTTCTTATTTAATGAATAGTACGCAAGCGTGCCATCTGTCAAATTGAGTGTCATTTAAGTACACAAAGTGTATGCTTTCAAAAGAAACATCATTTACGTTCACAAATATGTATCTCATCTCCGGTAACAGCTTTATTAGCCATTTTGATTTATTAACAAGTATTGTGTGTATCCGTGTGTGCATGCGGAGCATATCTCATTCTGAACCACATTACTTAGTGCATGTGTCATAAGACAAAACAATAAACACTTATTTGTTAGTGAAGGCGTTGTTGTCAAATCCAAATTATATTGTGTCATGTGCCTTAAGGTGTTGATTTATTGTAGTTGTTGTTGTAAAATAGCAAAGAAATTATAATGTTTTTATATATTAAACAAATATATACATTTATATCTGTTGGCATATTTCTCGGCGCGAATGTCTTGCTTGTCATGTATATTTTAGAGATTTTTATTGTTTACATACTCGGGCCGTTGAAGATATAAAATGATTTGACTGACATGTTTACATATACTGCCGCCTAAAAAAATAAACTACATTTGATTTTTAGGACATTTTTGAAAATTTTGATTATTCGTTAATTTACTGCTTGTTAAGGCATTAAAAAATTAAGACTAAACTCAACTTTTGTACATTACTTTTTATGCTTTTTATGCTTTTTCTGCTTTTTATACTTTTATGCTTTATATGCCTTTATGCTTTTTAAACTTTTTATGCTTTTATGATTTTTATGCTTTTAACACTTTTATGCTTTTTATGCCTTAATGCTTTATTTATTTTATGCTTTTATGATTGTTATGTTTTTATACTTTTTATGCTTTTATGATTTTTATGTTTTTATACTTTTGCGCCTTTTATACTTCTATGATTTTTATGTTTTTTGCTTCGTATGCTTTTTATGTTTTTATGGTTTTTATGATTTTTATCCTTTTTATGCTTTCAACACTTTTATTCTTTCTATGCTTTTTGCTTTTATGCTTTTATGCTTTTTATACCCACAATCCATACTCCTTTTGGAAGATCTTCTACGCGGCTTGTTATCGTAAATAAGCCAAATCCATGAAAGGACACGCCTATAAATTATTGTAATTTCCCTTCATAAATTGATCCAAATTTTTTCCGTCATTTTTCCTTAAAAGAATTTATTTATCAAAAAAAAAGAAGAAGTCAAAATAAATCGACATGAATGTAGTCAACTAATGCCCACAAATGTTGATATTGAGCTTTGCAAACATTTGACTATTTGACCACAAGACCAGAGTCGACTTCACGACTTAAAAATTTGAAAATGAAAAATTTCTTAGAATCAAATTTCTTGAAAAAAAAAAACTTTCTCCAAGATGGTCATCTAAAGTTTATAAACAAAAAATATTCTCAAAATATAATGTGAAGGTTATTTCGCGCTTATTTCTTATCAAAGACAAAAATGGCGTGTCCAGGTACAATGGACTAATTTCATACCAATGAAATTTAAGTCATGGACACACTTCGTTAGATAGAAAGTTATTCGGGATATATGTCGGAAGTTTCATTCATGGCAATTTCAAATTTCTAAGTTATATGAAATAAATTCTCTTCTTTTTCTGTTTTCAAAAACTTGAATTTAGAATCTTTTCAACGAGAAACGTTTGGTTTAGTGCCTAACAGCATTATTGTTGGTGCCAACTTATGACAGCCTGCTTGCCTGCCAACCAACCAAACAAATTGTTCATATTTGCTAAGAATTTTCTGCTCAATAATAAAAACTCAGGAAATAATTTTTCAAAACTTTGGCGCCAGCAGCAGCTAAAAAAAAACATTTATTCATAAAATAAACAAATGATTCAATACGCTTATCAAAAAAAAAAAAAAAGAAAAAGTATTCTTATAAACGGGCGGGAAAAATAAATCTAAAATAAGTTAAAGGAAATAAATATTCATAAAAAGCAAAAAAGCAATAACAACAAAAAACACAACAAAATTGTGTCTGTATTTATATAATTTATAAGGTTTTAATTGTTAGCCAACGCGATTTCCCTAAATATGAGAACAAACGAACAAATGAAAAACAAACGAATGAAGAAAGTGAACAGAAGAAGTAAAAAGATGAAAAAGAAAAAATAAAAATTCATCTACAAGGCAAATAAATTAAATATTTATAAAGATACACTTGTGAAGTGCTATTGCAGAAGCTAGTAACTGTCAGAAAGTGACATTTCCCACATCATATCAACACAACACCGTAGCAGCCGTAGTGTGATGGTAGTAGTAGTAATAGTAGTAGTAGTAGAAGTAATACTAAGAACGAGTAAGGAAGTGAATGTGAGGTTTAAAATAAAACAAAGCTAAGTAAGAATTGAAAGCATGAATAGCTGTGTTGTTGCTATATGTATGCATAGGAAAGATACCCCGATTTGCAAAATTAAAAAAAAAAAAAAACAAACAAAAATTTACGTAAACATGCGTATGTATGTATATACGTCTGAATGAGAGTACATAGTTACTACAATCAAGCATACGTAGCTATAACATTAATTCGCAGTCAAATAGGTTGAATATTTTATACCCAAATGTCGTCATTGTCAAATTGTCAACAATGACACACAACAAAATTTAAAAAATAAAAAAAAAGGAAACAATTTCTGTAGCAAAAAAGCAAGCAATAGCTGAGCAGAGGCTCAGTAAAACAAATATTTTTGTTATATTAAAAATACCAAAAACACGAACACACACACTTCTTGTCTTTATATATAGGAAAAGCATACGGCAGAGAATACAAGGAGCATAACATATAAATATACATTTTGTTTTATCTCAATATAAAGGCAGGTCCTCAATAAAGGTTTTTTCAAATACATGCAGTCATGAAGGGAAACAAACGTATGATCTCAGGTATTATATGTTAAGGCAGATACGTTTTGTTCGATACGTGTTGGAAACAGTTCTTTGCTGCTATTCTTCTTATGCGGAACATTAAGTTTTTTGTTTTTGAAATCTCTATTGGTAAACTTAGCCATTAGCAATTTTTCTTATTTTCATAAGTTGTGCTAATAAGCTCTTAAGAATTGATTCATTTTTAATTTTTTTTTTTTTTTTTTTCAAAATGAAAACTTACAAAACCCATAACGAATATAGTTTAATATTAAATTTCTAAACCATTCTATTGATTTCGATTTAAGCAGGAAATGAGAGCAAATTTTAAAAAAATTTCTAATTTTCAAAGGATTTACTACTACTTTTTATTCTCGACTTCATACAACTTAAGTTCATGATGACTTACAAGTAAAAGCATGCTTCTCGTACATATTGCGTACGTTTTGGGAATTGTAAACAAGAAACTTTGAAATATTTTGTTGTCAATAAATAGGACGCTGAAGGTACTTCAGGCTTCAAATTTTGTTTCCTTTTCCGATGTGAAAGATCTACTTATAGCTAAAACTGTTTATATATATAAATTTTAATATTCAGTTTGGTATTGTATATATATCAAAGTATATATAAATTCCCCATCAGCATCAAATTTAGAATCGATTTAAGGAAGTCCGTCTGTCCGTCCATCCGTAAGCCTGTCTGTATATCTATCAAAGTCATTGTATATATATCAAATTAATTTAGAATCGATTAAAGCATGTCCGTCTGTTCGTCCATCCGTCTTTCTGTGTGTATATCTATCAAAGTATACACATATTCCCGATCAGTATTAAATTTAAAATCCATTTAAGCATGTTCGTCCACCCGATCGTGCGGCTATCTGCCAGTCCGTCCGTCTGTATGTCTGTTCGTCCATCTATGATGAAAATTCTCCTGACAGCAAAAATGAAGATATCGGCTTCAAATTTGGCAGAAATATTGGCCCTGAAAAATGAACTAGATCGGTCAAAGAACACGCCCACAGCATAATGTAAACTGAGAATATATCTGCTTTGAAGAAAAAAAATGTTGGTCTTTTTCCTTATTATTCATAAATCATAGCAGATAGGTCTATACAAATTATTATATTTATTAAACTAGCTATTTTCTAGCATGGGTAGAAAAATGGAAAGGGCCGACCACGCCCACTCGTTATAATATGGTGTTGGCATTTAATCTTTTTGTGAAAATGTTTGTGACATCAAGAAAGAAGCTTCAGACCTCTATAAAATATCAAATTCCGAGTACATCTAAACATATACGTCCGTCTCGCCGTCCATCTGTCCATCTTTCGATCCATGTATCTGTGTAATGCCCGCGATAATTACTTTACTGGTCGCAAACATTGATGTATCGGGATCAAATTTAAAAAATGGAAATGGGACAAAATGTGCCACGCCTACTTAATATTATATTGACTTTTTTCTGAAATAGAGGTAGAGGGTATAAAGAATTCGATCATAATTTAATATAATTTTCTTACTTGTGTTTCTATTCAAGATGATATGAAAAGTTTCCTCAAAAAAGTTCCATTAAAAACAATATTTTGAGGGTTTAAGTTTTTTTAATTCAATTTTACGAGTGCGCTTAAAAACTGTTTTACCGCGTAAATCAAGACACAAGGGTATAAATAGTGTTTGTTATTATTTTAATGTAAATTTGTTATACTTAAAAAAGAACCCAAAAAAAGCAACAACAAAAAATGGGAAAAAACAATTGAAAAGGATTCCTTCATTGCAAAGAAAGAAGCAAAACAAGAAATGAAATTCAAGCAAAATGTCTGGCTAGCAAAGCGGGCGTTTAAATTCGCATTCAGCGAACCGTATTGCTGCGTTAAGAAGAGTGTCGTACTATACGCGCTACTGGTAAAATGTCAAATGTCACCCTGTGACATGCATGTGACATATCAGTGACAGCTTTGCATTAATCAAATTCACTTCTTAACGCATATAATACGTAACCCTATTAAATGAGTTATTTTTACTCCATCTTCAGTCACCGCACAGCGCAAAAATATTTGTAAGAAAGCGACAATAACGATAAAAGCAAATGAATGAAAAATGAAAAAAAAAAAAAAAAAATGGTGTGTTTAGTGCTCATGTAAATATGTGTTAAGATGGGGTTTAAAAAATTAACAATTTAAACGGAAAGGGATGTTTATGCGCACAGTACTACATGTGTATACCAGCGGCATCCGGTTAATGTGGGTTTGTGTTTCTGTCGATTTGTTATTATTCTCGTTATGCTAGCGAGAGAGAATCCTTAAAAAAAAAATAAAGGGTTCATCTTTGTCAGTTTTAAAAGTTTTATGACTTTAGATA
Organism: Glossina brevipalpis; assembly: GCA_000671755.1. Taxonomy (NCBI): domain Eukaryota; kingdom Metazoa; phylum Arthropoda; class Insecta; order Diptera; family Glossinidae; genus Glossina; species Glossina brevipalpis. The sequence goes on from KK351060.1 coordinate 1,061,809, forward strand.
TCTGAGAAATATATAAACATTCAATTGGAACCACAAGTGTGAATTGACGAGAATGAATGACACCGTATAACAATTTGGCAGGAAAGTAATTTCGTTTTTTTTTTTTTTGTATAAATGAAATAAAACTAATTATTGCGTATAATAATCTACCCACAATCTTTTTACTTCTCTAATCCATGTTACCATTCTATAAAACATTTAATCCTTGAGGGTAAAAATTAAGTTCACGTGCTTTTCGCGTCAATATTTCATTAAGGGGAAGTTGTATTATGTAAGGACGATCGCAAAATTTTTTGAAATTTAAATTAGATGACACCAGCTTGACCTGTGTGTCAATGTAATAGTATTGACATAAAATATTCATAACATTCACGTAAGAATATTGATAATATTTTCCTTTCTACCCAAGTAAGAGCGAGGACTAGAACAACAATTAAAGAGCTATAGGGTTATCACCTTTGAGACTTCGGCTCAATTTTATTTCATTGCAACTAAAACAAATTTGACAATTACGCTTAAAGTAGGAATTCAACATTACCTAGGCACGATACTATTATAACGATTATTATAATTATTGTTATTATTATTATCATTATTATTATTATTATGATAATTATTATTATAATTATTATTATAATTATTTTTATAATTAACATTAATCATTATTATGATTAATATTATTATGATTACTATTATAATTATTATTATTATAATTATTATTATGCTTATCATTATGATTACTATTATGATTACTATTATGATTACTATTCTTATAATTATTATTATGATTACCATTATAATTACTATTATTATGATTGTTATTATAATTATTATTATAATTTTAATCGCGTATTATAACACGATTGATAGCCTCATTAAAAATTAAAATTCTTTTGAAGTTCTTTCAATCGAATCAATACCTTCAAAAGAGTATCCAAAATGTTTTAAATAACATTTTTTTTTTAATTATTCATAAATATTTTATTTATAGCGATATTTTTTATTTATTTGTATGTTTTCTTACAATTAATTAAACTTTTTAATTTATTCATATTTAAAATATTTGATATACCAGTCATTTGCATTTTTAATTATTATTATAATTCAAATCACTACTAATAACAGAAGATGACAAAATGATTAGCAACCCGATGGAATTGAATTCTAATTAATTGATTTAATTTTTGTACCAACTAACGAGAATGACGGATGTTTTGCTAAGTTTGTCTTACCGTTTACAAGAAATAACGTCAAATTCCTTCTAATCCGCAAATATGTGCGTAATAATAACGCTCGATTCGATTCGTTCATTTCATTTATGGATTTTGATTTGTACAAATCGTCGTTTAGTTCATCCTCTGAAAGTAAAGATCTAATGGCTATTTTTTTTAAATCGATTACAGAACATATCAACCGAAAGTATATAAATAAATACAAAATGATTCTAATGAGCCCTCACTTAGCAATATTTGTATTCTTGCTTTAGATGCAGGGTATCTAAAATTCTGTCAAAGGTGTGTTAGAAAAGTTACAATAAAATTTATAACGAACAAGATGCTAAGGTCTCTCTGATCAACCTGTTTTTTTTAGCGATTAGTAATGGACATTGATCAAGTGTAAAATATTAGGTAAACTAATGTATAATGCGAAGTAAACGCGTATAGTGTATAGTAATGGAATGTTTTTCTTATATTTTATTTTAATGGATTTATTATACCAAACGAAAGTAATTCTCTATACATGTTGTCAAATGCAAGCATAGTATCGCTGTTAGAGATATTTATCACGAAAAACTAGTCAACACGAGATATAAGAGGAAATTCTTTAAGTATTAAAATGTGAACGGTTACGCACACTTGTGCACACGCATATCTATCTATAGATAAAGATGAGAAATTCTTACATACTTATGTAAAAAGAAATGGAAAGATTTAATGTCGACTTTGGTTGATTTATTACCAACGAGAGAAATTACGTTGAGTGCAGGCGATTTAAGATTCAGAGATGAGGGGATGATGCTTTCAAAATTAAGGGATTCTTAGCAGTGCGTGTGCTATGTGTTTAGTATGGGAAGATTCTATAAAGTCAAAAGAACAAACGGCAATAACAACAATAACAACAACAACAACATCAATAACCAAATATTTCAACTGTTGTTTCTAATAATACTTAAGCAGATGACAGAAGAAGTTTAAGAGATAGAAACGCAAGGACAATTTGGTTCATATCACATACAATCGGACTGAAATCTAAATGAAGTGAAAGAATAGAGACCGATATAGACAAAAAAAAAAAAAAAAACAACAAAACAAAAATAAGAAAATACAAAATGTATTCAAACAAAGCGATAACATTTCAGGAAAGCGTGAATTTCTATTCAAGATTAATTTCACTATCAGATGATGTAACCAATTGTATTAAATTTAGAAAGAAATTTAACAAAATACGAATTCTTAAAATAATCGAAAATGAAAAAAAAAAATATTTTCATTTCACTTAACAGAAGAGGGTGCGAAGTGTATTTCTAAGAAAACAAAAAAAAAATATTTAAAAATTTTATGAAAAACACATTAAGATTTTTAAAATAAAGTCTTAACTACAATTTTTGTATTCATGAAGAATTCTGTGTTTGAAAAAAGAAAATAATTCAATGTCCGCATTTAATTATATTGACTTATGTCAAATACAGGGATCACTTATGTCAATTACAGGGATCTATCGAGTTCTGTGACGTTAAATTTGGAGATTTTTTGCTTTACCTGTCAGATGACGCGATCCAACTTTCTGCTGTGACAACTTCAAGAAGCTCGAATATAATAAACGTAATAAGTAAGAGAAAAATTTCGTAATGGTTTTGATCAAAATTGAAACACGATATCGGGTATTTGAACAGTTTAGAGTAATACATTTAAGAGAAGATACGGGAAACAGGAACTGATTTGTAAAAAAAAAGAGAAATGAAAACCTCTTTTCAAATCTGGAAAACAGCCAGCAAATGTTCTACAACTACAATATCCAAAATAAGACTTTTTTCACTACAAGTATCCTATGCTTTGATATTCTAGATTCTAAAATCTATCGATTTGCATTAAATTTTCTAATATGGATCTTTGTTGTTTAGCAACAATCGGTAGGGGAAGTAGATTGACAAACAATTGGATCTTATTATAACGCTTCTCTATAAAGTCCACATATTTAGGAGAAGGAAGAATACTTACTGTTTTCATTCTGTTGGCATTGTCTGTTTTATTCGACTTATTCACTACCTGTTAAAGGCTTCATTAGCGGCAAACCCATTTATATTTAAGTCTTGTCTATCTAGATCTATTTTTTTTCCCTTTTATTACTCGATATTCACGGCCCATATGTTTCCTATTTATTAGTTAACCGCTTCTTGTTGCTTTTACTGGCATTGTCTACTTTATTCCACTAATTCACTACCTGTTAAGGGCTTCTTTAGTAGCAAATCCATTTATATTAAGGTCTTCTCTATTTAGATCTCCTTTTTTACCCTTTATTGCGTAGTCTTCACTTTTTTTAATTAGCAGCTTCTTATTGCTGCTAATAAGTTTACAAATAATTTTTGCGATATTGAAATTCTGTCTTTATATACTGCTACGTTGACGGCGGCTATAAAATTTGTATTAACTATTAACTGGATTTTCTTGTCTCCATTATCTTCCATAGATCATAACATCAAATTTTTATTTATATTTTATGATCAAAATTTTTAATAAAAGATTTGATTTAATCATAAGATGATTTAAGATTGAAAAATGTCTTAATTTTTTCATCTACATATACAATAAAAAAAAGGAAAAATATTTTGTAATAGAAAAAAAAATTTGCACCATTACGCGGAAGCTGTGCGATCACAAGAAATGCTTTTCACACACAAGTTAGACTATAAGCAAAAAAAAAAAAAAACAATTTATTCTCTTATCTGTCATGACCAAGTTTATGTCACGCAAATCCTACTTAGTTTTCAAAACATTACAAGCGATTATTTCCTTTTGTTAAAAGTCCGCAGTGATAATTGTGTATAAATATTATAAGCAGCGGATATCAAGTCAATATAGCAAAAATAAATATTTCTTCACACATTCTCAATATTAATTAGTAGCTAAAGCTTAGTATGTATTTGAATTTTGTCGTTGCGTGCAACTGTTTCTTTATATTACATTTTCAAGTCAATTAATTGTGATAAGAAGCCCATGTTTACCACCAACAATTAAACAATGTCACAAAAACTCTATACAACATTAATAATATTATTTATAATGAAACATGGCAAATGTGACAGGTATGCGCACTGCTCGTAGTAATAACAACCGGTCGTCGACATATTATTGGAACAGTCAGCCAGCCAGCCAGCTAGCCAGCTAGCCAACCAGTCAACCAGTCAACCAGCCGGGTAATTATCGTAACAAAACTCATTATTACTTAATAAGAATTTAAACTCTTAGGAACTAAAATGAGTAGTAAGTAGCTGCGAAATGATTATAAATGATTTATTACACATTTTTTTATGATGGTGTGAGATAATTTAATTGGAACATTAAATTTTACGCGTTATGAAATGATGAAAAATTGTAAAACCATTAAATATATATAACATTGAAACAAGTGGGCGTGAAAATGTATTTTTAATATTCTTAACAACACTGGCCATATAATGTTAATTGAAAATTTTCATAAGCACCAACGGTCTTTAAAAATTCTCTCAAGTGGCATTCAGTGTCATTTTTCGTAGTATCGTAGGGTATGCAGGTGGATGGATTAACTAATTTTTTTTTTATGTCAGATGTGTTCTTTTAACTACTTAACACAAAAAATTGTTCATAATTATCTGTTGGCTCAGACTGTTACCTTAATAAGAAGGCGAAAAGCAAATTTTATATCAATAATACAGAAATTCTAGAAAATTTTCCATAAATCGTTTATACTGAAATTAACGAACACATAGCTTGACTGTTAAGAAATGTGATTAATAAAAAATCTCGCATTTGTAAGGCAAAGTTTTAATTAAAAATTTGATTTATTTTCATTTTCAATATATAACATTTCTCTCCAGTAAATCATTTCGCATAAATGAAAAAAAATTGCGGAAAATCCCGAGAATTCCACATAATCAATAATAAGCTTCGCATGAGCTCAAGGTTCGAAAATTTATCTATTCTCCATTGGAAATTAGTGAGATAAAGTGGTACAATTAAGTGCCACGGTTTGTAACCGGTTAGAACAAAGACTGAAAGGTTGTTAATTGGATAATATAAATTATGAATCATTTTAGGTCAGACAAGACCTACGTAAGCTCGATCGCCGACAATCACAAAAGAAAAAGTACGACAGATAACGTTAAGACCGGTCGTTAATCAGAGAAAACCCTCCGAATGGTTTTATCATTAGATAAGTTTGATTCTCTTATTATGATGCTGGGGTTAGTTACTCGTTCGGAAGTTCATGATCCCGAAAAATAGAATTTGTCTACAATCGCCCTAAGGGATGTTGATAAGAGTACAAATTTTGTGAATTTTTTTCGTACATGTGGCAACTCCTAAACTTGACAGTTGTCACACTTGATTGTTGTGATTATTAAAAACGGAGTGCTGCACCAAAGAAAAACGCGATATAATTGTAAAAACTCATTACAAAAGGGCGGGAAAGTTACGTTTAGACCGCTCGCAAACTACTTGGAATTTTCTGTGGAGAATGTTCTCCTAATGTGTCAACAATTCGAAGACTGATCAAAAATTTCAAGAAACTGCGACGATAGTAGACTTTAAGTCTCCTTTGCTTACATGTATGGGTCGGTCTATTAAAAGTATTGTTGCTGTAAACGAGAGTGTAGTATTGTCCTTAACAATTTCAAATTTCACGAAGTATTACGCAGCGAATTTTAATGGAAGACTTTGAAGACACTGTGTCGATTTTGTACAGTAGGTCTCCTTTGCGTCGACATACTGGTTAGTCTTTTGAAAACATTGCTGCCGCAAACGAGAGGATCGCCGAAAGCCCAAAAGCATCGATTCGGCATCGTTCTCAACAATTTCAAACTTTACGAAGCACTACTTAGCGAAACTAATCTCCAGAATGGAAGATGGTGGGAGTCTTGGATAAAATCTAATCATGTAAGATAATTTGCTCTTATACGCTCTCTGATTTACGTCAAATCTGCAGATCGCATATTTGCTGCCTCCAGGGTCAAGATATTTTATTGAAAACTGTCACCATTTCTACCATTGTGGAGATTGTCTTTTGCTTACATGATTATCCTTCTGTTCAGCCCGTTGCCTTTGCTAACGCCATCTACGAATATTGACATAATTGCTGTAATGTTAAGCATTTTGTGTCCAACTTTTTCTTTGTGGACTTAAATGATTTGTAATCTACTGACCCGAAAAAAAGTACAACGTAAACAAGTCTCATAGTCTCGGACGATAATTCCCATTCTTTTGCTACGAAGTAGCATCACCCATTTCATATTCACTTCTGCTTATATAAGTATTCGACAGCAAAAAACAAAAAATAGAAAATCAACGAAAACATCTATTTTTGCAAAAAAAGGTTGTAAATGACTTTTCTTTAATACCATAATTTATATATTAATGTGACTATTGTTTAACTAAATTCATTTTATTTTGAAAAGAACAGTAAACCATATCACCAAAAATACATTTTGTGCGTAAAGCCAAGGAAGAGGTAGGTGCAAAAAGAAATCCTAATAAAGTCTAAGCCTTTGTGTTTCGTCATTTATTTTCATTAATGTTGTCAGTTTTGGTTTTTTTTTTTCTCTTTTTTTTTTGTTGGCTTAAGAAAAAATGTCATAATATACAAAATTAATTGTTTAAAAAAAAAAAAAACGAAAATGTTATAAATGCTATTTATTTCAAAAGGCTACCTTACATTTATTTCCTCAAAAGAATTTGTTCCTGGTAACATTGATATTTTCATTAAACCGCCAGGAGATGAAACAAACGAAAGTTGTACACAAGACTTTTTATATGTAACTATACTTATTATCTTATATCTCAAGTTCGTACAGAACTTAACTTTAACGTAAGAATCATTAAGAAAAAATTAAATATAATTTTAATAAGTGAAAGGTCCTGAGACTACTATTTCAAGTGAAAAGATAACTAACTGCAGTAATAGCAAGAAAGCTATTAAATGTTGTACAATACTTTGGAAGTAATTTCATTTATCAAAGCTTTACACTAAGTCGGTTGTTTACTGATCTTAAACGTAAGATCCTACTAGGTCCGTTATTTACCAGCTACAAGATTTTGTTTCCTTATATAAATAAATAAATCATTAAATACTGTAGTTAACCTTACATGATGCGAAACATCTTTTCGTCTCCTATTTTCATAGGAATAAAAGTCAAGCTATTCGGATCCTTAAAACTTTTCGGATAACGAAGGAGTATAAAAACTCTCCTTAACTTAAAAATGTATATTTTATATTTTTAATTTATGTAGAGTCAAATATTTTCCTTTAGATTCTTCTTTACCTTTCGAAAAAACGCTGTAACTAAGATTAATTGTTATTTCACTTGAATTTAATTTATTTAAATGTCATTTAAGTTAAAAGGGAAGCGAAGTACCTTATAATAGAAGTAGTAGTAAAATCTAACCTCCCTTCTTTATGTCGTCATTATACTACTATTCTCCTCTCCTTGATATATATATTTGAATATAAACGAAAAGTCTTTACCAACCAACGTTTGTATGGTTAGCATTACTTACCTTAGTTAGCTTTAGTGCTATTTTTATATTTTTATAGGTAATTTTTGATAATTTTATTTTCTTATTTTCATTCTCAAAGTAACACTAAAATTTAACCCACAATTCATTTACGTGATTTTCACGAGTGCGTGTTTTAAGGATATACAACATATTTACCATTCTTCATATTTATTAGGCGGTGGGTGGTATGATGAGCTAAATATTTGAAATAATAAAAAAAAAAAAATATATAAGGAAAACTAAAATAAATATTGGGAAAAAAATTACGAAATTTCAAATAATTAAAAAAAAAAAAAATTAATTAAGAAAAGAATGCGCCTTCCTTTTAATTCTTCATCGCACCAAGCTTCTTCTACCTATTGAAATGGAGTAGAAGTTCGTTAAGATACGACACTTGAGCTATTTTTGCATTCCATTTTTATGTCCGTCTGAAAATGATCCGTCCTAGATGTCAGATCACTATCGGCGATGGCTAGTTCTTGGAAATAATATTGCGACTATTCCATCATACGGGATTCAAAAGTGAATTTCAGACAACTGCGTAGCGGCTAGACAGACATAGTTTGATAATCTGGATGTATTCCACGGCATTACTTTACAAGTAAATTGTAATCAAGCTTAGGAAAAATTAATTTTCTTTACTTCCCTTCCTTTTTGCTAAGCTTAAGTAAAATTATTTTTTATTATTTATTTATTCATATTTTATGTAAATAAATTTACAAAATATGATTTAAAAAGCGTCGGCTAACTAGATCATATGCGACTGTTTGATATAAAAAAAAGTTTTTTTTTTTTATATTTGCTTCTCGCTGAATATAAGGAAAACAGGTATTAGTAAATTAATTTATTGTTCAGGCCGGACAATTTCGAAATAAGCTTCTTGTATTATATATGTTGTCAGGATTGTTGAAGTTGCTTCAATTAATGTTGTGTTTAGAGTGTTAATGCTACAACGTCTTCTTCTATTCTTTCTCTATACAGTTGAACTCTAGGATTCGATGAATTAATGTTTGAAGTGATTTTTTCAAGGCTTTTATATTTACTAACATTTATTTTTCTTGTAAATAGAGCTGAGGATTTTTTAGGGCCTGTTCTGTAATAAATAAGAGCAAAAATTTCTCTTCACACTATTAATTGTGTGTGAAGATTTACAAGGCCGCCATTATTTTACATCAAAGATATAGTTGTTATTAATAGACTTTTGTCGTCCAAAATATTGTATGTGCAAGCCCTAAAGCGACCAATTAAATCAATTGACATCAATTGCTACCTTGTCCATTGAAAATCAATAAACTTTCCAGATCACGAAATGAGAAATTTTCAGGCTTATTTGATTTATTTATAATGAACTACAAGAATTTTGTTAAGAGGTAATACAACTATAGATTTTCTAGAACAAATTTTTTCTAATCATAGTCTTAGGAACTTTCAGAATATGTGAAGAAAAGCTCATTACCCGCAAAGAATTTTTCGCTGATTTGTCAGGCTTTTTCCGTAAGCGTTTAAAAAAAAGGCTGCTTTTGTCAGATGAATGCCTATTCGGAAGTTACAATCTAACCTCTGGTTGATTTTTTACTTCTCTAAGCCACTATGACAGCTGTCTTTAGAGAGAGAGAGTATTCAGGATTATTTAAAAGCATTTCGAAGCGAAAATACGTTAGTGTAGTTTCATCGAAATGACCGCTAATTAGATATGAAGCTGAAAAAGATTCGATTGAAAGTGGGTTTTTGGAATCAATAACGAATTCCTCCACAGAATTTTTTTTTTTTTTTTTAATAATTAAACATAGCCTTTTCAACTTCCTGAAATATAATTATCCTTTTACCATTGCTTTTATTAAAAAAATAGGTTTTTTTAAAAACAGCTTTGTTTAAGGGATTTTATTAAGCTAATGGGGATGTATGTAACACTCAGAAAGAGATTTAAAACCTTTTATTCATATGCGAATTTTCCAGATATTTGAATGAAATTCGGTGAATATTTCGAGCCAAGCTATTGAAAATAGATTTGATCGGATCATTTTTACGATCCCATTTAAAGGAAATCTTTATAAGAAGAAAATTTCCAAATTATAATATTTCTCAAGCAAAGTCGACAGAGATTAGTGTTTTAGATCGGATGGAACCATTTCTTAGACCCTTTCCTTATAAGGTTTCTAATAAAAATAACCCTTCATATATAAAAAGAAGGTCTCACTTTTGGCATCTTATGGCGGTATAACCATTTGCTATACAAATTTGCTTTGATAGCTTTAGATCAAATAAATATATTTTTCGGAATCCTTCCTATATAAGGTTTTCCATGGATAGTAAGTAATAAATTCCTAAGCGAGAGTAACTAAAGAATTGTATTAAGCCAAGCGATGTAACGTTTTCAAAAGTCGTACTTGCCCGACTTTAAGATTTTAATTTGTTTTCAAATATATTTTGTTTTTTTTCTGACGTTAACATCTCTCTTATCACTGCGAAAGCGATGGCGGTTTATTTTATAGAACAAATATTATCAAGTATGACGTACATCGAAAAACTTACATGTCTACCTGTCTGCATGTGTGTTGTTATACCGTTTAAGTAAGCAAATGTATCACATATTTAAAGAAAAGAATAAATATTTGCCTACACAGTAGCGAGCGATAAGTGTAAAATCTCTGTGATTAACGATGATGTTTTCAAAAACAAACAACAGCGAATTATTAAAAAAAAAAAAAAAGAAATAAGAATAAAAATTGTAAGAGCGTTTTGTAAACATGAATCTTGGAAGCAAGGGTGTCGAGCTGTGGGCGCGGGATCTTATAACAAATCAAATTAATTGAAAGTTAATTTATATGTGATTTGCTTCGTTATTAGCGTACTAAAGCATAGAAAAGTTTCTTGGATGTCATTGCTCCTTAAATATGGTGTAACAACATCGTATTTTAATTCCGCTACATTCCCAACTCCGGTAATACTGCTAAGAGGTTTACGAGGCGCACTTATTCGAATTATTTGCATCTACTAAGTGCGCACTTAGTAGAATTATTTCCATTAACAGAGGAGTACGGTGTGCACTTAGTCGAATTATTTGTATCTACTAAAGAACACTGCGTGCACTTAGTTGAATTATTTCCATTAACTGAGGATTACGGTGTGCACTTAGTCGAATTGTGTGCATCTACTCAGTTTTACGGCGCGCATTTACTCGAATTATTTGTATCTACTGAGTGCGCACTTAGTCGAATTATTTGCATCAACTGAAGAATACGGCGTGCATTATTTGTATCTAGTGAGGGTTACGGTGCGGACTTAGTCGAATTGTTTGCTTTTACTAAGCGCACTTAGTCGAAAATTGAAAGAAATTCAAAAAAATAACAAACTAGATCTACAAAGAGGGCCACGTTTAATCAACTAAAAAAAGCCAAGGCACTTTTTCTTCTCTCCAAATATGTCGATAGGGAGATTCTACAGTGTCCATTCCATTCCGTTCTGCTCATTGTCGAACTATATGGGGATAATACAACCCTCGATTAGTATTTGGAACGATATCTTGAACGTCTTCTCTCTGCTGTACTCTAAGTTCGGTGACTTCTGACGAGCGATCGTCAGACGGAACGAGAAGGATAAAGAAGGAGAGAGGAAGACAGATTTTAAAAAATTGTAAGGAATATATTATTAATTAATTCATATTGTTTTAAGATATAAGTAAAGTAATATTTACAGGTTTTAAATTAAAATTAATTTTCCGTTGTTTCATAAGATTATCATGAAACAAAAGTGAGCACAGCACATCGTCTTTTATTGAATATTCTTATCTTAAGGCGAATGAAGCAGTTTTATTTAATCAAAGAGAAAAAAGAAAAGTATTGGCCCCCTCTTATGGTCGAGTTTGCATCTTCCGATTTGAACAAATATTTTGTTTTGTTGTTGTTTTGATAAACTTTTTGTTTCATGGTGAAGTTAATGATTAAAAATTTTCAAATGTATGCACACATATATCCACATATTTACGTAAGCAAAATAAGATTCAATGGCTGTGTGCACCGTTTTTGTTTTTATATTCATGAAATACATTTACTTTGTTATTGCGCCTGCAATATAGTCAGTCCATAACGTTCTCACATATTATGTAAACTCATGATTTCAAAGTTTCCTCCATGTTTACAAATGAACACAATTTTTAATAATAAACAAGATTAGTGCGCTTAGTACGATTGGTGTACCAACGACCGATATATGTTCGGAAAGCTGACTAGAACTATCATAAAGTGACTTTTACAAAATCGAAAAAAATAAAACTTAGTCTCGCGATTTGCTTCAAAAGAAAATCGCCGAAAATTTGTATGCGTAGATTTTTACATAGACTTTTATGTAGACATTTATTTATTGAACAGCAAGAAGTCTTCTTCTTCTCTAATATTAGTCTAAGAAACACTTAAATACCTATTACATAAATTTCTTAAATCCTTTAAACTCTTTATCAGCCTTTCTACCCTTTGCAACAGGTAAACCGCTTATTCTTTGAATATGAATAAATGAATGAATACTTCAAAGTAGAATATCTCCTCAACGTAAACTAGTCTAATAAGATTCTTTAGAAAATATCACAAATTATTACAATTTCCTTAGGATTTTTTGATCGGAAATATTGCGTAAAAAAGAAATTTGGAATTATTGGAAAATTAACTACTATACATACTTACATATAATATAAGAAATGTCTCGTTAGATGTATGTTTTTAGCATTTTCTTGCGAAAAAGTCGCCTGATCAATATTACTGATGACTACGTTTTAAAGATTGATAAGTTCACCCAATTGCGACTCTATTGCTCCTATTATTCAGTTTACTCTGTATTTATTTCTTAGGTATTGAAATGCTTATTGTATATGCAGCAAATCATTAACTTGCCTTTTGTACGTCTTTCACAAGATTGCTGCCTACTATAGTCGCTAGGGCAAGAGCATAAGATAGTATCTCTTATAATAAGTTCCTTCATGCAGCTATTGTGTATCAATTATACTCCGAATCGAAATGCTGGAAGGTACGATCTATTGACTTTGTCGCCAAGTTAAACATTTTTCCGCGTTTCTGTCATACGACAAAATAATTCATTATAATATTGTTGAGTAGAAAATATTTTCTTTATGAAAAGCATAATTAACTCGTTAAAATTTCCACCAGTCGACTATTTCTGAGCTCGAAACGCTTGAATGATTTTTGATAAGGAGGACAAGTAGGTTAAGTTGTTCAAAACGTATCTTTTGAATAATGTGAGTGCTTAGTAGATGGTTCTAGTTTATGCTAGAATATATTGATCTCTCTAGAGACTACTTTCACTTGTAGATTTAACCCCATTTTATTTATTTATTTTGTTTTTTCTTTAGTTTCATATTACATTTTGATTATCTACAAACAATGCAACGATGATGTATATAATATGTATATAATGCGTATATATAATGTATAGTCTTCATAAACTTGTGTTAAAGTTCATAAAAAACCTAAAGAGAAAAGAATATTAGGAAGAAAATACAAAATTAAAAGCACTAGACACAAGCAGCAATAGTTAAAAGACAACGAAAAGATATAGAATTTTAAAGATGGATGCAATAACACATTATCCTCCGGCAATAAATCGATTAAAGGTTAAGTTGTTCAAAATTTTTGCGTTATAGGTTTCCAAGTCATTGTTTCAATGTGTTACCGAAAGCGATGCGAAGCAGTTCAAAAGTACATACAAACACACGAAGTCATCATACATACATACATACATACATACATACATACATGCAATATTTATTCCAATGTGAGTAAAAATTCGTAAGGGAATTGACATAAATGACAAATGTCAACCGTATGATGGTTTATGAACTACATAAAATTTCATAAAATGCCCTCATTGCCAACAAATTATGAACATAAACTGTGCCTTTTATGTCTTAAAAAGCAAAGCATATTTAGCTAAAAGCGGGCGAACATTAAAGTCAGAAAAGAACTTGAGTTGAAAAGATTTTCGTTTAAACTGAAAATACGACGCTCATACATACATATACATATGTAGTATGCTGTACTGCGTACTTCCGTTTTTAGCAATGAATGTGTGACAAAGTTTATGATTTTCAAAATTACAAAATATGGTTTAATAAAAGAATGAAAGGAGGAAAAAAAAATTAAAAAAATAAAAAATATCAAAAACTGATGATGAATTAAAGGGTTCGTTCAGCTTTTAATGGCAATTACGTTGGTATTAAAGACATTTAACGCAGATCAAAAAATCAGACAAAAACCCGACAAGACAAACAAACGATTTGTTGTTTTACGTGTAGATGCTTTTGTTGTTGTTGTTGTTGTTGTTGTTGTTGTTGCTGTTGTTGTTGTTGTCGTCGTCGCGTTGCTTCATTACGAACAACAATTTTCTGTAGACTTCTGTTGACATTTTGGCTTAATTGCAGTGCAATAATCCCAAACAAGTACTTGGTAAAGCAGCGTAAAACCTTAAATGATAAATAAAACTAATAAGAAAAAATTGTTTTTGAAACTTTGCGAAAAAAAAAGAAACAAAAACGACAACAACATCAAGAGAAAATGTGCGTAAAACAAGCCTACAATTTACAATCAGTATCAGTCAACGTTTAACAGAAATAGTACAAAACCAAAGGCAAAAAAACAATTTTTTTTATGTATCGAACGACTACCATTTTTAATCCCACGGATGCTTTTTGATTACACTAAAAGAAAAAAAAAACAAAAAAAAAGGCATTTAACGATATAGGAAAAAAAGTCTGTTGCCAGTACAGCACTTTGAGTAGCAAACAAAAAAAAAAAAAAAAAAAAAAAAATTAATACAACAATAACAACAACAACAAGAGTTGACATGAAACAAAACGTTCGTCGCTGGACTAATTGGCTTAAATGGGGAAAATTTATTTAAGCACATTAGTGGGATTTTGTTTTCTTTGTGCGATCAAATGATTTCCTTTGCTCTCTCAGCTCGTATATGTGTTTGTGTGCAGCAATATGTATATGAATTATATATATGTGTGTATGTGCTTTTTATAGTATATTGGTGTGTTGTGCATCTGTAAAGATTACTTTTTTTCGCAGTGATTTTTTCCTTCAACCATTCATTTTTGTTGTTTTGTTGCTTTTCTTACCTTTTTGTACTTATATTATATTTTGTTGTTTTCTTAATTAACTTTAACAGCTGGCAATATGCAGCAGCATCAGCCGCCACCAGTCAGATTTTAAAGAAGGATAAGAGGTTGTTGACTTTCTATCAGTTAAACGAGATGCAGAAGTGCGGAAGGCAGGCGCGCGCGAGTAAGGTGACGATGTAGGAATAGAGAGGTTACGTTGAACTTCTGGTGAAAATTGTTGTAAATTTTTTTTTTTTTTTTTTTAATTGATGCAGAGAAAAAAGTTTACGCGTAAATACAATATTATCTACGTCGGCTCATACGGCTTCTAATTTAGTAAAAAAATGCGATCAGTGAAGGTAGAGTTGTTCTAAAATATTTTTTTATATTTTTTACAATTTTTTTTTATTTTTATATTTAACATTTCAATCACGCATTAATTCCTCAATCTAAGGAAGAAAAACTCCGTTTTTTTTATTCAAAATTTCTTCATCCATTCAAATATTCTCCTTCAGCAATCTTCTGACACCTTTAGGATGTCAGCAAATGTCTTATAACTTCTCTTTTCGTTGATCGTGAATAATTTTGAAAATTAATTTGATATTTCCCGGTGTAACAATATCTCATGGTCGTCCATTGCCCCCAGCATCACTGTCACTGTATCAGTAAATTAATGTATTCGATGGAGAAGACTTTGAATGATATTTTTTCTTATCAAAAAGCAACGTTCAATATTCCATAACCGTATAATATGATACCAATATGATATATATTATACTAATGTGATATATATGATACTAATATGATATAAATGATACTAATATAATACTAATATGATATGTATGATACCAATATGATATAAACAATACTAATTTGATATATATGATACTAATACGATATAAATGATATTAATATATATGATACTGTTATGATATATACGATAATATGATATATATGATACTAATATTATGTATATGATAATATGATATAAAATGATAAATTGCTGAGTAACTACAGTCAAAGAACAACGTTGTATGATGTTGCAAATGAAAATGATTTCTTCAATGCTTTTGCCGAAATTTTCTTTATTTAAGTTCCTAGTCCTTAAACAATGAAATTCTATTGTTGAAATTGGTGAAAAATCGTCTATTCGCTCTATCTTATCCCGGCCATAGCATTCTCTCCTTAGGACTTTTTTCATCACAAAAGTGTAAACACTTTAAGGACTTAATTATGGGAAATGCAAACCAGGATGAGTCAACGGAGACTCCAAATTGTTTTTGTTGTTATTCAAAATTAAAATGTTCGATGTTGATATATTATATATAATTATAATTACAATAAAAAAAAACGAATTCGCTTTAAACTCAACGCTTTAAACACAACTATTAACTATTTTTCAAAACTGAATTGATAGGTCGTCCCCCCCATAATTATAATATACAACAACAGACAGATGTCAAACAGATGTCAAAAATAAAGGAAAAATCAATAATAAATGGGAAGCTGCTGTAAGCAGCATTACATAAACAGAAGGAAAAGCTTCTATCGATAACATATGCTTTGTATTAAAGCTTTTACTGACAACAGAGATGCTCAGAGTTTTATAATAATAATAATAAAATAACAGTAACACAATAAGAAAAAACAAAATTGCGCCGGGGATGCCGTACTGATGACAAGAAAGCACCCTTAACTAACACTTGTATACGAGATGCTAATCAAAAGCATCAAAAATGTTAAATGCAATGAAACAATGATGAGCGTAGATGTGGTAAAGAAAAGACAAAAATGACAGAATTGAGAGAATGTTAAAAAAGAGCAAGACGGAAAGAAAGAGGGCAAATTATGATGAGAGCGCAAGAGAGAGCATAGTTATGTGGAGCATCTATTATAAATGTCATGTTATTTTTTGTTAAAATTTTGATATTTTCAAGGCTGTGCTATAGAGTTGAGCAATAAATAAATAAAATGTTTTGATAAGAATCATACAAAATGTTTTTACTTTTTAGATGATTAGAATAAAAAACAAACAAAAAAAAAACGAAAAAAATTATCTAGATTTTCATCAATTATATGTATTCGAGAGTTTTTGCATATTTCTTCACTTTTTATCGTAAACATAGTGAGATGATAGATGCGTGCATTAAACAGGCAGCAAGACAACACAAGCTCTACACATTTTTTTGGTAAATGAATCCTCCTCGTGTTTGCGTTTGTTGGAAAATGTCAATGTTAGTTACGTTTTGTCTGTAGTGCACATGCATGATGATGATATTTTTCTGTTTTTCAACAGCTGCGTACACACACGCACACAAATATCTATACACTTCACGTACGTACTCCACTATACTATATGAACCTTCACTGTTATTATTGTCGCCGCGTTTTCGTTGCTCCTGTCATTTCACATCGTTTTTGACAAACGTCACATAAAACGCGAGTGAGAGTTTTTTTGTGACTACTGACCAAATCGAACGAAATTTGTGATATTTTTCTAATAATAATCCTTTTATTTATTTTTTTTTAATTTGGATAAAAACCAACAAAAATTATGTTCCTAAACGTGTGAATACCGTTGAAATGTGTATTTAAAAAAAATCAATTATTTGATGATTATTATGAATAACATTTTTAGATTTCACAAAATGTGAACCAGAAAATTATCACTGAAACTTTTCTGCAGAAAATACAAAAAAAAAAAAAAAATATACAAAAAAAAAAAGAATTCTAGATTGTCTCGCAATTAGAAATTTATTGTGTCGCGTATTTGTGGTTCGTCGGTTGATAACGTTGTCGTCGTCGTCGTCGTCGTTGCCGTCATCATTGTCGTTGTCATTGTATTGTATTTTATAGAAAAGTCGGTGTCGGTATCATTGTTTGCATTGTTGTTATTATTGTACTGCTGCTGGTGTTTGCCTGCCTATTGCCTGGGTGTTGAAATAGGAGCCGTTCGCTGTAACTAGTAGCCACCACGCGCGCTTTGTGGTTATTCTAAGTGGAAACACTGTGATGCTAAACATGGTACTATAGTAGCAGTAGCTGAAAAACGGCTTTCTGTTACGGTTTCGTGTTTAGTCATCGAGTTTTTCATCTCACACCTATACTTATGTACGCACTCACACATTTTATAGTGATTAACACTTTTCTTATGTTTTTGGCACATGCTGCTAACATTCGGTGTTCAATGTTTTCAATCTAATAACCGATATTTTCAATCATTTCCTTTTGAAATTAAAACCTACGAGGAAAAAAGAATATTAATAAGCCGTGCAAGAAATTCTCAAATGCTTTCGCTCTCGTACTCTCCAGTTCGACTAGAAAATTGTAAATATTTTCAGAGAGAAATTGTGTTTACATTTTGCTTCCTTTTTTTTCTTTTTGTCTACTTTCTTCGGATATGCAACTGTGTGAGGGTGTTTTTAAGCATTTAGGTGGATATATATATCCAATATATATATGCATATATATACATATATAGATGTATGTGCATATATATGTATATATACACGTGTGTGTGTGTGTATATATATTGTATATACAATAACAGTGTGTGCTTCTTCTTTGTTTTTCTCATACAATGTCAATAACTTCTTCGTAACGTTTGTCTCCGGTGTGTTGTCCTTCAAATATTTGTGTCTACTGTTCGGCTTCATTCCCTTAGTCTCGTGTTCTTGTAATTTATTGCAAGCATTATTACAAAACCTGTACAGAATTGCATACGCACACATGATGATGATACATATGTGTGCACGTTCACGTACAATTGCTTACATTCATATGCAAGTATCTATACATCAATGTGAAAGAAAGAGTGAGTGAGTTGCATTTAATTTAATCTTAAAATGATGAGTAACCTTTGCAACAACCTTGTCGGTTGTCTCTGAATGATGACAATAATGATATATATATCTGTGTGTTTGTGTTTAAATGCTTCAAACTTTCACTCATATGCAAATAAGACAAAATAATATTTTGCTGCTGCATGTCATTCACTATATTATGGATATCAACAGGTTCTCGGAAAATGGTAATTAAGTGGTAAGTATGAATATTTTTCAGTAGAATTTTATGCCTCAGTCATTTGAATTTAATTTATTATATATAAAATAAATGTTGGGTTTGTCTACAAACTATTTAAAAGAGCAAAAGCAAAACTTTTTCATACTAAATGTAAAACTAAAAATTATTATTTCTAACGCAAAGCATTTTCAATTGTTAAGATTTATTTTTCATACGTCTGCTTCGACTCTTGTTAGATCCTGTACGCTGCGTAATAAGTATAGAAATCAAAAATTCAAAGCAGTCACTCTACAATGCTTCTAAACTGTAATTGTGCCTATACGTACACGCAACTGAATAGTTGGAAATAAATGTAAAAAATATTGTTCTTCCCTTTAGAAATATGAATTTCTTAAAATGTCTGTACTGGATTAGAATAAGCTTGTTTTGAACCACATTTTGTTGTTATATCCAAGCATAACTTTGTTAAGCGACTAATAAAGAAGAAGAGCGGCTGCTGTTTGATTGATTCGCTGCAATCAAAATATAAATTTTAAATTTTTGTACCGAGACTTCTTCAGCGTGAAATATTGTGTAAGCATTCAGCTACAAATTGTATAAATATAAACATGAATACGTATGCATGAATATGAATATATGGATGCGAATATATGAATATGGATATGAATATATGAATATGAATATATGAATATGAATTTATGAATACGAATATGTATATATATGAATTTGAATATGAATACATGACTATGTGTATGTAAATATTCATATATGAATATGAATATATGCATATGGATATATGAATATGAATAGATGCATATGAATATATGAATTTGAATATATGAATATGAATTTATGAATATGAATTAATGAATATGAATATATGAATATGAATATATGAATACGAATATGAATGTATGTATTCGAATATGAATATGTGAATATATGTGTATATGAATATGAATATAAATGTAAATATAAATATAAATTCATTTATCTTCAGAATGAATCCTAGATCCCTGTATTATATGAGTTAGACTATAGCAGTAATGCGAGACACTTTAAGAAAACTTCACTTATGCTTTTTCTCGTTATTCTTTTGCGTTCCTATGCCTGATTTCTTTCAATTATTTTACCCTCAATCGCGGCTAAGATTTATTCATTCGTTTTTAATATCCGTTAGTCTGCTCGTCATTTTTGTTCATCTCTTTATATTCGTTGTTAAAACTTCCACGGTTTCAAAAAATTGTACAAAAAACTGTACCCTAGCGTAAGTGTATATTTATAGCTTATGCCACAAGCTCGAATTCGAAAGCTGGTGAAAAACTCCTTAATAAAATGTGTAAGAAAAGTTTAAGTGCTTGAAGGCGATTCTTCTTAATAGTCTCCTGCTGACTAACGTCACCTCCTAACTAATGTTAAAAGTGTGCCTCTTAATCGATCATCACTACATGTGCCTCTCTTTACATCAAACTCATCTATAGGCTGTAATTTATAGTTTATAATAATTTTTAGACGAATCCAATAATTCTGTACTTTATTTTCTTAGCATTATAAGTTAAAGTAGTTTCTAACTAATAAATAAATTTTAATGAGCCGAAAAAGGCTATTTTTAGCGTTCACTTAACTACGTGACCTACCTAGTTAGCATATGCTAGGTTTCTGCTACGGATTTGCGGCAATGAGACGAGGTAGACAAACAGACATGACAAAAGTTACGCTAATCAAAACGATATCCATATGTAGTCTTTGGAACATCTAACGCACTGTATTCTTTCTAATCTAATTTCTATAGTGATCTAGTGATAGTAATCTTAACTTTGTCGTAAATGTTTAACGAGAAGATATGTCCTTTACGATGAATATTTGTAACTTAGAATGGGTATTAATTCATAAGTTGGGAAAACCAATTTAACGGTTAGTGAAAAATTGGTTAAAAAATAGGTGTCGAAAGATTATTTCGAGCTACAAAGAATTTTTGCACTCCCTTTTGAGAGTGCAAATTATTATCTTCACCAAAAAAAAAAAGAAAAACAAAAAATTAAATTCTACATTACTTTTAAACTATTTGGGCGACTATATAAAATCGTAATTATCTCAATCAGCTGAATCAGCTGACGAACAGAGTTGCGTTTTCAATGCCTATAAAGATCGATTTTCATTTTTCTTTTAGTATAGACCTTCTGTGTGCGTGTGTGTGTGTGTTCTATCTGTGTTCGATCTTGATTTTATCAAAAAAAAAATTTTGAATATAATTTTGCAACTTTGTGTCGAGATCAATTTCATGAAAAAGTCATAACAATATTTTGCGAGACATGAAAAAGAAACCTATCCAACGAACACTTCATATATTAAAATACAACCAGATAACAATAACAGCAACAACAATGAGAAGAAAAAAAAAACAGCAACACCAATAAACGACTTGGGCGATATGTCATTTGAATGCAACATCATCAAAGGTGTTAAATTATTCTTTTTGTACGTTTTTCAAGGATTTTGACACTTGAAACAAGTACGCTTTCACATGCATACATACATACACACCAATGTGTAGAAACACATGTTGTTGTATTCAAACAAACAGCGGTTAAGAGCAACAAAGCTAAACTGAATTTCAAGAGTCTGGTCGAAGTGAAAATTGAGATGCCTTCTCAGTCCAAAAACACAAAAAAAAAAAGGAACACATACCTGGTGCGGACATCTGACTACGTAGAAAATATTCTATATGAAAACCAACATCATGTTTTATCCTCAAATATCGCAAACATAACAGCAATCATTACGATTTCTTGGTGTGTTGCTAAAGTTTCTGTTTTATTTCGTTTTATTCTACTTTCGCGTATACTGGGAGAGTGCTGGCTTTGTGTATGTGTGTGTGTGTGTGTATCATATTATATTCTGTTTATAATGTTTGATTTATGGTAGAATGTCAAATTATCCTTGATAAGTCATTAATATATTTTTGGTTCGCAATTGTTTTTGGTTTTGTTTTTGTTTTCGAATTTTTTATATTTATTTTTCGTTTGGTGATATTGTGGTTAAAGAAAAAACAAGAGAAGGTGTTGGTGTCATTGCACGATTGATTATTATTTTACTTGTATGCAGAAAAGATCATATGTTTCTTTTGAAAAAAGCACAAGAGTCGTCACAAACGGTTGATTATTATATGCTTCCAATTTAATGAAAGTAACACAATGATCGACTGACTGACTGAATGACTGAATGACTGAATGAATGAATGAATGACTCACGAATATACGCGAACGACAGCTTTTAAGTAAAAATCGGAATGAATCGAGCGAGGCAGGCAAATGAATCCGTCGAGGAATTTTAACTTTAACTCGTTGATTTAGGAATTTTTACGTCTTGTCTCTACAAGCAGTTGTCTG
The DNA here is from genome assembly GCA_000671755.1 of Glossina brevipalpis. Lineage (NCBI taxonomy): Eukaryota > Metazoa > Arthropoda > Insecta > Diptera > Glossinidae > Glossina > Glossina brevipalpis. Next base: position 1,084,080 of record KK351060.1, read on the forward strand.
TAAATTATTGTTGCGGTTGTTGTTGTTGTTGATATTGTTGTTGTTGTTCTTGTTATAGTTGTTATTTGGTTACGTTTGCTCATCTCATAAAGATGATTATCTTGTGATTATGTTTATTTTTATTGTTTTAAGATTTTCAGATACCAGTTGGTCTCTGATTCTCTGTTCATAACGTATCGTTGAATGTATATGTATTTGATGCGTGCGAATGTAAATGTAAATGTGTTCGCTTGTAAACTTATATGATGTTAATATGTAATGTGATATTTACTTGTTAGAGTTAGTTTTCTGTTTCGTTGTCTCTCTGTCCGATTATCTGTCTATGCTCTAGCTTGGCTTGATTGTGATTCATGTTTGATTTAATATAATTTTTACAAAAAGACAAGCTTTTACGAGTGTGATCTCACTATAAAACGAATTGTCTGTCGAATGCATTTTAACGAATAAAACATCAAAATGTTCTGCTTAAAAAATTATTTAAATTATTTTCATTCAAAAAGGAAAACATAACATACTCATTTAGTCATACCACTTGGAATGCTCGAGATAATACCTCACAGATATTTTATAAGGTATACGTACTGCTCTATCAAGACTTGCATCGTTTGTCTAGTGCTTACAACGCTCCCAAGTACTTGCATCACTTGTTGGCACTTGCATCACTTGTTGGCACTTGCATCATAGGCAAATATTTACAGACGGACAGAGAGACTTTTGTATAAAACCGGGCTTACTTGCTTTGCTTGCAAATACCTGCATCGCTTCCTAGTACTTACAATGCTCGCAAGTACTTGCATCACTTGCTGGTACTTGCATCGCTTGGAAGTATCTACTTGTTGCTTACTAATACTTGCTTACTAATAATTACTTGCAACTTTGCATCACTTGCAAGTGCTTACAACGCTTGCAAGTACTTGTATCGCTTGCTAGTACATGCATCATTTGCTAGTGTTTGTATCGCTGGCAAATGTATACAGGCGGACAGACGGACATGGGTATAAAAGCAGGGCTTGCTTGCTTCGCTTGCTAGCACTTGCATCGCTGACAAGTATGTATAGACGGACAGACGGACATGGGCATGAAAACAGGGCTTGCTTGCTTCGCTTGCTGAGAAGTATATATAGAAGGGTTTACTTGCAGGTATTTGCATGTCTTGTAATTGCTTGCAAGCCCTGTAAACCAACCTTATCAAGACATTTATTTTGTTTGTGTGTTGCAATAAGCGTAGAAAATATGATGCCAATCAAATGCTTATAGAAAACTTTTCGACACGTATTCTATGCGTAAGAAATGTGCAAATCTTTCTTAATGAATGCAAATTTCTAATGTTGTTGTTGTTGTTGCTGTTGTTAGTAAAGTGAAAAGCAAATGATAAATTGCTTGCTGGCATTTGATATGCCAATCAATTAATTGAAATAAATATTCAACGTCACACATATGCGCAACAAGGATGCTTCTATTGAAAGACGAATATCTTCAGGAAGTTTCTTATAAGACAGAAAAGTTTTTCCTTTTTTTTTTCTCTACTATTACATGATATGGAAAGAAGACCCACACTCTCTAATATTTGACTCATATGGAATCTTTGACACATAAGAAGAATGCAAGCATCTAATGCAAGCATTTCTTGTGTATGTAGAGTCAAAGACCAAATTGCATTAAATTTTTTTGCAAAGAACTCACAATGTTATGGCGGATTTCTTAACACACAAAATAAACGAAGCAAGAAATGGAATATATACGATATTGCACTATTTCTAAAGAGACCAGAAATGGCCAACAAGTCGACCTGTAACATAGTAGAATAAACATCAATATACTAAAACAATATTAGATAGATCGCATGTTATACGTTGGTTGGACAATAATAAAAAAAAAAGAGTTTGCTCAATATCTAATTTCGTTTACTTTAAAGGGTCCACTCCCTCGATTCGTCTATGAGAGACATAAAAATGCCCCTCATATACTGGTGGCTATCCCTGGTATAGTAATTGTTCGAGTTAGGGTTTTCAATACCAAACGTAGTCAAGTAAGTAGTTAAGCGCTTTTAAGGAAAATTAAGGTTCAAGAGTTTGTCGTGTTTTTTTATGCCTTATCCTTTGGAAATTTGGTAAAAATTTCTTCCTTTTCTCTTCTATTAAAAGTGAGTTCAAGAGTTTATAACGGTTTCGTAGCTATAGATCACCACATATAAAATTCATTATAAAATTCCTGACTGTCATCTGAATGCTGCAACGTTTTCCTTGAACTAGAACCCCTTCTTACTGGCATTGAATGAATGCCATGATGCATGGCATGAATGTTTTTGTAAAGTATTTTCCTTTGCCAATGAGTGTGCATCGTTGCGCATGTGCATTGAACATGATTTTAATTACAATAAAAGAAACATGTAAAATAAAATGGAGGCAAAAGAAAAAAAAAACTGTAAATAAATAAAAATACTAGAAGAAAAAAAAATTTCCTTAAAATCATCTAAGCTAAGTTGTTCGTAAATACAATATTCAGCTGGACCTACCAGCAAGACCTACAACAATAATCTATAATAAACTAACCTCATAAAAGCTTAAAAGAAATCTTAACAACTACAACAACCACACACAACACATAACACATAACATATATAAAAACACGTATCATACACTCTCTTACACATACTCGCACACACACACACACGCGCGCGTATGCACAAATAATTCATGCTGTTGCAGTTGTTTATGTACCCAACCAAGTATGCCACCAACTATGTCACCTTTGTTACAATATAAAATACAACTTGAACAACAAGAGCTAAGAAGAAAAAAATACAAAAAGTGAAAAAAAATAAAAATAAAAAATAAAAATTAAACTATCAGGCGACACTCTTATTATACGCATACGCATCATAGGTGTATAAGTAGAGAAAAAGAAGAAGAGGTTGAGGAAGAGGAAGAGGAAGAGGAAGAGAAAAAAAGAGCTTAGCATCTTTCTTACATTCCTATAATACTTATACGAATGTGTCTATTTGTCCGCATAAAATTAAAAGGATATAAACAAAGTGATCTGAACTCTTTGGCCACCAACTAACTTGTGTTGTGTTGTGCTATTCCTGTTGTTATTTGTGTCATTGCTATTGCTGTTGTTATTGTTATTGTTGCTTTTACTCTTGCTGTTACTGTTGCTGTCGCTGTTGCTATTACTTTTATTTTTGCGTAGTCACTCAGTATTAACATAAATGCTGAGATATTTGTGGCCTCTGGTAACAAACAAGCCCATAATGTACGACCAACGTGAACACAAAAATGAAGTTACTGTTCTTCTTTATACCCACACAGGCACACACACACACACACACACAAAAAGGTATGGACAAAGTGCTCTTATATACATACGTAAATAAGTGTATATATGTATATGTGTTTGTATATATATATATATATATATATATATATATATATATAAAAGTATGTGCCTAAATATGAGATATATATTAAAGGAAAAAAAAAATTATGAGATTTAAAGTATAATGTGCGACCAGCCGCTCAAGTTAATTTGGTGGACATAACTACTAAGAGCCTTCCATTATAAAGATCTTACTTATGTGAAGATTTTCTATCCAGGAAATATTCCAATATAGTTTAATTTTTTTATTTTTTTTTTTTTTTGTACTAATGAAACTTATAGTCGTTGTAAAGTTTTATTAAAAATATATTTAGAAGACAAGTAATTAATGATTCACTTTTTTTTTTATTTATTTCTAATGGAAGGGGAAAATGTATCAGTATTGTCATTGCGTAAAAAAGAAGTTAAAGATACTTGAAAATATTTTTAAAAAAGATTGAAACCTTTTACAAAATGAAACTGTTCATTTAAAAAGGAAAGTCGAACTGAAAATCATGCAAAAAAAATCATTTTATGAAACAACTCAATATATAAGAGTATAAAGGAAAGGAAAGGTGCAGGATTATAAGGTACCTGTGAACATAGAGAGAGAGAGAGAGCGCGCACGAAAAAGGAAATTGTGATTGATTACAGGAATCTTATAGTCTTCTTATAAAATTCGCAATAATTCTTGTTTTTAGGAATTTAAAAATAGAAGATTCGGATTTTTTACAGAAAGAACATTCACCGACTTAAGGTGACGGACTTAAGTTCACGTAGTTACAGCAATTTTTACACCCATAATTAACCATAATTAAGCCCATAATTATGCACTCATATCCGTTAAAAATTTAAGAAACCCTGAAAGCATGTCACGCTTAAACTTGGTGAGGATTTTAGTAGAGTTGCCCATGTACGTTTACATGCCCGCCCGCCGAAATAGCACATCATCCAATATTTAATTATACACAAAAAAGCAATTCGTGTCAAAACTTACTTTTCCTATGTAATTCAAGAAGAGGGCCTAATAAATCGTTACGGGCAATGTAGTTCGAAAAGTAGAAAATGCTAGTATAAGCCAATTTGACAAACATGATAAGTCCGAACATACAGAAGTTCAATCTCATACTATGTATTTGATGGTCATTTTATTAAGCATTTATGGACATTACATGGGCCTTATATTAAAAAATGGTACGAATAATGGTTGACTTATCGTCTACCCGAGCAGTAATTAGATTCTTTTGGTGATACCTCGAAACTAGGACGTTTCCCAAAAGTCATGAAAAATATCTAACGATAGACACTGGCTTGTTTAAAACATGTGGAAGAATTTTTTTTTAAATAACCGCTCAAATATATTAAAATATGTTCAATGACTTAATAATAATTGTTGTTACGGGCTTAATTAGCCAGGATTGAGTTTCATGAGCGTTTTTCACATTCAAGTGTTGCTGTCATTAGTTTAACGTGGATTCCTGACGAGAAGACTTAACTCAACCGTGCACCAAAGCACAGTACTATGTTCCAGCGACTAATAGTTGACGTCCTCAAGCAGTACAACGACCACCACGAAGGGAGCGCTCCACTATACTCGATTTTGCAGAATAAATATTCACTTGGCATAGTCGAGAGTCTCTTTTCGGTTGGAGTATGCTCCCATCGAGCTACTTCCATAATCACCGCGAGAAACCGTATCCACGATCAGGAAAGAATTATTTTCCAAGCAGTGTAAAGGACAAACAATAGTTACAAAGAGCGATCTTTCTTTAGGCAACCTAATCCCCGCGGATTTAGTTGGACCTTTTAATATGCTATACATCCTGGAAGATCCATCCTACTAACTACCTCTTGGATGTTATGTATTTGGAAAACACATCGACACAGCCCAATCCTAGCCATGCTCTCATGCTTCCATGGACAATATACGTAAAGTAGTAGACACGTACGATCACTTTGCTGCAAAAAACTTAGAAAAAGGCGATTCTTCCGATGATCTTGTCCAACAACCCTCGAGAACTTCTCGACATGCATTGATGATTAAACCTTAAACCTTCTTATTCGGTGATTGCTTAGGACGATTTCACCATGCTGCAGAAGGAAGCTATATTCTTTTCGATGATCTCCTTCTACAGAATTTGGTAGTTAAGTCTTAACCCTTCTTAGTCAATAACTGTTTCGGACGATCTCACCATGTCGCACAACAAGCATGTAGTCTTCCTGATGATCTCCTTCTACAACCCTCGGAATCCGTCTTCAGGCATCAATAGTGAAACGCTTTTTAGTCAACAACCGTTTCAGATGGCACAACGCCAGAGAAGGAAGCCATAGTCTAGTATAACGTCGTCTGCATCGCCAGTAAGACCCCAGCCTCAGTCACCTTGCCTAGTGGGAAAACGCAGAGCCGAGGATTCGGCAAATTTCCGCTCCCAGTATTTAAACCGGGAAATTCATTCATCCATTGAAGCGTGATAGGACCCTGGTTGTAAAAAAGTTTAAATAAAGAGTTACCTCTGTGAAGATATTAACAACAACAGGTAGACGGACAGCCAAATGTTCTAATGGCTAAAATTGAGTCAGACTTTTCAATATTGACAAAAAAGATATGTACTTTTTATGAGTTGTCTTATACATCTGGGTGTTACGAAACAAGATCTAGATATATCAGTCCTTTATTACATGGGTTGATAAGTACAACTAATGGAAACTTCTGTTCCTTTATTTCATAAGTTCTTTGGTTGGATTGATTACAACTAATGGAAACTTCTCTTGGACTGACTTTGACTTTTTAATTTTTTTCTTTTTTGTATGAAAAAACATTAGTCGATAACGCGTGATGAAGCGCGAATGCAGTTTACGTTTCTAAAACATTAAAAGAACTTTTAATGAAATATATTTCAAACGTCCTTATATTTCGACGGCTAAGCATGCTCCTCGAATTAATTATAGCCTTTCCCTTTTACTAGTTTCCAGGCGACCTCATTATCTACCTATCAACATGTACTTATATTATATATAACATATCAAAATTATTTCATTAAGAAGAAAAAAAAAACCTTTATTTCTGCTTTTGACTTCATTCACCTCTGATATATGGTTTCTATCAATTGTTAAGGCGGAGAGAGTTATCTTAATTGTTGTTGGGCTATTTCCAAAATGAATAATTAAGTATTGAAAAGTCCGTTATCCCATTAGCTGTTAAACTGTTAATGCATAACTATTATAAACCAATGTTTTTTACGTCATATGTTTCGCGTGTGTTGTGTGTTGTTTTAATGAAATTCTTTTCCAATTTTCTTACCTGGGTTTTTGCGTATGGACAAAGAATTGCAAAAAAAAGCCTTCAGGCATGCATTGAGGAAACTATCACACAGCATTTATCAGGAAAATAATACATACAAAATTAACTATAATTGCGAAAACGAGAATGAAAAATGGTTGTTGGGCAATAGTTTAAAGGTCAAAATGCCAATATATTCAAAACGACATACATGCAAGAGCTGAATACTATACACGCACAACATAACAACAATAATACATACGATGACTGACTGACTGACACTGACTCGAATTGAAGACGTTGAATGTTGATAGACTCTGCATGAACGTATTGTTTGTTGTTCATACTTATGTATGTAGTAGGTACCATATATTCCATGTTTGTTGTAGACATCCTTTTTTGTTGTTTTTGTTTTTGTTACGAACTGAAAGAAAAAACAGGAATGTAAAGTATTCATTTTCCAGACGCAATATATGGGTGATTTAGTTTGTAACCGCCATAACAGCAACAACAACAACAACAACAACAACTATGATAATAATAATAACAATAATAATAATAATAACAACAACAACAACAACAGAACACCACCGAAACATTGAAAATAATAATGCTGTTGGCTTTTTTCTTGAAGGCTGAAAGCAGATAAAAAATAAAAGAAAAAACATGAAGAAGAAGAAGAAGAAGAAGAAAATTAAACAAAACTGAAAAGAAAAGATGACGATCATCGTCAACATCATCAACAGCAACAACAGATATTATGCACATGCAAGCGGCGGTGTCCATATGCATTCAATGTTCATTTACAAATGCTTCACTATATTTATGCATACATATATGTATATATATATATATGTATATGTGTATATGTATATATATAGATACTCAAACGCGAACGATGAATGTGCCTGAACATGCAAATGCCAAAATGTATCAAATTTCACATACAATCATCATAAGAATCAAAAGATTGTGTACAACATTAACAACAACAATAACCGCCAATGTAACATCGACTAAAATATACAACAAACCACTATGATGATGTTAAAGTTGAGCTGAATTTAAAAAAAAAAAAAACAGAAAAAAAGACAACTGGGAAAAAAAGTCCAGGCCTCCATGAGCTTATTTGTAATCGAAAGAAACTTTCATATGCAATATAATGACGTTTATGTGGTTGTGTGTGTGTGTGTGTGTGTGTATGTGCAAAAGATGCATCATTGCTAACAATTCGCGCGAGCTGAACGAATGAATAACATACATGCGTACGTACATACATAGAGAGAGAGACAGAGAGAGAGAGAGAGAGAGAGAGAGAGAAGGACAGCAGTACAATGGTACACCAGTAATCCAACATTAGGGATTTCACGCTGACGATGAACGAACGATGATACAATAAGTTCCTTAAACAAAAATATAATCATGCAAATACTTTAGCCACATACATAGGTGCATTCATACATACATACATACAAACAAACATAAAATCATGTTTATGTCCACATATATGTGCGATATCGTTATACATTTAACGTCCAGAGAACCAGAACACAGTATTAAATGTTGATTACAATATGGATAAAATACAAAACACAGAAATGTATGCATCATGGACTAAAAGTGCGGGTTAACAGGTGGGCTGTGCATAATTCAAGCCACCATAATAACATATGTACATAGCATAGCAGCACATACATAGTGTATAGTGCGCGTTAAATTCATTGTCACAAAAATCTGAATCATTATATTTGTTTACGTTCGTCAGTCATCATCGTCACCATCACCATTACCATCACAATCACCATCACCATGACCATCATCATTATTGTTATCCCAATGGTTTATAATATTTTTAGTTACTCAGATAGATCTCTTCTTCCAGTCACTGAACGTAAAGCCTCTTATATCCTCATCATTTGCATGATGATGTGATGGCCTTTTCATTTTAACTTTCGTTCAATTTCGTTGAATTTGATTCAGTTCAGTTTTGTCCTCAAGGGAACTGTTGCATGTCCACTTAATCGAGAACTCTATGTGTGTTTGTTTGCCTGCTTGCCGGCCTGCTTGCCGCCTGCCTACCTGCCTGCCTGCCTGCCTACCTGCCTGCCTCTATCTATAGCTGTTCTCATATGCAAGGCGCATGGTTAAGTGTTTTGTATTAATTTTATAGACATGTAATAAAATACAAATACATATGTAAAATATTGTTTATGTACGTATGGATGCAGATTGTGTATTAAAGATTAACGATTAATATAATTGTCCGGATGAATTTCGAATAATCAGACAATAAAAGACTTTTAATTTTTATGCTCTTAACTTAAAAAATATCATAAATCAGACCTTTAATGGTTCAGATGAATTTCAATATAATATATTAAACTCTTGCAAATGTTGGCTACGATCCATTTCATTCCTATATTATATATTTGCAAATGTTGGTCATGATCTATATTTACTTCTCGTATTTATGTTGAGATTATCTTACACAAAAGTCTCACATAAAATTATATTTTGTAGTGTTTGTAAGAAATAATCCGCCATTATTCGAAGCAGAAAGAAAATATTCTTCATAAAGACTTAGATCGTTGCCTTCGAACAAAGGCGGCCTTATCGCTTGCAATACATCCACTTCAGAACTCCACTCTTCCCGTGCTATTAAGAAAGTTTAGTCTTTGTTCGTTCAGTTTCCTTCTCTTTCATGTCTTATCGTATTGATCGGGAAAATGTTACTCGAAATTTTAATCCCTTTTTAGCACAAAATAATGAGGCGGATGTTCTCTTATCAATGATTACGTTATCACTCTGCCGTAAGTCACGATACTTTATGGTACCGTGTTCATTTTTGGAGTTTCATGTTTTTTAGAATGATTTTTTTAATGACATTTTTTAAATTTTATTGATGTGTTTTTGTCCTTCATAACAGCTGAGAAGGTTGTTCAGTTGACCTTGGTAGACATCTACCTCATCTAACAGTTTTATTCGTTTTTAATAGCTCGTAATGCACTACTACTCCCTGCTGATCCCACTAATGCAATTTTGAGCGCTGCGTAGCTGGCGTCTGTAGTAAATGGAAAATTGTTGTTCCCTGTAAGGGAAGATCAGAATTATTGTTTTTAACCGTTATGTACATTGATATTTCACATTACTTTATCATTTGCACCAATAGATGTCGCTCTGATCAACATATATGCAAGCGCCTAATATAAAATTGCGGAAGCTTGACCGATAAAATGTGGATTAGATTTTATAAGTCAATTTTCAAAAAATGTGTACTCTGCTACTATATCTAAAAATAAGGTAGTTAAGGGCCTGATACAACTTTAAAGAAAAAGGTGGAACCATGATGCATTATTCTTAATATATTCGTGTATGAAACAGCTGAGATTTGAGTTTAGAGTTAAAACTCTTATGTAAACCTGAATTAATTTAGCGGACTCTTAATGAAATATTTTAATATTTTTATACATTTGCTTATAAGGACGGAAGCTACCTCCTGAGTCTGTTTGAGTTATTTTAACTTTCAGCAACGGGTTAATAAATATATTTAGCATATTTTCCGATCAAGTCTGTAGTAATAAACTTGAAATTTGTTTATTAACATTCAAATACAGCAAAAACAGGTGGAGAGACAAATTTAAAGACGGGCGATCAAATATTTAGTTCGATCGATGCAAGAGAGATCAAATATTTACAGACAGATCCATATGAATATTAAGAGTTATAGATAGGATAGTCATATGGACCAAGATATATATAGTACAGATGGACAATGTCTCGGCGGCAGAAGGGAAATGAAAAATGACTTATAACCGGACATAACTATGAGTGATCATATAGAGAGAGATCCATATGATCGACAGGAATTAGACAGTCATATGGACGAAGATATATGCAGTATAAAGGGACACCTTTGCGGCGACTTAAGTCGTGATGTGCCAAAAAAAGAAAGGAAAAGGACTTGAAAACGGACCTATTTACGAGCGATTAAATATTTTGAAAGAGATTCATATGATCAACAAGGGTTTCAGATCGATAGTCATGAAGACGAAGATATATACAGTAGAGATGGATAACGTCGCGCCGCCCTAAATTGCGATGTGCAAAAAAAGGAAAGGAAAAAGTAAAAGAACTTAAAAAGAGATTCATACGATCAACAAGTTTTATCGACGGGTAGTCATATGTAGCAAGATGGGGATTTGTAAACGGTGACATATTCGAGATAGGAAATATTTAGAGATCCATAAGGTCAATAAAAATTAGACAGATAATCATATGGACGAAGAGTAGAGTACAGTATATAGTATAGATGAACAATGACGCGGTGGCCTAAATTGTGATGTGTAAAAACAGGAAAGAAAAAGGACTTATAAAAGGACATATATACGAGCGATCAAATATTTAAAGATTGATCGATACGATCAACAAGGGTTCTGGATGAATAGTCGTATGGACGCAATTATATACAGTAGAGAGGGACAACGTTGCGGCGGCATAAATCATGATGTGCAAAAACGGAAAAGAAGAGGACTTATGAACGACCGCAAATTAGATGCTGATCCATAGGATCAAGAAGGTTTATGGACAGGCAGTCATATGGACGAAGTTATATACAGTTCTTTAAAGTAAATATATGTATGTATATAAGACGAAAGGGGTATTTCATGGTAATCATATAGACAAACAGAAATATTAATATTTTAAAAGTGCGCGGCTCAATGCTAATGGTTCAAGCAGAGCTTTTCGGAGCTTATTTGTATTTGTTTTAAGGGATTTAATATCTTCTAATGAGAGATAGTATCAAAATTCAAGTTTATTATGAAATACTGTGAAATAATGAAAATTTGCCGACAATTTGAAATTTAAATAAATGAGAAATGAGAGGATGAACTTTTATGTCCTGTGAAAGATTAACATTCTTTGCCTAGCCAATCTGTGTTATAATGTATTGACGGCAAGTTTTTCCTGTAAAAGGCCCTTAAGTTAGTAAAACTTTAAACCGAGTAATAATTATTAAAATAAAGGTTTTTGTGTGTTAATTGATGTAATCTCTTAAACATATATAGCTTTGCAGTGGCTAGCAGAAAAAATAATCAAACATTATATTATATTTGGGTTTAGATATTTAAGATTAAGTACGACTGACTATCCGGATGACTTTAACCCACTTTCTTAGATTTGCAACAATATGCGCAAAGAGTTAAAGGGAAGTAAATTCGAATTAATTTTATATATATACTTATATATATTTATATGTATATATTATATGTGTACAGATATACATGATATATAAGTAGGTTGTCGAATGCAACCAAGGCTAATATTATAGTTCGCTGAAGTTGAAAAGAAAAACAAAAAAAAGAAATTTCAAACAAAATTGAAAATTCATTAATCTTCAAATAGAAAGGAGTTGTTACTTACTTAACTCAATTGACATTTTATTTCGGTTGACGTGATCTCGAAACGATTCCTGATTTCCTGAATTTCACTAGTTTCTAAGCAATTTAATGCTCATACATGTACATATGTAATGGCTATCGTTTGGTTAATGCCATTTTAGTCGCACATGTGCTTATATATGTGTGTTAGGGTTCATAGCTGTCAGGTTTTACTTTAAAGATATTCCCAAAGGTGTAAACTCAAAGTGATTAGAAGACACAAAACGAGAGAAAGTCATTGATAGTGAAGAGCGTTTGTGTGTATGTATGTATATAACTATGTATATAGGTATATGTATATATATATATATGTATGTATGTATGGATGTATGCTTATATATATATATATATATATATATATGTGTGTGTGTGTGTGTGTGTGTGTGTGTACTATATAAGAGAGAATATATGGTAAAATACAACCTTCTAAGGTTCTAAATGTACATATAAATGAGTTTGTGTCTGTCTGCATGGGTGGAAGAATATATTAATTGAAATGTTTAGTGTTTTTTAGGTTTTTGAATAATGTATTAGTGACGGGAATACAAGACAATTGATGCTCATTAAATAAAGTGGATTTCTATGGTAGAAAAAGTAACTAAACAAAAAAAACAAAAAACAAAAAAAAACTAAATGACTTTTTGACTTGTGTCAGATGAGACTAACTTTAAATATATGCACACAAACCTCTATATGTGTTTAGCAAAAGTAGCTTAATATTGCAATACATTAAAATAATTAAAACGAACCCTAGAAATTTTATACATTTCGCAACAGAACAGTGTTTGCTTTATAAAACAAATTGTTGTAGTCATTCGAGATCATTTTTGTAAACCAAACCTCTTTTAGAATATTACTTATGGACATGAGAACTGATCGATTAGGTCCACCTTATAGGCGTCTTTTAGTTATACGTTTAAAGAAAAAAGGATTTCCACTAAATTTCAAAGATCTCTTTACACATTTTCTATAGGCGATTTTCGACGTTTTCTCCATTAAAATTTTAACGGTTGTCTGCCAAAATTATTGTACTAAGTTTTGAAAATCAACGTTTCTGACAAATAACAAATTGTATTAATAAGCGTAGCGCGGGCATAGGTGTTGAGGAGATCATAGGCTAACTGAAACGTCAGTTGTATATAAATCGACTGGAAATAACGTGTTGATAAAGATTTTAAGTACTTTATGTAGAGAATGCAGGATACTCTAAATACTTTATGAAGAGTATCTAGGATATTCTAAATACTTTATATAGAGTATGTAGAATAATCTTACTACGATATGTAGAGTATGTAGAGTGTCTACGTATTTTATGTAGAATCTTCCCTGACAGATAGTTTTGAGTACGCAAATGCGAATCTAGTATATTCCCATTGTGAGGTAATTTTGAAAATAAGACTTTTTTTAAGAAATAATCCACGTATTAGAGTTGAAGTACTTCACCTTACGTAGAGTATGTAGGATATTATAAGTGCTTTATGTAGAGTATATAGAATACTGCCCATCGGAGGAAATAATACGTTGATCAAGATTTGAAGTACTTTGTGCAGAGCATGTTTAATATTCTAAATACCTTAGGTAGAGTATATAGGATATTCTTAAGTACTTTATGTAAAGTAAGTAGGATACTCTAAATACTTTATGTAGAGTATGAATATATTTTACGCAAAATCTCCCCTGAGGGGTATATTTGAATTATAAACGGAACCAAGAATCAAATATATTCCCATCCTAGCGGAGTTTTAGACCGCTGATGTAAAATTCTATACTTTTATGGATAAAATTTTTTTCTATATTTCCTTAAGTGAAAATATTTCTTTCACATACTTAATAGGTCTTAAAGGTTTTTTTTTTATGTAATGTGTAATCGAACCTTCCTGATTTACTCTAAAGAAAGACTACAATTGTTACATCATCGACTATATATATTTATGTATAGATATACGGTTCTTGTATAACTTTATATAACTACACTTTTTCTCTAAATCAAAGTGAAAGAATTCATAATCCTCTTAGTTTTTTGATGCTGTTTTTTGGTTGGAAATTTAATGACCATTTCATATATATTATATATAATAAACCAGTGTAAACATTAGTAATAGATGGATAGATAGATTTTTTTAATTTTAAGCTTTTATTAATAATTTTCTACATTCTCAGGTACGTCCCCGACTAACTTTATTCTTTGGTCTTTCGATCAAACGTTTACATAAAAAATCTGCAACCATTAAAAAATCATTCTAAGAAAATTCTCATAAACTATTAAAAAAAAGAAAAAAAAACTTACTTTTAAAAGTAAGGTAAGTAAAGTATCATCAACATATTTGTGAAACCTTTTTTTTTTAGCTCTTTTTTCAATACGAATTAGTTCAACTTTCGTCGTTGAATTTATCTAAAGTGTACTCGTATGTAAAAAAAAAAAGAAAGAAAATTTAGATGGATTGGCAGTCGTTTATTTCAATTTTTTATTTCAACAATTGGTCGATTGGTTGGTTACTGATATAGAATCCAAGACACTTGGTAAGCCGTGATGTATTATATCGCGTTGCTAGAGTCTTACGGTCACCAATATAAAGCGTATACTTACCTATTATTATTATTATTATTATCTGTTCAGAAAGAAGAAAGCGACCCATTACAAATGTTATGAACGTAGTCTCTCTCTGCTTCTATACCTGTGTGTTTGTATATATCTATCTGTGTGTGCATATGTATGGATTTTTTTGTAGATTTATCTATAGTATAAGTTTTTTCCCTTTTTTTTTTTATTATTGTTAGTGAACAAAATCGTGACTCTTTGTTTTTAATGCGTTCCAGTTTCTTTCTTTTATTTTTGTTCATTTAAGTTTAACTTCTTCTTAAAGCGGTTTTCATTGTATTTTTGGAGGCCTTGTATAAGGTGCACATTAGGAGTCACATTTAATGGATTATTATATTGGGTGATTTTTCTATTGAATAGTGGTTGTTGTTGTTATTTATTTATTTATTTATTTTTAATTTTTTTTTTTTTTTTTTTTTTTTTGATTAAAAGTTTTTTGGGATCTCAGGTTCAGTATTCATTATAATCATTTTTTAATTCTACTCGTGATTGAGGACAAAACGTATTGCGTTGATTTAATGAAATCATTTCAATTTCTTTTATTTGTAATTATTGCGTTAAAATTTCGATAAAATTGATTTATTATTTGCTTTTCATTTTCTTTTTTTTTTTTGAATTTTTTTTTCGATTTATTTAAAATTTGATCAGGTTCGCTGGACTTACGTACATACCTACATACACACATACTTACATCTTTTCATGCACATACTACTAGGATATTGTTATGAAGAGCAGGTCTTTTTCTCAATGAAACTAACTGTACTTTGAATTGAATTTAACTAGAAATCGTTTTTTTATATTGGGTCATATAAAAAGTCTCCGCGGTTATTTGATACTATATATATGTAGCACTAAACATAAATCATATGAAAGTTTGAAATCATTTGAAAAGATTAGGTTGCAAAAAGAAACTCAAAAATGTATTAAAAAACCGCGGAGAAATAACATATCAGCCAATAATGAAGAAAACACTTTTAGATCATGTTGAAAAATACGATCTAAGTCGAAGCTGTTGATTATCTTAATATAAAACTTGTGTTACTTTTACAAAGTTCAAAGTCTCACTAGCGATTTGATCAAGCCATCACACTGCTGTCAACAGCAAAAGGACTTTAAGGAATGATGATAAGGGATGGCCCTACATTTTCAATCTTAAGTCAAATTTTCATTTCTAATCATAACTGAAACTTTTAAAATTCACCAAAATCAGTTCCAAAAAAGACACTCGTTCGCAGAGAGAAAGATTTTTAAGAGATTCGCAGAGAAAATGTTTTTAATGAGTTTGCAAATCCCTCACGGCGTAAATCAGATTTTATCCATCCGAGCGCACAAATTTCCCGATTTTTCCCATGGCTTTATAATCACGATTTCAGAAGCAACTGAATGGGTCTGAAGGAATTTTTTAAGGTAATCTCCACACATCTTATACAATAATATGATATGATAGAGCGAGATGGGGCGAGTTTATTCAAAGTCATCCGCCACTGAATAACATAACATCGCTCCGCACTTGATTACCAAAAGTCTTAAGCAGGTATACGCACAATTGTTACGTTTGGCTTTATCGGAGCAAAATAAACAATAATTGCTTGCGGAAATGTTTATAAGAAATTTTCTATTAAATGGAAAAAAAACAGGACTTGTAATGAAACTTTCTAAGCAGGGTCTATAGGGTAAAATATATTGAACAACCTGAGGGAAACCATTGTCAAGCTTGCGAGATTTTTGGTGCAATAATACAAAATAATAGAATTTTAAAAAAAATTTAATCTCACCTCGTAAGACACCGAGAGTTGAGATTTAATAAAGTGAAAATCAAGTAAAGATTCAAGATCAGAGTTAAGAGGTATGAGTCCTAAGGTATGGCCGGATTTTCAAGCAAAGCCCCTTTTATTATTTCTACTGTTCTTTACATGAACCGTGCAAAACAAAAATAGTAACGATAGGTATTTCGCGTTCAATTGCTGGCAATAAAATGATTTAAAATTTAATTTTAACTTTTTTTTATTAACCATAAGGCAGTTTTACAAAAAAAAAAAAAAGAAACTGTTAGCAAAAACGCTTTTAATTAAAATTATATTTAATTCCATACCAATCAGGAGACAAGCAAACGTACAATGTGTCCATACGGACATGCAAACGTACGTACACTTATGTATGAAACAATAGTAATTCAAGTGATATTCATATACATTCGTCAACCAATTGTGTCCGTAATCGTAAAAAAAAAAATAAAAAAAAAATAAAAACTCATTATTTTAATTAACTTTCTCTTCAACTGAGACGAAAGGTAAAAAAAAAATGTACTTTATATGCATTTGTTGATGATATATATATGTCTGTGTTTGTTTGTGCATATCTATCTATGATGTATAGAGAAATTCACAAACAAACACACAACAGCAGACCAAACAAACCGTAATATTCTCATTCAAATGCATTAACAACAATAGTAAGACAACATTCAGCTGTGCCCTGAATTGTTCTTGTCTTTCGTAGTAAGTGTATCTGTACCCGTGCATGTGTGTATGTGTGTGTGTGTGTGCGCGTGTATGAGTTCCTCTACAAACCAATTGTTGGCACTAAAGCAAAAGTAATGTAACATTTCGAAGCGGTTGTTTCGTATTCGTATTCGTATATGTGCCGGCCTGCAAGCGTACTAGCGCGGCTGTCCTTTATCCTGCTAAATCGCATTACAAACCTGTCATGTGAAATGTCAACCGTAAAGCGTTCGTTGATTGTTCATTTCAATGTTTTTTCTTTTTTTTTTTCTTTTCCTGTAAAAGTATGGATGTAATTGTGTTATTGTATTATTATGTTGCCTTTATTTAGTTGGCTTTTAAAAAACGCCGACCATAAACAACACAATGCACGAATTCATATGCACTTATTCATCAATGTATGTGTTTGTAGGGAAGCGTTTGTTTTTTTCTTTTTTTTTTTTTTTGGTTTATTTGTTGCGCTTTCCAATTTAAATAGTGCAAAATGCATTTACAATATTTACTTGAGGCAACTCTTTACGTCATCCATATGCATACATAACATGGATATGTGGCTTCGTTATCAGTGTCCGCTCACCATCTCTATAATTGTCCGTAAATCCAAATCTAGTTGACAACTACCGCCGCAGAGCAGAAAGCATAGACGAATGATTGTGAAATTTCTGATTCAAATAGTCAGACTAATCAGAGCGGCGGTAGCATAGCGAAGCGGCTGACAGTTTTATTTAAAATTCCATAAATGTAATCAATTTCCTTGAATTATAAATATACAGTCTTGGGGAAAAATGATTTAACAACAATTGTGCTTTTGATATAAAACACATGTGGCACGCATAAGTAGGCAACGATTTAAAATGGATATTAAACAGAAAATCCTATTGACGCGATATAAAGAAAGATCATATATATATTTCTTTTGTTGCCCGTATTTTGCCAAATAAAAATTATAAGAACTGATCTCGCGAGGAATTTTTTTTAAGCATAAAGCAATTCGTAAGGTTTTGGCAGAATCGCTTTCAAATCTTAAAATCGGGCCCTACCAGCTCGCATTGACAATCGATAACGCTTATGATCAGCAAAACTGTTCAAATGTAGCAAAAATTCGCATGATCAAGACATTAACAATCGGCAACTTTTATGATCAGTCAAATTTAGGAAAACATCGCGCGATTTTTTATTCCACTAGCAAAATTAAGGAGCTTTTTAACGTCATGTTAAATTATTAGGACCTATAAGCGCCCCTGAATGCATGGGGCAGCTGATCGGGTCAGGTTAGTAAAAGCCTCAATTCAAAGTCTTTCAAACGTCACTTCACTTGCAGGTAGTAAAAATGTTAAGTCCAAGTGTGGCTTTAGGAGGAACGCGAATATTATCGATATTTGGCACGAACTCTCTGCAATGAGTGGGGTAAAGAGAAGAAAGAAAGAAAGAAGACTAAAGAAAGGTTTAAAACAATAAGAATATAATAGATATGTGTAATATAATATATAATATAATATACAGTATGTAATAAGTAATATATAATATATGATATAAAATATATAAAATATAATATATAATATAATATTATATAATATATTATATAATATATAAAAATAATATATAATAATATATGTTATATAATATATTATACATAATATAATATATTGTGTATTATATTTTATATATTATATTATATATTGCATATTATATCATATATTATATGCATATATAATATATAATTTTTAAAATACAATCAACGAAAATCCAAAAAGAAATTGTATAAAGGATTTTTCTCCTAATGCTTAGCTTTTTTAGTTTTTGGATCCGCATAATAACTAAAAATTAAATTATTTCAACTATCGTAAATACCGCTGTACATGGAAAAAGTTTCTTTACAAAATCTCTAAATTCAAATCATCGTTAAGCGTCGATATCAAACTTAGCTTTGCACAAAATTTACGGCCTTAGCATTCCACAGTAGTGTTGTTGTTGTTTGCGGTTTTTAGATGCTTTGATTAAGTAATTTTAAAGGATTAAAATATTTATTACAAAACGCGTTAAATTTTGCTGACAATGATGTCATTATTAGCGTAACAGAGTGCTAATGAGTCGCTGTAAGTGAATATGAAACTTTGTATAATACCGGTATATAATGTTTATGGAAATTAGATGTTATGTGTGGTCATGTTTAGTATATGCAGTTGGTAGTAGTAAACCTTCTTAATGTTTATTACTTTAAAGTTGAAATATTATTTATTTATTTTATTTCTCATATATATTTATATCATCATTTTTTATATTAATTTTCTTAAATCAATATTAGTGATAGACAACTCATTCAAATTTCAAATGGAACATGAAAGACGAAAGAAATAATTCTCTTTTGGAGGGAGTGTCTTTTATATTATCTTTTATAATGATACCAAAATAAGTTATAAATGGCAAAGCATGGCGGTTTTCAGAATATTTTAGATTTTAGTTTGAAAGACGCCTCATATTCTTTATTATTATTATTTATTTTAGCGACTACGCATTGGAAGTATTACCACAAATATTATATTTATACTCTTCTAAGAAATGTTCTCTGTTATTTTATAAACCATTTTATTTAATATTATTGCACACATCCCAGGTACCATAAATCGTTTCTTCAGCATGGAAATGCTTTACATGCACCATTTGCGATCCGTCTCAAATGTCTTAATTTTGAAATCATTATTATATCATTAGTGCAACCCGTTTACATCAACGCTAATATATATGTGAATAGAGTCATAAAACATGGAAAATACTAAATCCACACCCATAAAAATATACTGAAGAGCCATAATAATCAAACAATCGACCAAAACTTGTTTACCACTCAAAAATTAATAAATAAATAATAAAAAAAAATATATATATATATATATATTCTATATCCGTAACATACAATAGAACATGCGTCAATTTTGACGGGCCATAAAATTGCAATGAAGTGATAAGTGTGATAAGTGTGGCTATAACACTTTTTTTTTTTTGAATATTTTTTTTGTTACCAAAACAAACGCAAACAAACACATACGAGCACAACTAACTGCCGTCGTAAAACTTACAAGAGATTTTCATGATATGGCAACAACGTCACCATAGTCGTATTCATTATGACGTCATAATTATGAATATGTATGTACGTACGTACATCCAAGTACTCACATTTGTTTCAGCTGCGAAATGTAAAAATTCTTTTTATGGGCCAGATGTGTATGCGTTCGTTCGTTCTTCTGTCTGTCTGTCTGCTTTATTATCATAAAAGCGAGTGTGTAAAAAATAATTTTATGAACACCGCGGGAGTGCGACAGCTTGTGCATCATTGTCGTCAAATGTTTTCAAATAATCCAACCAAACAACCAAACAACCAACCAACTATCCATCCATCCAACGAACCATCCGTTCATCTATCTATTGAATCGTTCATACCGTTAACCAAAGCCCGTCATAACAATAACTGCTCAACATATGGACGAGAATTTATACTCAATAAACAAAAGCAGTAAAAGTCAATCAGTCATTAATATTTGGATATCTATGTGTGTGTGTGTGTGTGTTTGCTAGAATATGCATGCTTATATGTAACTATGCATGCGAAGTGAATGAAGCGTATCTCTAAACAATATGAGGCTGTTTTCCTTTTTTTTCTTTCCTTCTTTTTGTTTTTGTTTTTTTTTACTTTTTTTTTACTGAGTTTACTGAGTTTATTGGTTTGTCGGTATATATTCAAAATTCGTTATAGTCAATTGTGTCAACTAAACCGTTTTTGTCTGTCCATTGTGCGCTGCTCTCTCTCTCTCTCTCTCTCTCTCTCACTCTCTCGTATCGTAGCGATAAGCATTTAAATTTGCTGGAACTGGCATTTGAATATGTGAACTTTAGTGTAATTCCTGTTGTTTTCGCTGTCAATTTTATTGCATTACATTTGTTATGCATTGCACTTGCAATTATG
Organism: Glossina brevipalpis; assembly: GCA_000671755.1. NCBI lineage: Eukaryota > Metazoa > Arthropoda > Insecta > Diptera > Glossinidae > Glossina > Glossina brevipalpis. Next base: position 1,105,219 of record KK351060.1, read on the forward strand.
ATTTTATCACACTTACGTGCGCACATACACACACGCGCTCTCATGCACACATGCTTTCAGACAAAAATATATATTTCGTTTCGTGAGTTTACAATCATTACAATCAAATTCTCTGATAGTCATAATAACAATATCAACGCGCTCAACACAAAATCATTATTACTATTATTGTAATCATTATTATCGTTATTGTGTGTTGTGTTATTTTCTATGTTGTTGTTTGCTTTGATTTCATTATCAATTTCATCGCATTAATGTTTTGTATGCATGCTTGAAAAGGTTTTTATATAGACTTTACTTTTATTTTTATTTTTTATTTTTTTTGTTTTACAAACAAATATGATCAATATTAAGGCAAACGTAGAAAGAAGGCTTGTGGACTTCTCAGTGAATTTGCAAATATTTAATAATCAAGATACAAGATATTATATCGTATATTAAAACAAATAAGAAGATTATATTCGACTATGTTGAATCTTTTATAACCGCCACATTTATCTTAAAGAAAAAGGGAAGAAAACTAAATTGTAATAGGTGGGCGTGGCAGTGAAATAACTTCCAAAGTTTCTGCCAAAATTGAAGACGATCTCTTCATTTTTGCGGCTAGAAGAATGTTTACCACAGACATTGTATAGTTAAGCAGCCAGACAGATGGACAGACGAACCGATTGGATGCCGAATTTCATACCGATCAAGATTATATACATATTTAGTTGGTTCAAGAAGCATGTTTCTTAATGTTTCAAATATTTTCACAAAATGAATTAAATTTCAATATTTCTTTATATTGAGTAGGCGTGTCCTATTCTTTCCTTTTTTGCATAGAGATTACGGGTTAGCTTGCGCAATATTTTTGGAAATTTTTCTAATGAGCAAAAATCAATTTTTTTTTTTTTTTTTGCTACCAAAAGAACACGTGTTCTTAGTCTACATCGAACTATGTGCGTGTCCTTGACCGATTTGACTCACTTTTCAGTACCAAACTTCGAAAGTTTCTGCCAAATTTGAAGCCGATATCTTCATTTTTGCGACCAGGAAAATGTTTACCACAGACATTACATTGACGGACAGAGAGACGGACATGCTTAAGTCGATTCTAAATTTGATGCTGAACAAGAATATATAAAGTTTGTCGGGCCTACGAAGTTTCCTTCTGGTAGTTACAAATCAAATGACAAAATGAAATATGCCATTCACACACAGCTTCGGTGCTGAATATAAAAAGAATTTGTGGTGACGTATTGGAAAGTCAATTCAAGTTAATTAGTATTAAAATGTTAATAAGATTATTATTAAGGGAAATATGAAAAAAATTCAATTTTCCTTTTTTTTTCTTTTTTTGATTGCAATTTTCCGACAATTGCTTATCTTAGCAAATTTGTTGTGACAAAGTTACCTATAAATTCTATGGCTATAGAAGATTTTCATCATATCTCGTATGTATATAAAAATGTTTTACATCCTTTTTAAGAGAGAGAGAGAGAGTAATCTTTACACTAATTTCAATTCATTAAAATAAACGATGACAGATTAATGGTGTAATAGAAGGCATTAATGGTGATCGGAAATTTGAAGTGTTTATTGGAAATTTTATTGAATGATTTAAGAGCAGATACGAATATTACGTAACAACATACAATATACACTTTAGTTCTTCGTAGTTAAAGCAGTTTACACACACACACACACACACAACCAATATGTAATAAATGCTTGTTAATGATTTCCTTAAATCGATAATAAATCTCATTTGAAGAAAACACTCTCTTATCAAAGTATATATAAATAATTATAAAATAAATTTTATGAAACGAAAATGATGTGTTGTTCTTCTAATAAATAAATTGTGACTGAATAAAGCAAAAGAGAGAACGAATAATAACGATTGTGTAAAAGTTAAATATGTTTGTTAAGCATATGTCAAGAAAAACTAATACTTGAATAAAAACAATAAAGCATAGAATGCTAGCTAACCTAGCATAGATGGAATTTGTTAACGAAAGCAACAACAAATTGATAACTTAATCCTGTGACATGTCAATAACTACTCAAGTAAGATTTACGCGCCAAGTTTACATAAAATGAAATCTTTGTATACATAAGCATAAGCGTAAGCATAAACATATGTATGCATATAAATGTATAAGTATAGATGAGTGTGTGTACGTAAAGACGTGTGTAATCAACGCTATGAACTGAACTAACAAACTAGATCTGTTTCGAAATCATTAATTTGCCAACACACAAACACATATAAGGTAAAGTAAGAATAATGTAACACAGCAAGTGATGATGATGACTTAAGTGAGAGAGAGAAAGAGAGAAAGAGAGAGAGTGAGAGGGGGGAGGGAGGAAGCAAACGACTCAAGACAAAATCCGAGCTTTAAACTCTTGCTAATGATGCATATATATATATACACCCTTGAAAATATATACGTGTGTGTGTGTTCAGTATTCTGTGTTGTTTCGGTGCGTTTAAGCATTCAATCACTTTGCTGACAACGTTTTATGCAATTATGTCACATGCAACTGTTATAAATTTACATCAGACGTCAGTAAACCGTTTAAGCGCATAGTTGTAAATTTTCTCTAGTTAGTTTCTTCTTTAGCACACATAACGACCACTAAATAACAACAACTACAACAACAAATATAGTCAACTAACTATTTACCAAAATATGTCATAGTAGAGCATAAGAAATGTGTGCTCTACGCATCCTAAAATATATGTAGTGTGTGTGTGTGTGTGTGTGTGTGTTTATGTGTGCTTGTAAGCTCCTAGTAATCAAAACAGTTTGCATACTTTTCTTGCCTTGATAATGTTGCATTGGATTTGTTGCTTTTATTATTATTACTGCGCTCTTACTGCTCATTCCCTACACTAAAACGATCTCATCACGATCATAAATCTTACAGTTTATCTTAGTAACAACAAGGTTTGCTTTCGCTTGCTTGCGCTGGTTGTGCTTGTTTGCTTTTTAAGTATGTGTGTATGTATGTATGTATGTATGTATGTATGTATGATGGCATGCATGGGCTTTTAAATGTGGACCGACCATGGTACATGGATGGATGATGGTGGTGATACATTGAGAGACTTTTAAATTATCTTTTGCATATAAACTCAGTTACTCTTGATTTCATACTTGATACGCGCGAACTTAACAACAACACCGACAACAGAAACAGCCGACCGCGACATGTACGAAAAAATGTTTTATAACCACATGACGACTAATTATTAAAGTTTAAATTATAATTACGCATGCGCGTGCCTTTAGCAATAACACACCACAAAACAACAATAATAATAACAACCGTGACTCCACTACCTCTACTACTACTACTACTACTACTACTACTACCACAGGATGATCTTAAAATTTATATTTATAGCAACAACAACAAAGATAGATTTCTTTTCAAAGCTTTAAACTAAGTTACGTGTATACATGTAACGAGCTGTGTATGCGTGTGTGCGAGTGTGTGTACCGTGTGTACCCAATGATCGATTAACAAAGTTTTATTTTTACTTCTCGTTTCTCGTAAGGATATTGTTTTATTACTATTAAGTTCGCTGTATATTTCATAAAATGGATTTCGTTTGGCGCCATAAATCTATCAACATATTCTCTTGTATTCCAGTTTGCCACTATATGTGTGCTGTGTATGCCTATCAAGCAGTCACTCAGTCTACGCAAGTGTTTGCTCGTTGAGTTCTCCTTCCCCCCCTCCCACCCCCCTCTCCCCAACTTCCTACTGCGTTTACAATTCCAAGGTGTTCTATGCAAAGCAATTTTTTTTGTTTTTCAATTTTTGTTTTTGTTTTTTTTTTATTTTCTTTTTTTAATCGTTTACCTCATATTGCAAAGATTTACTGCCTGCAATTGCTCACTCACTCCTTTATTTTCGGTTTCATTGCTAACTGACCACAAGCCATAGTTTAGTTTCCTTTATTGTGTATTCTTTTTTTTCCGACTTGTGTGTACAATGGTGTTGTTGTCTTTATTCCAAATCCCTGTTGTTTAAAAATATTTTCATTTTTTTTTTTTTTTTTTTTTTTTTTTACTTCTCAGTTTCATCTCATCATAAACGCGCAACAACACCACACTGCATCATACACCATACACTATAAGCACAATTGTGTTTACAATCTACATCAGAAACTGTGAAAATGCAAAATTGTTTTATGATCTCTTAATCTTAATCGTGCTGCAAGTTGTCTTATTTATGATTTGTGAATTGGTTTTTATGCTGCAACCGACATGATTATAGTTTTATATCTTTTGTATGTATATATTTAAATATACATATATATTTATATATATACACAATATATATATATATTTATATATATATATATAGATGTGTGTCTCTCTCTCTCTGTGTGTGTGTGTTTGATTGTGTGTGTATTGCTATGCCAGTGCGAAAAAAGGTGGTTTTCCTCAATAATAAAACAAAATAACATGAGCAACAACAACAACAATAACAACAACAACACAACAACAACGGCAACACTAACAACAACAATTCACGAACAATCTTAAAGTGTTCATTTGCCACTTCATTTAATTGTATGCACATTATCGTTTTAGCAATAAATCATCGATACATTTGCTTTGCTTTTAAACGGCTGTTAGCGCAGAAACATCTTTGTTTCCATTCGTTTTAAGGGTCGAGTTCACTAACGCTGCTCGTCTCTCCCTCTCTCTCTCTCTTTCTCTTTCTCTCTCTACGCTTGTCTTTTGTGCTGTCTTTTCTTTTTTTTTTAAATATTTATTTCCGAAATTTATTGTACTTATACGATAAACGTATATGTACATAAACAGTGGCTTTCAAAACCTAACTAAGACTCAATAACATATTATCGTTACAAGCAGTCATAATAACTTTTAGTTCTTTTCTTAATTGGAAAATATATATTAACAATTTTTAATATATGATATGAGGTATTGATTGGATTTACTTGAGATTATGTACTTATTTCTTTATATTCACTTTTCCACTTGTATATTTACCTAATAGCAGAATTTCAATATCCTAATCGTAATGCAAACCATGGAGCTCTTTAAAATAGTCATCAAATATAAACACGTGCTCTTCATTGTTGATCATCATTACTATCATTAACCAAGTTTTTCGAGATTTACGTGTTAAGAAATAAATTTGGCGAATATGTTTCGGTACCTCGACTGGGATGAAAACCATCGAGATCCTCAGAATAGCCATCCAATATAAACACGACCTCTTCATTGTTCACCAGTGCTCCATCGTTAACCAATTTTTTTTATAAGTTTTTCGTATTAAGAAAAAATAATCCGAGGGGAATAAATTTGGCGAATATGTTTCGTTACTCTGACATTGATAAAAAGCATCGAGCTCCTCAAAACAGCCATCAAATATAAACACGACCTCTTCATTGTTGAGTAGTCTTCTATTGTTAACCAATCTATCGAGTTTGTTAAGAGAAAATAATCCAAGGAGAATAAATTTGGCGAATATGTTTCGGTTGCCTGAAAAGCATCGAGCTCCTCAAAATAGTCATCAAATATAAACACGACCTCTTCATTGTTGACGAGTCTTCCATCATTAACCAAGTTTTTCTAGTTTTTTGTGTTAGCAGAAAACCGAGGGGAATAAATTTGGCGAATATGTTTCGGTACCCTGATGAAAACTGTACAGGTCCTCAAATTGGTCATTAAATATAAACAAAACCTCTTCATTGTTAATCCATCCTCTTCTGTGAACAAATTTCATCGAGTTTGTTAAGAGAAAATAATCCGAGGGGAATAAATTTGGCGAATATGTTTCGGTACCCTGATCATGATGACAAAAACTGCATAGCTCCTCGAAATAGCCATTAAACATAACCACCACATCTATTGATCAATCTTCTAGCATTAAGCAATTTTCTCCAGTTTGAGAAAGGAAAATAATCCGAAAGGAATAAATTTGGCGAATATGCTAGCAGAGGAAGGAAGCAAAGTGAATATTACAAATTGATCTCCGCCATCGCGATGAGAAATGCTCGCTATGCCGTTTTTATGTCACTGTTAGCAAAAAAGTAGCAGCCATTTTAAAAACAGCTTGTCCGATGGAATGATATTATAGTTAACAACTTATTATAAATTAGTTTGAATATATTTTCCCGATTCTTCTGCTTCAGTTTCTTGTTTATTCTAAAAGTACTTATCCCCATATAGCTCCTATTTATATTTATTTGCTGTAAAGAAAAAATCTATTTCAAATATACTTTCAATTCAATTCAATTTCAATGCTTTATTTGAATTTCACTTTCAATTATAACATACCTAAGGAAGGAGGGCCCGGACTACTCAGTCATCAATCGGAATTTCAGTTTGATCAGAAAGTAGTCATTTCAAGCCTTCATTAATGTGTGTTTATGTACTTGCAAAGGCAATAGCAATAGCAAACTTACTTTGCCTTAGTATGTTTGTTGCGTATAACATAAGCTTTGATGATTCATATAATAAAACTGAAAATATAAAATCCCACAGAATCTCTTCTAAAATACTAAAATATACGTAAAAAAAAAAAAAAAACAAAAACAACCCATGTGACAATAGCAACTACAAATTATGTCTTTGCTTTACACTTCTCTTCCCCTCCGTTCACTCTTTCTTATTCTATCTTTCCATCTTTCTCTATCTCTCTCTCTCCTTTCCTTGTGCACTCAATGACAACGCAAGGTGTGTCAAATGCGCTTGGGCAACTGTGACGAGATTTAATGTTTCACAGTTAATGAGATTTTGCCGTTTTTTTATAGCCTGCATATAATAATTTTAGATTATTTTGTGTAATTTTTTTTTCTCTTCTTTCTTCGCTAAATAAAACATTTTTTTTTCTTCATTTTATTATTATAAATTAAATAACAATACAGTAAAAAAGAACTGCGTGGTTTGTTGTGTACGTTGAACTACTTGAAGCTTTAATAGTTATGAAAATGCTATAAAAAGTTATAAGAGGCTTTCTTAAGCGATTGTGAACACACACGCATACGCTAGCTGATGATGCAGAATGCAAACAAATAAAGAACTTCGAGAACATTTAATTCCCTTCGTATTTTAGTATCAAATTAAAATTGCATTTTCTACGACTTTTATGAGATAATAAAAAAAAAAAAAAAAAAATTTAAAAAAAAATAAAAAAAAAAAACTTTATATATAAGCAATTTGGTCAGTAAAGACATGTAAATAAGAAGATCTTTTGAACTTAATAAATACGATTAACGTTTAAATAAAAAAAATAAATAAATAAATAAATAAATAAAAAATAAAAAGAAACCTTTAATTAATTCATTTTTACGATTTTGGATATTATTTTAATTTTATATAGTTTTAAGAAAAGAAAATGCAGCTAAAATATTTTTTTACAAAGAATATCACTTATTAAGCGTTTAATATAAACTCCTCAGAGCTTTTATTATTTTTTTTATTTTATAGTCTTATTTGTATTTTTTTTTTTTTTATATATTTCTAGTTACCTTTGATTTTTTTAATTTTACGTTTCCTTCCCTGAAAATCCATTCGTTGCTACTTACATGACTTTACTCTGCCACTGTAGCAAGACGTTGATTATTTGAAAGTAAAGAGACCTTTTTATAGATCGATTAGATTGATTTTATCTCGTTAGAATTATATTAATATTTGAATATATAAAAAAAGTTTTATCTGAAGTAATGATTTTTCTAATTAATTCTACGCTTATGAGTTAATTTCTATCATCTTGAGGACAAAATGTCTCTTCAACTTCAACAAATAGAGCATCAATATAATCACTTAAATAAAATAAATGAAAATTAAAGCTTCGACCACATATTGGTACATGCCTTTAGCTTTTAAAGCTATTAAGGGAATTTATCTTTCTATGTGATACCAGATTGATATTTAGTCAGGAAAAGCCATCCAAAGTTAATGGTTACATAAGCAAATGTATCTGCTGTGGGCGAACTGAGAAGGAAACTCTTCATCTGAATGAAACCGCCTTAGAATCGCTATGATTTGAACAAATATAACAAACCAAGAGTTACCATACTAAGTAGAAGTAACAGTTTCTTCAACATCAAAGAAAACTAAGCCGATAGACTATTTAATCTCAAATTTGTTTTCAACATGCTCACATATGCATGAGACGTATTCCCAATTCATTTGGTATAATATTCTCCTCCACAATTGTTTTAATAATTTGTCTTTAATAACCCTTTTAAAGATCTTACTTAGAGAACTCAAGAAACTAATAATGGGTTTCTCAATAAGAATTCATTGTTTCCTTGCCGGCGCTTTGCATGATCTACTAGTTTGATATCCTGAGTTAGCTCGAAACTTGTACGGGTAAGGCTAGAGGTCTCTCGTCCTTCGTGAAATTTGAAGTTGTTGGGAAACAAAGTTCCCAAGGCGTACAGATATTTTCAATTTTCGGCTACAGTCTCGTTTGCGATAGGAATGTTTTCAAAAGACCGGCCGATACGTAGACGCAAAGGAGACTTGCCAGTTTCTTGGACACTCTTCGAACCGTTGACACATTAGGTGCACTTTTTTGAAAAAAAAATTACTCGAAGTTTCCAGTACGTCGATGCAATGGAGACTTACTGCCTATAATCAACATAGTTTCTTCAAGTCTTTTAACCACTCTTCGAACTGTGGACACATTAAGTGCACTTTATCTAAGGAAAATTCCGTGAAGCTTTCAATACGTCGACGCAAAGGAGAGTTTCTGTCTATCATCGATACAAATTTTTTGACCACTCTTTGAACAGATGGCGCATTAGAAGCACTTTGTCGATCGAAAATTCCATGAAGTTTGCGAACAAACTCAACGTAATTTTCCCCATTTTTATAATGTGACATTTTCACAATTATAACGCGTTCTTTTTTTATGTAGGGCTTCATTTTCAATAATCGATATAATCACAAGACAGCTTTCAAATTTCAGAGTTGCCACTTGCTTGAAAAATAAATTACATAAAATGTAAACAGTGCACTCTTATTGAGACACCCTTTATATCGATAACTTTTGACATCATTTGATAGTTGGACAACCCTAGAAATTGGAATATAATTAATCGAATTCTATATATTAAACAAATTTTGTAGTTTGATGCAGGAGTTAATTATGCAAATGAAAAATCGAATTCCTTCAAAGGGGATATTTTTTAAAATTATATCCTCGATTTCATCTAAACCTAGAAACTTCCTTGGATCTCCAAACCAAACGTTTAATGATATCTTCATTCCGGTTGTTCCGCGTCGAGAAATAAACTGAAACTGAGTACAGTCACGCTACAATGGTGTTAACCTGTAAGTTCTGTAGATGTAGAGCGCTTAGCTTACAAGACAACTTATGATTTTCTAGAATGTAAACCATCCCGACAGTTAATGATATTAAATTGAATGATATTAAATTTTTTTCGCGCAAAAATTTCTTCGCTTTCTTTACTCAAAGCATCACCTCTATGATCCCGTAATGCATTCCTGAACTACAAAATTTCATTCCTGATTATATATGAACTAAAATCTACTGATAATTGTTGTCGATATGGAAGAAATTAAACGTACAGGTTTCACAAACATCCTTCTTTCACTTTGATTTCACTCGGAATCAAATAGAAAATTTTTTCTAAACAATTAAAGAAATTTTACCACTGTACTCTAAAAATCCAAATTCCAAAACATGCGCAATAGCAACTGTTGTGAATCTCTCAGTATAAAAATATTAACATAAAAACTTCCAAAAATAGAAATTTACAGGAAAATGTCAACTAAACATAAAATAATAAGATTTTGCAACTGTTCGCACAGCAACAAAGTGTACAGCAGCATCCTTAAGCACAGCATGCAGTAAATGTTAGCAAAATATAATAACAGAAGTTAATCAGTCCTTGTGTATATGTATGCGTAATTCCACGCTGCTTTCTTTAAAGGGATGTTGTATGTATTGTACACTTGGCAGTTAGAGTATCCTGTGGTTTTTGTAAATTTTCATAAAACAAAATCAAATACAATAACTGAGGACGAAACAAAAATGTGTTGCAGGAAATATTATATGTTGCGCTTTAGTACGTACACTAAGTGCACGAAAAAGAATATGAAAATCAAAATATGGTGCAAGGAGTGTAAACTACAAAAATATGTACATCTGCACGTCATTGCATTGAAAGCACAAACAACACAAACACACTAACCAACCATAGTTTCAGCGAATGTGAATTCTGAGACCTCTTTACACACACAATTCTCCTATTTTCTCTCATAAATGAAACAGTAAATGAAAATAATTCATTTTAAAATGATCGTAAATTGAAAATTGACTTCTTGTCGTCGTGCAGTCATCATCATCATCATCATTTTTATCACCAGAAGGAGAGAAGGAAGAAAAAAGAACAAAAATGTGTGTTCCTAACTAACGCTCTTTCAGGTACAGCAGCAGACAACACAGTTAGTATGTTTTGAAGAAAATTTTTCAAAATTAAAGAATTTTTAATGTTTTGTTGTTTTCTGTCTGTTGGTGTTGATGAACAAAATTCCAAGAATTCTTTAAAAAAAAAAAGCAAAGAAAGGGTCTCTAAAGCAAAAAGGATCTATTTTCTTTTTCCTGTCAAATCAACGTTTTGTGTTTTCTTTTTTTTTTGCCTTTTTTTTTTTTTTTTTTTCTTAAAAACAATTTTGAGAAAATATTGAAATTTAAGAAAATCTTATTTCATGTAAAAGAAAAGAGGGCGCAACTAAATTGCTTTAAAATAATCAGGAGCGTGGTTAATAGCATTACATATTAAGGGCAATCGTTTGCTTAAACTTCTACGTACGTACATTACACACACAAGGCTTGTTTTATTATTATCTCTATCCTCTATGATGATGTTCATGTTGATGCTTTTGCTTCAACTAACATTTTCAATTTCGCTGCAAGGGTCTATATAACGGACTGATTGCTTGTAGTGCACAACCACTAAGTTTATAAAATATGTAACCGAACACCTTTTTCTATGTAAGGCGAGAAGAATTCATGCACATATGTACGTTCTTATATATATATATATGTATACTTGTTTGTAACTTAAGAATTTTATATTTACATCCATTCGTTACGTTATGACGACTGTACTCACACTATCTATGATGTCTATGACGTCTTTTAAATATTCGTTTATTAGATATAGAAGGGTGTGCTATACTAGTTGAGTGGTTCGTAGCACGGACACAAATACGAGATAAAAATTATGCTTCCTAAAATGTGCATCTGACGATCGATATATGTATCGTATATAAATTAAAACCCAATAACTCCCGCACACTTTTATTTTCTTCATAAATTTATCATTGAAAATAAATTAAAAACGAATTAACTGGCAAAGGCACGAGGCCAAATCAAGAAGAGTTCATGTAAACCCTTTCTATAATTTTGTTTTATTTGCTAGCTCGTGAGTAATCATGAATTCAAAGTCCCAGAGGAAACATATAACGTCCACTAAGACGATTAAAACTATTAAGATTTTGATTTTTGTTACTGTAGTTTGCTACGATTCTTAAAGTCGTTATATGTGTTTTTTTCTTAATCTTTCTTAATTTTATCTTGTGTTTTCGAAAACCATAAGCACTTACTGTAGTTACTTAAAAATTCGATGTATTCCTAATGCAATATTCATCTTTTGTTATATTCCTATAATGTGTGTACGCATAAAAGAAAATTTACTTAAGACTTATAATTGATTCGTTATGTGATTGACTTTGAATAATTGTTTAAAAATCTAAATATATTTGACTGAAGGATGATCATATTATTCTTTGGAAAGTTGATGAAAGTATTTTCAAAGTATTACTCTATGAATTTTTTTATGTCTTCTTCATCGATTACAAATGTATTTAGGAATTTTCATCTAAACTAAAGTCATTAATGATTGCCTGTGACCGTATTGGTTGATATGTTATAATTCCGCGGTTTTTTGACACATGTTTGAACTCCCCTTTTGTAGCCTTCTCTTTTCAAATGATTCCAAATTGTCACATGGTTGATGTTTAGTAGCTCATCTTGTTTCGAACATATTGCGCCTGCCAATCTTTCTTCACCACTTGCAAAATGTCATTGATTTTTTCAGTAATCGCCCGATCAAAGCGTGGGTTGCATCTTAACCATATCAAAATTTTCTCTTCTTCTCTTTCTCTGTCTCTCTCTCTGTCTGTTTCTCCGTCCTCTCTCTCGATATTTCTCCATCTTTCTGTCTGTGTCTCTTTCTCTTTCTCTCCCTCTTTATCTCTCTTTACCTTCTACTCTTTCTCTCTCTCTATCTCTCTTTATCTTCCCCCTCTCTCTTTCTTTATCCTCTCTCTCTCTCTCTCTCTCTCTCTCTCTCTCTCTCTCTCTCTTCAATATTCGACAAAATCGTTCAGATTATTCATTAACCTACATACATATAGAATGGAGAAGTAGAATCAGACCAGTATAGCTGACAACACGAACTTGAAGAACAATAAAGGTAACAATGACGCGAGCATATTAGCGTTCGATATTCTAAAACATCATTATTTCATGCTGAAACGAGTTGAAACACTTAAATACAAAGTATGCTATTAAGATAATTGTGCACAAATTCCTTCCACACGAAAGCTATAATTGAGGATCTTTTTCTTATTGCGATAGTTGAAGCCAAAGAACCAAAAAAGTCACTAGAATTATAGTTTCTACGCCACACCCAGCTTTTTAACATGTTCAACATATGTTAATACAGTTATTACTAAAAGATGCAAATCGAAGAAAAATATTATTTCTCTTTTTTAGCCTTAACAGGTCTTGTTATAACAAACAGTGTTGTCGTCTCTATGTAATATTTAAAAATATTCCATTTGTTTAGAGACCTCATAACATATATCCCTGTTAGCTCTAAATATATTTATGTGCAAAAAATCTAAAAATTAACGTAAACATTTATACGGTATTAATAACAAATTTTATGTTATTTCCGTTGAAAGATTCTTTTTAATAGTAACTCGCTCTTATCGTTAATTAAGAATTTTTGCATCTAATCGTTTGTAATAAAAAAAATATTCAATTTTTTATACAAATTTTTCATAAAAACTTTCATAGCAAACGTAACATTTAAAAACGGGGGCAATGCAATCAACAACATTTATAACATAGATATCATCATAAAAAAAAAAAAAAAAAAAAAAAAAAAAAAAAAAAGAAAAAACAGCATCATTTTCATCATCAAAGAAAACTCTTAATTAAAATTTTATTTAAAACCGAATACAATAAAACATTGTCAGCGTACAATCATCACTTTTATGACAAATTAAAACCAATTAAAGACTTGAAGAATAAAAATTTCAAATTCTTCTTTTTTTACACCGCAAATACAACAAATTATTACTGAATCAAAAAAAAAAAAAAAAATTAAAAAAAGACTAAATATAAAAAAAAAAAGAAAAATAAAAAATTACATCAAGTTTTTAAGCTTAGAACCGGTAGATTTAAAATTTATGTTTTCCTCATTACAACCATAATTAACGGAGGTCAGTAAATAGTAAATATAATTACAACAACACAGTCTTCTCATATTTTTCTGCTTTTATCAATGATAAGCGAAGAAAAAAAATGTTATAAACCATAAAAAAAGAAACAAAAAAGAAAAAAAAATTTATAAACATCGTAAAAAGTTTTTTTCCGTTTTGTTTAGAAATCGTCGAAAATATGCTTATAATCATAAAACTGTCTAACAAATCTATTTCGAAGTCGTAAACACGAATCGAGAATGATGCACACACATTCATGCATGCATACCCACCAAGAAGAAGGTATATAAACTTAAGTCTTTTAGAAGCGTTTTAATAGGGTCGACTTAATAAAAAATTATGTTATCATAAATGTCTACATAAAGACAGTAACGGATCACAAAAAAGTAATTTAGACTTTATGCATTCAATCACGTCTAACTGCCGTGAAACTCCAACATCGAAAATTATCAACAATTTATTACACTTGATAGATATGCTAACAACTCTCTCGTGTTCTTCATTAGAACTCGAGGTTATATTAAATTTTTTATAGAGTTTAACGCAACACACATAAAAAATGTGCATATAAAGCGTTTGTCTTTCGATATTAGATTAAAAGATAGATAGACCCTAATATATTGAGTTCCATTGCATTAGTTAGTTACTTAGTTAGTTAGTTAAGAGTTAGTCAAGAGAGATCTTGATTGCAATGATTATAAGAAGTCCAAGGCTCCTTCTGAGGTTTCCATAACTCAAATCGAAACTTGTGCCGAATGATTCCAATAAAAAAAATCAAGATTCTTGAAATTTCTATATTTTTCATACTTGAGGGATCATTTTCTTTTCTTCCTCTTCTCTTCTTACTATTTTTATTCTTCATTGCATGCTTCGTAATATTAAAATCGATTTTATATTAGATCTTTACCAGAAGCGCTCAATCCCTATAGGACATTTTTCTAATTTAAATAAAACTCAATTACGTATAGACTTGAAGTGTAATTCCATATTCATCCCCTAGAAAAATGTTAAATTTCAAACCGATCCATCATACGGATCGCAAGTTATCAATTTAAAAAAATTTATTTTCTCTTTTTCGGATAATTTCCCTCATTCAACTATTACTGAACCACCTTTACATTGACTAGATGTACTTTAAGAATTGCTCTGAGATATTTGAGATAATTATAATAAAAAAAAAGAAAACAATTTTGATAGTACAGCAGGCTTACAAACAAAGAGATTATCTTTCGAAATCAATATAAGCAATTGATCTGCAAGAACCTGAAGCAAAGATAGAATAAATCCACCATCAGGCACAGAAGGTTTTGTTCATTAACAAAAGTGGAAGTTCGTATACGAAAGATAAGATATATATATATATATATATATATATATATTTTGATCTCTGAAGAATGAAGTCAATCGTTTTAATCCATCTTTCCATCTATGCGTAACGTGTGGCCATTGCTTTTATCGTAATAAAACTTCTAATAAAAGTATGTTCTTAATCGATGATCATCACATGCCTACAATATGTAGCTATCATTTGTTTAATGTGTGTGTACCTTTTTGCGAAACCTCACGGTGTGTGTCTAACCTCACGGTGCACCTAAGCACAGGACTATTTTCCAATAAATGGTAGTCTGCGTCTCTTAAACTGTAGAACTTTCCCCATAATAGATGGTTCCACTATTCTTGAGCTGCCAGAACTAAAACACTCACTGCATATATAGTCCAAAATTTCCCCCTGTTTAGAGGATGTTCCCAGAGCTATTCCCACAACCACCACGATACTTCACGAAAGCCCTTACCAAGCAATCAGGCAGTAAGGCGCTAATGACGCATAACATAATGGCGATGTCTTTCCAAGTACGTAATAATCCTTAAACTTAGGTGAGGGAGGAAGTCTTATAGAAAATCTAAAGCGAATAATTATTGTCCAGAACCTACAAGCTGCAGCAGATATCATTAGAAATAATATATGGACGTTCAGTGAAAAGTTTGTCTCAATCGAGCAGGCCTCTAAATACTAATTCGAACTAAAAAAGATATAAATATTTGAACTGTACTTCCGTTGAGTTCTATTGTAAAAGATTTTTTACTTTACCTTAGGCTTGGTAAACAAAATCGGTAAATATTGATTGTACTGCTAGAGCTGAGCTAAATAGTTTTGTTTTTAAGATCAAATCGAACGAAAGGGCTTCAAATATTACCTGTATCCATTGAAGGGATCGTGGCTATATCCTAACGATTAAAAAACCAAAAACAAAAAGAAGTCTCTCCAACTTTATTTAATGGTTTATAAATGAACTGATTATCTATCTAACTGACTGCGAGTTAGGTTTATCAATGAACTGATCATTTGTGGGTCAGCTAACAATAGTTCTTGGTTTGCCAGATTTGCTTCGGTTTTCATGAATAAATGTTTACATGTTTAAATACCTTAAGCAAATATTAAAATCTCTAAGCAAATATAAAGTTTAGTGATAGCGTTCGCATCTGGTCGACTTTTACCTTTTTCGTCATTTCCACTCTACGTTCTTCTTCTTCTTGTTTTTTCATTACTTTCAAATCTTTTTTTACTATCAAATTATTTACTATCAATTATTTTACAAATTACACGATAAGTACAAATTATGATAATTATTATGCTTGTTTATTTTTTACGATCTAACAACAAAGTTGTTTTTGTTTTTTAATGAAGTTAAAGGAATGTCTTGTAAAAGTTGTTAAAAAATCCAAGTATTTCGTCGGTCATCCTTAATAGTTAAACTTAATGTCCTTAAATGAAAACAAAACGTAACAATTGAAAGGATTTTTTTTTTTTAATTATTATTATTATTAAGTTGCTTAAAGTACATTGCCATTCATTTTCGTAGTCTGTAAATAATATTGTTACGCCACGCTGAGTCCACTTAGTTATTGCCTCTCCACTCATTTACAAGGAACTCGTAAAATTTTCCTCTCGATTATTTTACGACTTTTACTTTTTCGGTGGATTTCCTTATTTCCTTATTTTCTTTTCTTTTCTTTTCATGTTTTTTTTATTTTTTTATTTTTTCTGCTTCTAAATTTTCTTTCTTATGACTTTTGCTGGCTTGTTAGTAAGAATTGTACCATCAATACGATAATCATACCATGTATTTAAGTACAACCATTTTGTGTTCAAGTGCTGCTTCGTAAAAGAAAAAACAAAAGCAAAAAAAAAAGAAAAAGAAAAAGAAAAAAAGGAAAGAACAAACAAGTGTGAAAAGTAGCATAAATTTTCTATTTAGTTGTCGTAAAGTTCCAAACGGAGCTGGTTGGGCAAACATTAAATTAAGACACTCGAGAACCTTGAGAATTTACGAGGATCCTTGAAAAAGTTTCTTAGTTTACGATAATGATGGTAATGGAAATTTTATAGCCATATCGACACACACACCCACAGACACGTTCAGAGCAACAGGTAAAAGTTTGAAATAACTATAAAAGATTAATTGAAAGACACAAAACCAAACACAATTGATTCGTGATTTTTATAACTAAACATTAAGCGAAAAGAGATCATTAGTTTTTCTTTTTTTTTTTATAACCATAACAATGTGCTTAATGGTATTTACTTGGAAAGAAACATGTTGATGAGCTTGAATTGATAAACGCTTGTACAACACGATTTATGACAAATAATAAATCGCAAACCACACGCACACAAGTGTGAAAAACTGCAATTTGCACTCAATCTTCGTTTTTGGTTTAAGAAAGATAAGAAGGCAAGACAGAGAACAATAATTAGGATGCATATCATTATAAAACACACGTTTATTTTTATGAAATTTTTATGAAAATTTATTACAGATAATATAAATCAATGCATAGCAAGTTTTCGAAAGAATATATTGGATGTAATCATTCAATGTTAAAATTACCAACAATATTTCTAAACGACACTTGCAAAAGAGAGAGGGAGACTACATATTTTAAATTTATAACAGTTAACATAGGCACTAATGTTAACTTTAACTGCTGGGGTGTATGTAAGCAACATAAGTGCATCTGCTGAATATATAACAGACTTGTTATGGCGGGAATTTAATGTTTTTCTCTCTTTATTTATGTTATATCTGCCCATTATTAGACGAATAAGCAAAAAACAAAAACAAACAGAGCAAATGAAGGTGTAATTTTCGAAAATTCATATTTATATTAGCAAAACTTACTTTTCCACAATGTACCGCATTTTACATTTAACTCAGCAATACACTTCTGCCTTAACTTAACACTTCTGTTAATTACTTTTTTAATTTTCTTTAATGGTTTGCCAGACAAATATTTCTACATCTATTCAGAAAAACTTATTTAGTGACGGTGTCCTCTCAACGGAATTTTAGACTGCATTTGTTTTAGGATCTAAGTAGCATAACTTTGTTTGTGAAGAGTATATGGTTGCCTTAGAACGAACAATATATTAATTTTTATAAAAATAATTAGAATGTTCCATTCCCACTGTTAGATCTGCAAAATCTTAGATGCTATCTGAAGATCTACTTTAAGAAAGAAAAGTTCTCTTCATTTTTTTTTTTTTGGTAAAATCTGCGAGATCCTGGATGCTATCCGAAGATCTACTTTAAGAAAGAAAAGTTGTTTTCTCTTTTTTCATTCTTTCATTTATTTAGAAGGAGACATCTGTAGAGAGAGAGGAAAATCCTACAAGTATTGGTAGGCGTTCGACTTAAAATTGGAGACATCAGGCATAGGAAAATTGCAATTACAAATAGATTGTTCCAAGATCGGTCAGTGAGTTTAGAGAGAAAGAGCAATCACGTTGACACTTATATGAAATTCCAAGACGAGCGAATGAGAATGCCGATTAAGCCGGATAGTCTTCTTAAAGGACTTGATTGATAGACACATCTTTTTTCGGTAGTAAACTTGACCCAGCAAAATATAGTCTATGTTACGCCGAAGCACAAGAATATCGGGACTGTTGCATACACCCACGCCATCCATGGCCTTCTGAGGTTCTCGCTACCGGTCTTCAGGCAAAATCTAGAAACTCCCACCCTTACAAGCGAATTATTTTCACATTTTTTTCGGAAGCAGGGGATGTAGGTGGTACCAACTTGCTTAGTCCAAATACTTTTTGATCTAATCCAAGACTATAAGGCTAATTATTACCCGATTGTTTCTACTACTTTCTTAAAAGTATTCTATGGCTAAATTGTTTGTAAATGTTTCAGTATTTAAAACAATTTTTATATTAAACACACGTTCGTAACATATTTTAGATCGATGTTTATATAAAATCTTGACAACGATATTTTATAACTGTTTGTGTCCTATATATTTGTATTTTTTTTTTTTGTAACGTTTTGTAATATTTTGCTACTTAGATCAGGTGGGTTTCAGGTTTTTATGTCACATAAAGGACGTGGGAAACGCAACAAAGACACCCCAAAGTCGGTTCAGGATGTTATTCTGATAAGGAATTGGAATTCTTTTCCGAATTTCTCAGGTTCAGGATATTATTTTGATTAGGAACAGGAATGCCTTTCCGAATTTCTCAGGTTCAGGATTTTATTCTGATTAGGAATAGGAATTCTTTTCCGAATTCTCAGGTGTGAGTGTGTGAGTACTTCTTTCATTCATATTGGAAATGGCATTAATTATTAAAAATTTCGGAACAGAAAAGCAAATTTTTGCTCTTAAACCTTTTAATTCAAGCCTGTATTAGAGTCAAGCATATCAATATGTATTAATGTCATCCGAGCTTTTGTTGATCATGTAACTTTTCAAATCCATTGCTCATTACCTAACTTTTTCTAGTTCTTAAATTATATCATTAATAATTCAGACTTCATAAAGATTGATTCGTAATCATATGGATAGAAAACAGAGAAGAAATCATAAACTCACATTAGAAAAGAAAATCAATGACTTATAATTAGATCATTATACTATAATAACTGACTCTCTTTCGTTTAAATAAGCACTGAAATGCACTTATAAAAAATGATATAAAGTTTCGTCTATATCTTTATAAATTTTGGAAATTATCGCATCATGAACCTTCAAATTAATTAGAAAACTACAAAAAAAAAAATGAAATAAATTTTCCATGCATTCATTTCTTTTTGTTGTTGTTACTGTTGTTGTTTGATTGGATTAAAAAGTTAAGCAAAATTTTATTCATAACGCGCCGCGTTAACATCAAATTGCACTAAGCTGCAGGATATTGTGATCGTAAAAATCTTAACATGCATTCAATGACATTTAAAAACGTACAAAAACAGGCGCATAAATTTAACGATAATTGAACATTTCACACCTTTTCTACCTTATATGGCCGTTAGTTGTTATGTATGTATGCCACGAACTGAACAAAACGAATAAAAATGAAATGAAATGAAATGAAACGAAACTGCACTTGTGTAGCGACGGCAACAGTAACAAATCGAACCGTGAGATGACAGTTAAAGAGAAAAGTAGAAAAAAAAAAAGAATTGTTTTGTGTATTTTGTTTTCTTCTTCATTTATGACTGCGCCACAGCACCTTTCTTAATTTTACTCCTTTATTTTTTGCACGTAGAGCAGCTTTGAAAGATTTTTAAAAAGATGTTTTTTAATGTAAAAAGTTGCTTGCCGCACATACATACACACACACTCACACGCGGACACACATATCCATGTACGAAAAGAACAGCATCAACAAGCTCATTTGAAAGCATTCACAATTTACAAGAAGAATAATCAACGCCTTGACAGGTACATCTACTAGCCATTAAATGAACTTGTCAAAAATGACAACTATTTTGTCATAAAATCAACAAATTTACGACTACATAGAATGGAACAACATACACATATGCACATACAAACAAGAACCGGCATATTAGTAAGATATGGTCAAGCATATCTTCTTCTGTATTCACATATACATAAATATAAATAGAGAATGATAGGGAGAGTAAACGAGATAGCAATATTTTGCAATATGTGTGGGGGGATATAAGGCGAAGAAGTTTATATTAATTTGTAAGTGCGCTGCGTCTGCCATATTGTTGCCATAAGAAGAGAAATTTAATAACACTTTTCGAAGAATATTTTAAAAATTCATAATTAATGTCAAGGATAAAAAGTACGCATCTATACCAGTAAAATAAATGAGGTTATATTGACTTACTTAAGTGGTTAAAGATTTTTTAAAGAAACATCCCGTCTATACAACATGTGGTCATCAAAGCTATTTTTAAACTTTAAAGTAATAAACTTAAATAGAAAAAAAAAAAAAATATGTGGGTTAGAATTTCTCCGACAAATCGATTTGTGTTATCAGACAAAAGTATGTCATTATAAAAAAAAAAAAAAAAAATCAAATTATTGCCTTAGTATCTCGTATAGATGAAAACTCTAATTCAAGACAATAGATCTTATGTTTACAATTACGCTGCTACACCATGGCAGATAACAACAAGTCTTAGGCAGACGTAATACTCGATAACGCTTTTCTCTACATTTTTGTAATTAATTTATACTCATGTGAAGCTTTCTACAATTATTCGAATTACTTCAATCTTCAAAATATCAATTTTGTCTTATTAAAAAAAAAAATACGTCTTCATGTGGCTTCCGTAGAAATGTTAATAAAGCGTTCGTAGCTTGTGTCGTCCTGTTGCGAATTAATCTATCATTCAAGTCATAACATAGAGATCAGACCATATGAATAAGTAATAATAGTAATAATAATACAAATAGTGGTATTTTATTAAAGAAGTACGTCTTTCATTTCCGTCAAAATGAAAAATAAGTAAACTCGGTCGTTTGTTACATTGCAATTACAATTTATATACTCTCCAGAGAGAGAGAGAGAGAGAGAGAGAGAGAAAGAGAGAGAGAGAGAGACTGTAACGAGTTCTATACAGGGCAGAATAATACTATCGCTATTTTATATAAAACATTCATTATCGTTCAGAGTTCCAAAATATGGTTTTGCTCTATTGGCATGAAGTCTGAAATGGGTTAAGCAATGGCCAACAGCCGTTAACGCTTTCAGTTCATTTATGGTTATGATAGCTGCACGTCCATTGTTGCTAAGATATAGTTCACCGCTTCATCTAGCACCGAACCGACGTGATAGTTACTCTTCTTGTCTACTAAGCTATACGATGTGATCAAAAATACTATACTTTTAAGAAAAATTTATCTTTTCCTCATAGATTTTTTGAAAAAAGGTTTTAAAATGAAAAAATGTTTAATACTAGGGGTGGAAATAACTCCATTGGGAAGTGTTGTATATTTGGCCTGTGACAGTTCGTAGCAGACACAAGTCCAATCAACAGTTACCAGAATGAATATTCGAAATTATATTTATCCGAAACTGATTGAATATTATTAACTCTTTACATCTTTTGCTCATCTAACCTCGTTAGCTTTCAGTTAGGCATTTTGCCTTTCGTACTTTTTGAGTTTTAGTACCTGGAAGCTTCTATATAAAATCACGAATGAAATAAAAGCAGTTCTTGCCGAAGTCGTTCTTTATTGCAAATATTCTCCCGCCTGGGAGTGTTGGTCACGTACTTCCAATTCAATTTGAACTATTCGAAGTTTTTATTGTGTTCCGAAACAAAATCACTCTAAATTCTGAATTTGAACTCAGAATATATATTATAATTTCGAACGAGAGTGTGTTCACCATATACATCTTGTTAACCATATTTTCGGACATATCTTTTCTTCAGAAAATTGTTGTAAATGTGGGGGCTTTAGTCATGCACTTTCAATTCAAAATTAATTATTCAAAGTTTTTATTTATTTTGTCAATAATATCATTTAAAACTCTGAATTTGAACTTAAAATATATATAATAATTTCGGACAAGGGGTTTTATAATCGTATATATCTTATTAATCATTCTTTCGGACATTAAAATCATTAAAATTATCCGGATAAACAAATGTTCTCATATGTCTTGTTCGTAAGAAAACAATCTCGCTTAATAAATTAGTCATTTAAACCTATATAAACATATCTATTTAAATACATTTAAGTAATGCAAAGACCTGTATAAGCCCTATACAAGCCCTCTAAGACGTAAGGACATACATTATTAATTGAATCTTATATATCGAAGTTAAAAATCAAACCAAATTCCCTCTAATGCTGAAAAACTGACTTTCGAAAAAGCAGCGTTTTCATTACTTACATAACGCATTAAAGCTTAGATATATGAGTATGGGGAACACTTTTAAAAAGTTGCATATAAATGTAGGCATTAACTTTGGTGTACCGCACCCTTGCGTTTAATTTAATCATAACTAATATGTCTCATTAACATTTTAGATAAAGCAATTATTGATCCATATGAGATATATGATCTTAAAAGTTAATTTCTTGTATAATAATTGTATAATAATATATTAAATTTTCCTACTTTTTATTCTCTAATCTCAACAAAGTCATAAATCTTAAAAGTGACATTGAAAACAACGGTTCACAAACGAAGCTTTACATGTATATATTTATTATATGGTTTTTGCAAATATTTTGATTGCTGTAATTGTGATTAATTTCCGAAATAAAAACCGGTGTAACAGAAACATACATAACCATAAACACAGATACACATGCATACAATAGATATTTCTATCAAGAAATAAAAAAGAAAAACAACAAAAAAAAGAAGAAAATAAAGCGAGATTTTTGCATGAAGTATACCACCATACATATATGTGCAAGTGTAAGTAGCGTATAAAACTTAAAAGAAAAATTACCCAGAATTCTCTATTAAAAACAAATAATTCATATTTCGGTAGTTGCTGTTGTTGTTCGTTGTTGTTTGGCAACATTTTATAGTTGCAATAGCATTAAAACATACATTTGTTTTTTTTCATGCATAGACGATACATGCGATAGATCGAAATGGAATCAACGAATACATGTATGTACGGATGTATTTATGTATGTATGTATGTGTATAAATACAAGCATATTAATGCTTAAGCCTTGTTTTCTTTTGTTGTTACGGGACATTGATATGGAAGCTGTAAAGGTTGGTTGAACAGCAATATTGCAGACACCCATAAATACACACTTGAATACACTCCACTTCAATGTAGCAACAGCAACAACACTAACAACAACAACAACAAAATCAGAAGGGGTGAATCCGTAAATAACGAAGCTTGAATGAATATGTATGAAAATGTCTATGCATGAATGTGTGTATGTATGTATGCGCGCCCGTAAATGTATGTTTGTGACAGAGTGCAGAGTGTTAACTACAATTTGATTTATTGCCGACCTTGTTACATTAAGGCTTTACAGCC
Organism: Glossina brevipalpis; assembly: GCA_000671755.1. Lineage (NCBI taxonomy): Eukaryota > Metazoa > Arthropoda > Insecta > Diptera > Glossinidae > Glossina > Glossina brevipalpis. The sequence goes on from KK351060.1 coordinate 1,129,031, forward strand.
ATCTATCTATTTCACTTTTTCTCGGCCATGGTAAATTTGCCATTATGATGGCTGCTTTTTGATATACGCGTAAGTTTGTATGTGAAATGCTTTTGCTTGTGAATATATATATATTTGTATATACATATTGAGAACTCTCTTAAAGTTTTCTTGTCTCTATTAACAGCATTCAAGTACGAAAGAGATGGTTGTACACATTTATATTAAGAAGAGAGAAAGTCTTTCGTGTGTTCGTTGGATTTTTTTGTTTTTTGTTTTTTTTTTGTTTAACTTTGTTTTGTTTTTACTACACTGCACAGTACACTCTTGTCTGTGTATTGTTCCAATTTTTTTAAGGGAGCATAGCAAGCAGCATTAATCATACGCATATCACTCACTCACTCATGGTATTGAGAAGAGTTTTGACAGTTACCCAACCATATCAAATAAACAGAACCCCCGACATGTTGATATAAATATATAAGATAAGATGCGATGAATTTCTCCGCTTTTAAGCAGAATTTCCCCTTATTTTAGGCGTTTTATAGGAATTTTGCAGATTGGAAGGGGTAACAAAACGGATAAATTTTTGTCCATAAAAAGGGGAAATTATAGTGAAAATATTATACATTGATGACCATTAGTAATGCTCATCATCAATTGCGCGCACCCACATAAAAGCAGATAAGCCGCCTTTAGTTAGACTTTAATATTAAATTTATTTTAATATAAAAATGTTTGTAATTTTTTTTTAAATTTTTTATTTTTTATTTATCTTTTTTTTTTATATTTATTATTTTTTGCCTTTTTTGTTCAGAGCGGTATTAATTTAATTTCGTAATTATTTTGCGTTTTCTCCACCTCTCCAACACATTTGTTGTGTGCTGCCGTTGTAATTGTAATTTAGCCTGTCATTTGTGGTTGTTGTTCGATGTTTTTTCATATAAATTTTTTTTTTTCAATTTTTTTTTCCACTGTTTTTGTTATTGTTGTGTTCACTCTACCATTTTGTTATAATTATTGCTGCTATTTCATGTAATTTCAATGTAATCAAAAACAAAAAAAAAACAAAAAAAAACTGGTTGATTTTTTGTTCTTTATACCTTTTTGTTGCTGCGGCCGTTGTTTTTCTTTCATTTTTTTTTTTTTTTCAATTCTGTTGATTACAGCAGCAAACGACAATTAAATTTAATTTGACATAAATGTCAGCATTAAAAATGCAATAAATTGCAGCAACTGCAACTTTTTGTTGTACTATACCGTGTTGTTCAGATTCTTCGTTTCTATCACACACATTCTCTGTCTATCTCTCTCTCTTTCTCTTTCTCGCTCTGTTGTTCTCCATCCACATTTCATATAGTTTGTACATTGTTATCTCAAAAAGCATTTATACGTGTTTTATAACGCATTTTACATGCGATGGTATTTCTAGATTTTTCTTTTCGTTTTTTTTTTTCAATTTTGATTTTTCGGGATGAAAGATTGTGATTTCAAATATGTTCATAACAAATGCATGGAGTATTATATATTATTATATACATTTATATACACACACACATATATGTATATATATATATTATATTATATATGTATATATATATATATATATATGGAGAAAACTTTCAATGTTTTTATACTGAACAGTCACACAGATTCTACGAGAGCAAAGATCTTGAAGGAGCAACTCTTATAAACTTAAATTTTTTCCTTAACAAAATACAAAATTACGCGAACGGAATTTTGTTCGAGAAGTTCCTGTTATTTCATGATCTATAATAAACCCAGCATTATTAAATGGATTCTAATATTCCTAACCTGACACAAAGTATAAAATTTTGTTTCCCGCAAACAGTCGTTGTAATGTATTTCGAAAATGTATGCGATGATTTTATACAACTTTCAAAAATTTGTAACTTATCAACCGGGTACTACTGGTTTTTTTTTTGCCGTTTCTATGATGGAAAGATACTAAAACTTTTACATTTAATGCGCTTGAAATGGCATGAATAGTTCTATCTAAAAGAGTACATTTTTGAATCCAGTTTTATTTTCTTTTTGTTTTTGAACAAATTAGAACATCAATCTCGAGACTGTTGTTTTCAATTTCGAAAGCACTTATAATTTAAGCTGAAACAAATAAGATGAACAAGCTTATCGGACCACTATATAAGTTGAATTTCTGTTGCAAAAGTCCCAAAGAACGAATACATGAAAATGAGTTATTGTTTTTTGATGAGTAGCTTAGCGTAAAGTAAGCTTTAAGAGTGAAATACACTTTTCAGGAAATCATTCCACTTTTTTTTCTTTTGGTTTAATGATCCCTTAAATGTAAATCATTACTGTGTTGTGTTGTGTTCGATCGCTAAAAGCATAATATTTACTGATCGAGCCTAGACCTACACCTAAACTGCGGCCACATTTTAATACTCTTTTTCTATTTCTTTCTCTCCGACCATCATCGTTTTATGCATACTGCAAAAAAAAAGATCAACAAAAGATCAAAAAAAGATTATCAATAGTGAAAGCCTTTCCTTATCGAAGTAAATGATCGTATAGTTTAGAGTAAAATAAGTAAGTAAGAGAACAAAAATTTGTTCAAAATTTCAAATGTAATAAAGAACTAAAATCTAACAAATTTCCTCTGACAATATTCATCTAAATGCAATCTAATAACCAGTCAATTACATAAGTAACTTAGCGTCGGCTAGTTTTGTGTTGAACTGTTATTGCTGAAATTAAGTTAGAAGGATGTATTCTACAACCATCTAAATAGGTTTTCAGATTTTTAAAAGATGTTCAGGAATAGCAAACTAAATTCAGTAGATCCACAGCGAAGACACAGAGTGTTCACAAAAAGTTGTATACCTTATTTACCAGTCTAGTAGTATTTACCTGAGATAGCTGAACGCCACAATATTTTTTCTTCATCTTTCGTTAAGCAAAACTGACTGACAGACTGATTAAAAAAATGTCATTTTCATGTTCTCTCTTTTAATATTTTAAAAAATTTACTCTCAAAGATCCATCGAAGATCTATTAATACCTTTTTCATACAGAGAGAGAGAGAGAGAAAAACAATGGGCCTCTTTACTAGACTACTGGTTCTCTTTCTTGTAAAACCCAGGAAAACGTTTGAGAGATCCCTAAGCCTATATGAGTTTTAAACTAGAGCCAAATTCTGAGCTTATTTTATTGCGCTCTTGTCGTTACCGTTTCTTTGGGTGTCATTTGATGGACATGGATTTTAAAAGATAAAAAATCCAGCTATAAGAGCTTATAACTCCCTGCCTGCTGACATACAGCATTCCAGATGCTCTTATTTTGTAAGCTGTAAATTTTTGCAGCCACCCATGAAATTGTATAATCATTTACGATTTAAGGCGATCAATATGTGGGCGTGATATGTTTCTATTCTTTCCTCTCCTCTTAGATACTGTAATCTTATCATAATAGGTCTTAGTGGATGCTAAGCATTTAAAAACGAAAAAATCTTTATTTTTGTTTCAGTCATTGACTATAGTTGAACTTATTATATGAAAAGTATTAGTTATAAAATTTTATTAAAGACGAATTTATTATGGGGAAGCATTGGTTATGGCCTTTTTCCAAGAAAGTGATGCCTCTAGGCTTCCATGACTTAAAAATTTTCATTTGCTATTTAAATATTAAAAAAAAATATTTTTTTATGGAATTAATGAAGCTAAGGTGGCTAGTTATATAATGACAAAATGTTTCAATGAAAGTTCAAATTTCTAACAACAACAACAACAACAAAGTTCGCACCCTCAAAACTTAAATTTATTTATTTATTAGAATTTAATCAGTTTTTTCTTTTTCAAAACAATTTATAAACCTTTCTTATGCAAAAGTAGATTCATTTCAAATTTTATCTCATGTTAAAGAACAGAGTTTTCATTAAAAATTGAAATCGAAATTGAAATCGAAATTGAAAGCGAAATTGAAATCGTATTATCACGAAATCTCATGCATTTTGCTAATAAGAATTAAACAAAAATTTGTCCCGTTAACCTTGACAATAACATATCACTTATCATTACTTAATTTATTTCGAAAAAATAATAAAAAAATAATAAAAAACGAAAAAAAAAATTGTTGTCGCATTTGTTTATCTATTTTTCTTTTCCTTTTCGTTCTCATGCTGACAGCTTAGAAGTGTGTCATCATGACAGCAGCAGATTTTTATATTATTGTTCGAGAATAACTGGCGACTAGACATGGAAAAATTTTTGTTAAATTTATATACAAAATACTAGCTTTTATTAGTATTCAGTATATATAGTAGAGCATGTATACGTATACAGGCACACAGACAGATAGACAGACAGACAGCCATAGAGTGATTTGACATGTCAAACGCAATTTTATTGACTGTTGATCCCGATTTTGACATAACAAACTTGGTCTCTTTCTCCTTCATAAAAATCATTCTAAACCGCATAAATAAACACACACACACACACACATAGATACATATACACGTATATACAGAAGCATGCATTCGCGTCAGCATATTTTTCTCTAAATAAATGTTATTGTGTTTATCAAATTCCTCGACAATAACGACAACAACAACAACAACAGCAACAGCAAATTGTTTCATCGGGTGAATGATGAAAAAGAAAGAGGAGTTCACGTATAGACGTGTCAGTGTCAGTGTCAGCCAATAGAGGGCGCTTTTATTAAAATATACCGCTGCTGTCATTTAATTTCAATGTTAGTTGCTGCCATAGCCGTTGCCTTTATTGTTGTTGCCTTTTTTGTTGTTGTTTTTATAGTTACTTTTATCGTAGTTGTTGTTGTCTTGAATTTGTCAGTTTTAGGTTAAATTTTTGATGGTCGTCGACGCGACACAACACACTGCAGTACACAACAATCACATGAATAAAATAACTGCAATACTAACAACAACAATAACAACAACAGCAGAAAACTTTATTTAGTCTACGTATTAGAGAGTCTGCTGCCGCCTGTTTTTTTTTTTTTTTTGGTCTCTATTACTATAGCGCGTTACGTTATACTGACTGCTGACTGTCATTTAGAGAAATCGTTGGTCTGAATGAATACATGGGAGATAAGTGGTGTTCTTGCTTTGCCAAATAGAGTGAATTGTAATGTTTATCGCGAAACTCGCGAAAGTAAAATTTGTCGAGTCACCACCCACCTCTCCTATAGTATCGGCTGCTGCTGCTACATTTACATTAGATTGATTGCAGTATTTAGTGAAATTTAATTTTATTAAAAAATATATAACGCGAAATCGAATAATTTAATTACGTTTTATTGATTTTTCACTACAACTCTATGATAGATTGCATAGGAAAACTTTGGACAGATAGATGGATAAACTCACAAAAATTACGATAGAAAAAAACAAAAAAGTGCTGTAATAAAATGTTAAAGTGTAGAGAATGTAGAGAATAATACAATTGTGTAATAATTGTTCAGTTGTGCTTAATTGAAAATCTTTTTTCTCTTATATAATGAAATGATAATCAAAACTTAATATATATGACTGGGAGAGGTAACGATTGCCGGGAGTTTCACGAAATGATTTTTCTTTCTATACAAACAATTTCAGTTAAGAACACCGAAAGCTACTAACAAGTAAAGAAGGCTTCAAAGTTTACAAAATTTCTATAGAAAGAAGATCATTTTCATTTACGTCATAGACGTAAATAATGCAAAGTTTTAAAAAGGTCTTGGTAGATCACTAATATTCAGCGGATACGTTCGTAGTTGATTTGCCCTTAAATTATGCTTCCGCCATGTGCGGACGAATCGGAAAAACATATCTGATCAGATTCAACAGAAATGTTTTGTTATAATTTACGTTCCCTGAGGTATTGCGTATCGAAGTAAAAAAGCGGACACAGTTCGAAGAAATGAAAACAATAACGTTCTCATTGTACAAATCTTCTGTAGGTTGGATAAAAGTAGAACATCTACTAAAGGTTACATCTTTAGAGTGTGTGGAGCTTTTTCTATTTATTTATGAAGATAGGTCTGTAAAATATAGCTAAAAGAAGGGAAAAGGCATCCATATTTGGGGAGAGGGATTCACGCAATCGCGAACTGAAATGACCACGCAGCAATTAGTGACCTGATGTAACAACTAAGATAGACGGAACTGATAGTGGATACATCTGCCTAGCTACTAGACGGCTGAAAAGTTTTTTTTTTTTTTTTTAAATTATAATTGTTGGTTAGGGACGGAGAAAGCCTTTTGATTGACTTAGGCTTGTAATCTCCCTATATCTTGATTATTTTCTATTTATTGATTTGAAAAACTTTACAGCAGTGGGGTTTGGTTCCGCGTATGCTGCCAACTTGCTAGTGGCTAGTGTCACTTCTTAACGACTCAGGCACGGAATTACTCTTTACTTAGTAGCCCAATTTTAAAACTGCGACAATAAAAAAAAAAAGATTTTATACATGGATTTTTGTACTTAAGTACTTAAGAATATTAAAGAAATTGACTGAAAGGAATATATCACTTGATAAAAGAAAACATTTTTTTTTTTCATTAAATATTTTTGGTATGAAATCGTTCAATATATTCTAATAGTATACAGTACAATATGTGTTATGATTTTCTTTATTTATTTATTTGTTGGTATTTTGGAAACTAATAAATAATTTTTAAAAAATTAATAGACATAATATATATAATAATATTATGGTTCAAGTTTATGGAAAATTATTATATTATTTTTGAGGTTAACTGTGTGTAATAAAATTTAATTCTGGAATTTCAACGTTTTTGAGAACTAAAGCCGCTAACTGTTACCTTGGTTCACACGTTCCTATATTCCTATAGGATGTGAGAATATTCTTATTCAAAGTTATCACAGTTGGCTTTGAATAATAATCCGATCGATTGACAACTCCAAGTTTACTCGAAACAAGTTTAAGGAGTAAGGAGAACAAAACTTCCTCTTCTATTTCCGGTGATGATCGTTACTAGCGTTAGACATCGTGATTAATTCTAATCCATTATAATCTAAGTGATCTAAGTGGTAGTTATACCAATGTGAAACCCTTAGGGAAGATTAAATTAAGAAAAGACTTACAAGACTGACCGATCGAGAAGACTAGACGAATTGATTGAGTTTAACTTATACAGCGTGAGTTAGATGTGTAAGAATAGGAACAGGATTTTAATGAATCTAGATTTCTTAAATTAATTTCCTTCTATGCTTTTCATATATACTGGCATTCAACCCACTTTTCCTTAATAATAAAAAGATACTACATCTGTTAATAATAACACAAAGACACGAAGGAGATTCAAGTCTTTATTTGTAAATTATTTAAATTAAAATAAAATTAAATATTATTAATTAACATTAAACTTTTTTAAAAGTCTACGTGTACGTGTAAAATAATTCAAATTTTTTCCTAACTCTTGTACAACCAACTTATTACAATTTCATGAAAAGTTGTTGTTGTTATATTTGAGAAAATAAAAAAAATATCGCATGTAAATGAAGTGATATTTATGCCAAAGACAGATAAACCAAATATATATAGAAACATATTTTATTTTTCATAAAAATATATATTAAAAATTACATAATTTTTTTTATTTTTTATTCTTTTTTTTTTTTTAATAAATAAAAACATTTTTTGTTAGCGAAATTATATATACTTTGATGCCAGATTATGTAGAAAAATCAGAATATTTCCATCATAAACAAGTGCGAGATGAGAACTGTTCTGGTTGTTATTAGCGGTATTGTTGATATTGTGTGTTTGTGTGTATGTGTGTGTAGTGTAGTTTGTTAAAAATGAAGAAACAACAGAAACAACATATACATAAGTTGTTGCTGTTGTTGTTGTGAATGTTTTTTGAAGCTAATAAATTTTTTAAAGAAATAAAAAAAAATTTTCAATTTCATGTATATAGGTAACATATACCCGTACATTGGCTACATGTAGGTGCATATGTTTGACCCTCCAATACCAGCGAAATAACATCTACAACAATAATAATGAGAATTATATCTCTATAAATGTTATAATACATTAATGTCATAAACAGGAGAAAAAAAAGCGAAACACATTTTCAAGAACAACAATCAAAACATGTTAGAAGATAAATGTTGGTGTTGTTGTTGTTATTTCCACTGTGGCTATAAAAAAAACTTGAAATGAATTTTTGGTTTTTTAAAATACAAAAATTTATTTTCTTTACATTGTTTTTCTTTCCTACTATACGGCAAAGGCACCTTTAAAGTGAATCAATAAAACGCGAATGATTGGACCGATAGAAAAAAAAACAAAATCTTTTGCTTATTAATCGTGAAATTGCGTTGTGATGTTTACGACATACGTTTGAAGAGAAATTGTGTTTTGAATATTTTTATGTGAAAACAAAAATAGACACATTAAGACGAATGCCTGAGAAAATTTGTTTTTACCCATTTTTACACTAAGTCAAGCCCGTTCATACTTTAGAAAGTTCACGTAATAATTTAAGTTAAATGTCAATTTCACACACTTTTACTATCAATTGTTCATTCTTGATAAAATATTAATGTTTGAGAATAATTTTTGTAGATGTAAAGGATTTTCCTGTGAGCCGAAAAAAAAATTCACCTTTTATTACCGTAGGAGCTTGAATTAGCAGAAGTACAGGAATTTTGCAGGATCAACTCAGATCGTTGCTTTGTTTAAGAATATTTAATTATGTATACTTACGTAGAATAGTGGAGTACGTAGAGTAGTAAAGTATATAGAGTACTAGAGTGTGTAGAGTAGTAAAGTATGTAGAATAGTAGAGTACGTAGAGCAGTAGAGTATGAAGAGTTTGTAGATTAGTAGAATAGTAGAATTGTAGAGTAGCAGAGTAATAGAGTAGTAGAGTATGCAGAGTAGTAGAATATGTAGACTAGTAGGGTATGCAGAGTAGTAGAGTATGTAGAGTAGTAGAGTATGCAGGGTTGTAGAGTGGCAAAGTATGTAGTGTACGTAAAGTAGTAGAATATGTAGAATTGTAGAGTATGTAGAGCATGTAGAATAGTAGAGTATGCAGAGTAGTAGAGTATGTAGAGTAGTAGAATAGTAGAGTAGCAGAGTATGTAGAGTAGTAGAGTATGTAATAGAGTGAGTAGAGAATGGGTATGAGAAGCATATGTTTTATAAATTATTCGTAATTAATTTTTAAGCAGTAACGTCTGGTCTATTTGAGACTGGAAACAACAAAGCGAACTCTAGCAAGACTTTTAAAAGTTTTGAAACCCAACCGATAATCAAGTGCGGAGGAATAGATAGTGTATAGTGTAGGTAGATTTTCCCTTTTTGTTGTGATAAGATTAAAAAGAACATTTTAGAATGGTTATGTCATTCATGTTTACATTGAAAGCAGTCCCTTCTGCAACCAAGTTGTAAGGTTTCAAAAATCAAGAGTTACTGATGATGTCGTCGATTACTATATGAATAAGAAGTCATTCACACTGAATAAATAAGACAATATTTGTGAAACTCGTTTTTATTAATCAAGTCCAATAAACACGTTAGGGCTTTAGAATTTTCTTGCTTTCTAATATACATTTGATCAATCACTTTGGTGAAGTCCCCTGTATATATTATTTGGCCAGAAAGATTTCTAGGACACAGAATAGCTATAGTATCAGTATTTAAATAGATACTGAAAACATTTGTGGCAAATTTCAAAACGACACAAATTCCAAGTTATTAGAGGAGCAATTTAAAAATTGTGATTAAAATTTAAATTATTTTCAACTTATTTAGAAACTTTCAAATTTTATCTACGTATGTGTGTACCAGTAATCTTTTTATCAATTGTAAGGATTATATTTCAAGTTTAAATATCAAAAAAGGAGAGACAACCTTCTAGCAGGGATCTTTATGCCGATTGTAAGGACTGACTATATATTTCAAGTTTAAATACTGAAATACCCCAGATCGGCTTCAGAGTTTTCAGCTATTCGAAGATTTCTGAAACACATACATACACTACATATTAATACGTTTACAAACGTAAAGATAAAATAATTATACCCTTCCATGCTTGCATGCTGAGGATGAAGCAAACTAACAACAACAAATTCTTCTTTAATTTTTTTTTAAATTTTGCTACCAAAGTACTGCAATAGACCGCATCGTCAAAGAGGTTGTTGTTGTTGTGTATTGAAATACGATAAAATCAAATATATTTTTTCTATTGCAGTATATTTGAAGATTTCTTTATCCTTACACGCCTTCACAAATTTGCTGTGCCACTACTACTATACACGTCAATATGTCTAGACAATGAAATCAATAGGTTATCAGAGAAAACATGGAAAACACAACCAATCCAACCAACCAACCAACCAACCAACCAACCCAACCACTAGTAAAATAAAATCTATCGTAATGCAATCAGGCCATTGAATATATCAGGTCATGTTGGAATTTTTTCAAGAAAAAAAAAAAGAATAAGAATATATATATATATATATATATATATATATATATGTGTGTGTGTGTAATAATATCATAACAAAAACAAATACACATACATACAACACAAATACAATTTTGATGACCAAACACTAATGAAGTAGCAACTATGGCGACATTTAGGGTAAGAATTATCGCAACTTGCGAAAACTATACACAAAATACGCACAAAGATATATCGTATAGAGTGAACCACCAACACAGTTACGATAAATAGAAAAAAAAAGGAAAATAAGGAACAAAACAGTAATACACTAATACACACACACATACACACACATACATACATTCCGGCAAACAAACATATGAATATTGTAAATAAATGGAGAAAATAAATTTATGTGCATTTCCGTATTTTTGTTGTTTTTCCTTCCTTCCGTTTAAGTAAATAACAAACATTATCGCACACAACCACCGCAATATGAAAATCGTTAGTTAACTGGTTTGGCTCGATGGCCGAATACAGCTAGTAAATAGCTACTACTAGGAACAGCAGCAGTGTACTCTAGATGACTTCCACAGTTAAGGTTTTCAAATAAAAAAAAAAAACAAAACAAATACATCAAAAAATGATATAAAAATATATAAACATACGTTGATATATCATCATCAATGAGAGAAAAGAAGAACGAACGAATCAATGTATTTAAACGTATGAACGAATGAATAAACGAACAAATGAAAGAATGAATGAATGAATGAATGAATGAAAGAAAGAATGAAAAGGATACGTTGACACAAAACTATCCTAAGCTATAACAACCATCCATTCAAGTGTAATCAAAGTGCAAATGCAAATATAATTTGATACCATTTTTAAGTATCTCTTTCTATTTCTATTTATTCTCTATGATTTATCATTAATCGGTAAATAACTAAATATTTATACAAAATTATTAAACACATTTCGCGTTCAAACTATATTTAGATATCAAGTAGTCTGCAATACATGCATGCATGCATGCATGCATGCACGTCATCTAAAGGTTACAAAAACCTACAAGTATTTTATTTAACTTATGATTCATAGAATTTTGAATTCTTTTTTTTTTTTTTTTTTTTTTTTTTTGATACATATTTTCCTGTAAATGAAATGAAAGCATTTGATATGGCGCCTTAACGCACAGCAGTAGTAACCAACTTTTAATTCTGTTCATTAAACTCATCGATACACATAAGTTTCTTTCTCTCTCTCTCTCTCTCTCTCTCTCTCTCTCTCTCTCTCTCTCTCTGTCTCTGCAATTCACTGCATCGCATCGCATTATACGATAGTTTTCCATGTTTGTTTGTTTGCTTGTTTATGTATCTAAACAAATATCTGTTCGTTAATTACTCATTCGATTGTGGTTGTTATCGTTCTTATTGTTGTTGCTGTTGTTGTTGTTATTGTTGTTCTATTTCTTGCTACGAACAAAAATTGTTTAAAACATGTTTATTTACATTTCAATATCGTATGATTTGTATAGTTTTTGCATTGTATTGTATTGAAACAACTGAAACACAAACTTCTGGTTGATTTGAGTTTATTTTTATATCACATTTGCTGACTGCAATTTCTGGAAATGATAACAAAGAGCTTACGTGGGTATGCATTATATTGTATTAATAAGTAACTAAGTAAGTAAGATGCATATATTCTTGTTTTTGTTAATTTTTTTTTCTTCTTTTTGTTGCTATTGATGGAAAAGTAAACAACATTTCCTATGCAACTACTTAATATGCACTTTTATGAACGTGTACCGTAGTTGGGGGGTCTAACAAACCGTTTTTGTTTCTGACGACATTATTATCTATTTACATAAACGCTCCTTGTGTGTAAACCATTTAATTCTTCTAATTCATTGTGAATTACCATTATATATATATATATATATATATATATTAGGTCTTTTTTAATTACTTTAAAGATATTAAACTTGTTGTTGTCAATATACGACTCAGGCGATCCAGATGATCCATTGCCTTGTTATTCTAAAACTCGTTTTGTGGCATTTGTTAGTTGCTTTGATCTTATGGCAATAGCTCACGAATCGACTATTAATGCATAGTGGTGTTAAGTAGAAATTATGTAGATTTAGGTAGAAATTAAGTAAAATTTAAGAAAAAATTTAAAAAAATTTAAATAGAATATAAATAAGTAGATTTTAAAATGAATTTATGTAGAAATTGAGTAGAATTTATGTAGAAATTAAGTAAAATTTATGTAGTAATTAAGTAGAATCTAAGTAGACTTAAGTAGATTTGGATATAAATGAAGTATAATTTAAGTAGAAATTAAACAGAAGTTAAATACAATAGTTTTAATTAGCAATTTTTTAAAATTTAAGTAAAAGTTACGTAAAATTTGAGAAGAAACTAAATAAAATTAAGGTAGAAATTAAATAGTTTTAAATAGAATTTGAGTTGAATTTACGTAGAAAATAGGTAGATTTATGTAGAAATTAAGTAAAATTTAAAAAGAAATTAAATAAAATTGAAGTAGAAAATAAATAAGTAGATTTGAAGATGAATTTATGTACAAATTAAGTAGACTTAAGTAGATTTAGGTAGAAATTAAGTAGATTTAAATATAAATGAAGTATAATTTAAGTAGAAATTAAATAGAAGTTAAATGTAATAGTTTTAATTAGAAATTGATTAAAATTTAGAGAGAGACAGAAGAAACTAAACAAAATTTAAGTAGAAATTAAATAATTTTAAATAGAATTTAAGTTGTATTTACGTCGAAATTAAGTAGAATTTATTTTATTATTATTATTATTACTATACTCTAAACTAATGAAATTAATTCTAAGACTAGAGAGATGAGAGTACTAGCAGCGTGGGTTATCAGCTCGTTGGTGTTTTTTCATTTATTCTATGGAAAAACTCTACCTTAATGAAATTTGAACCCACGTGAGCTGACTTGCTAGAGGCGCTTCTTAAGAATTCAGCCACATAAGTAAAATTTAAGTAGAAATTAAGTAGAGTTTAAGAAAAAATTAAATAGAATTTAAGTAAAAATTAAGTACTCTTAAGAAGAAATTAAGCAGAATTTAAAAAGAAATTAAGTAAAATTTAAATTAAAGTTAGACATTGCTCTAAACCTTAAAAAAGATATTGTTTATAACGCAGAGAACTTATATGCCGATAATGGGTACATATGTGATATTTTTTGATATCATTTTGTAATTAAAACTTTTACAATATTTCTGTATTGAGGTCAAAAATTGCTACACATCACTTTAGAGCATAAGCTGAAACAGGTTCGGATGTCACTTTTTAGAATAAAATTTCTAGATCCAAAGCATCATGAGAATTTGTATTCGTGGAGAGACTTTATACCTTTTAATACCTTATTATATTATTTAATGTTTTTATTCTATTTCGTTTCAAAAATATTTTTACTTCGAAAATATGCAAACCTTTTTTTTTGGCAGATTGATATAATTGTCGTTAAGATCTGTCAAATGTTTTATGTCATTCGATTTATTAATTTATGAATTAGAGCGAGAATTCGGATAATATTATATATTCCCGTCGCGCTTAGGAAAAAAAAAGAATACCTGAACACCTAGAATTAGAAATGAAAGTTATTTAAGATGAACTCAATAGTATAGCTGAGGTTTCAATGATTTCCGCAAATATAAAAATACAATCATAATAGACGTACGTTTGACTTAAGTGAACCTTGCCTTGTTCGCCGTGATCGATATTTAGCCTCAAATAACTGAAATACTTTTCTGAAATCCCTTAAGAAAATTATTACGTTATGTTTAATTATTGGGTCGCGTATTAATCGCATCTTGTTTGTTTCGGCATTTGACAAATTATTTGATTTAAACAGACATCGTTGCACCTTTTATATCAAAATTATGTTTCAATAAATTTCTTCTTATTTTTTTTTTTTTGACCGTAAATATATTTTACATAAAAATATAGTGGGAGATAAATTTTTTTGTTTTTTTGCGTATATGAACACAACCATTAAAATGTTGTAAAAGAATTTTAAAATAAATAACAAAATTAATAAATTAATAAAGAAAACGAAAAAAAAAAAAGAAAAAGAGAACAATAACAGATTAAGAACTCATCCCACGTTTGTATTCAATAATTTAAAATAATCTGAAATAAATGTTTTGAACGGAAGAAGAGAAGCGTAAAATAACAAAAAAAAAAAAAAAAAAAAAAAACATTTTAAATTGTGTACATAACGTGGGCGTAGCTTCGTTGTCTCTTTTGGTTTCTTAATTTTCTGTAAATATTAACAGATTTTGAACATGTGTCCTTACGTCCATACGTTCCTTAGTAAACGTTCATATTTAATTTCTTCTTCACTTAAGCTGATACATACTGTTACACTTGATCCATTTAAACAATTCATAGGAATTTTTGTTTTTTTTTTTTTTTAATGTTGCTTGAATTTGTGTTACAATGTTAAGATAAATTTCCAAAAAAAAGACTATATATGTTGGACACATAAGAAAAACATTTCTTGGCAATTCATTAAAACTTTTACTCCTGCAATGATTTTTCTTTATATTAAGAGATGTGTTCATATGACAAATATTATCAAATTTTGTTAAACAATAACAAGATTTATTATTGCTGCTCGAAAGTCAGTATCCTGAAATTAACACACGCCTACTCGGTAGTATATTTAAATATATAAAGATATTCACTAAATAAAATAAAAGGGAAAATATACATTATGGGAGGGAGGCATCAATTGCTCTCTTTTTTGTGGACTTTATTATTTACGGATTTCTTTAATTTTGACATTTAAACTCATTTATTCGATTCATCAATGAATAGATTAAAATAGGCTCTTAATGTTATATTCTCTATAGAAGCATATATACTTCAGATCTTCGATTATCTGAAAAAAACATGGCAAAGTTTCAATCTCTCAAGTGGTTTAAAGGACTGATGGAAGTACCAACTCGAGTTGACTAAGCAGCAATTGAAGCGCTATGAAGGTGACTAAATAATAGAACTGAAGGCAAAAAAGGACAGATGGACTGACAGACGAACCGACAGATGTATAAATAAGAAGATTAAGTAGATGTCTATATACAGATGTATTTACCTATTTTGCTATTAGCAGCAACATAACATATACGAATAACAATCAAAATAAAAAGAAAAAGTAATAGAAAAGAAGGAATCAAGTTCAACATTGACGAATCGAGAAGAAGAGGACGATAAATAAATTTTGTTACTGAAAAGAACAAGAAGGTAAATAATAGTTGCTACAGAGAAAAAGAGAAAAGTAAATAGATTTTGCTACTGAGGAGAAGAAGAAGATAAATAATAGTTGCTATAGAGAAGAAGAGAAAGATAAATAATAATTGCTACAGAGAATAAGAGCAAAATAATTAAATATTGCTACAGGGAAGAAGAGGAAAATCAATAATAGTTGCTATAGAGAAGAAGAGGAAGATCAATAATAGTAGCTATAGGGAAGAAAAGAAAGGTAAATGATAGTTTCTATAGGTAAGAAAAAAAAGATCAATAATAGTTGCTACAGGGAATAAGAGGAAAATATATAACCTTTTCCAATGTGAAGAAGAGGAAGATAAACAAGTGTTGCTACAGGGAAGAAGAGTAAGATAAATAACAGTTACTTCAAGGAAGAAGAGGAAGAAAAATAATAGCAACACCGGCTAACAAGGACACGCGTGACAATTACTAGTAACATTGACGAGTAATTGAAATACTTTTAACAAATTCACTCTTATCAGAACTGAACAATAAATAATAAATTTTGTTAAAATATTTACAGAGAAGTGTTGAAAAGAAGAAAAAAATCATAATTAGTTTCACATAGATGGACCGATAAAAGCATAAATATATAGGCGGAAATGATAGGCCCAATATAGTTTTAGTAGATATGCGAGTAACTAGATTAAAGTATAAACAAGAGAAAGGAAAAAAATTTATTGATTGAATGACGACACACACCCAGATAACTTAATGAATATGTGGATGGGACACAAGGATACATAGATAAACGGACGGAAAAGCAGAGAAATGGATAAACTGACGAATGCATGAATAAATTAACAGACGAATGAACGGAAAGAACGGTAGACCACCATAGAGCTAGATGGACGGACGAAGCATTATAAAGAGCGACGCATGACACGAATACGGATGGATCAGATTAATTGCACAAATTAGACGCTTCCGATCGTTGTCATTGTTTCTGCTTATAACTGCAATAACTAACAACACAACAATGATTTTAATAATTCTACAGGTAGTGATAATACTACAGGTAGTGATAATCTTACAATGCAGACTTAGAAAGAATTTTTTTCTTTCCTTATGTTCAAAAAATTTCTAAAAAGGTAGCTGCCTCCGTTGGTTGCCTTTGGTTCTGCTTATAACTGGTATACAGAAATGATTGCAATAATTCTACAGGTAATGATAATCTAACAGTGCAAACCTATGGAAGTTATATACTTGTTTTCTTTAATTTTTTTTCTTTTACTAATGTTTTTTGCTTATTAGATGCTATGCAACCAAACAACTCGAATTTTCTTAATTATTTTCATTAAATTTATATCTTTTTTTGTATTTATTTACAGGTAAAGTAAAATCTACAGCAAAAGTTTTTTTAATTCCAGCATCACAGGTAAGTTCGTATGAAAAAAATGTTTGTAGTGATTTTCTGTAAAAAACTTCAAAATCATTTAGTTTTTATGGATAGAGACTTTTTTTTTTTTTGTCAACTTAAGGAATAATATTTAAATATTTATTATTTTCTAAAAAAGAATTCAAGGCTTCTTTTTTTTTTTTTTTGTTGACCATCGAAGCCTATTTGTATTGTATTAAGGTAACTTCTTCTGTGTTGTGCTCGTGTTGTGTATTTAAACAAAAACAAACAAAAACGTGTTAAGACGAACTCAAGTCCACTAATATTTATTAGTTCGTTTTGAAAGATTTAAGAAAAAAATGCTTCGTTCCGTCAAAACATTACATTAAATCTACGCAAAAAGGTTATCAAAAAGAAATGCTGTTAAGAAGAAAATATTTTTTCGATATTAACAACAACAACATATACAATAAGGATTAGTAGGTAGTAGAGAGTAGTAGGAAGAGTTTTTCTTCTCTATGGGAATGTGAATACGCACTGTATTCTTTCTATATGAGTTTTACAAAATTTATTGTTTAGAAATGTGTTTAGAAAAATGACTCTGCAAAAAAAGTCTTCATTCCTAAGAAATTGCCAAAGAATGTTTCTTTTACATTTTTTTTTTTTTTTTTTTCATCTTACAGAACTGCATGCATGTCACATAGTAAAGTCTCTCTCATGAAAGATGAAAATATATACGAATATAAGAGGATTTTGTCTATGTGTGCGTGTGTGCGTGCATGCACATACATTTGCGTGTAAATACTTGTTGTACTCGTATTGCTGACAGTTAACACAACGTAATCCTTTTATGACTTGTCTTTATATAAACGCACAGATAGATAGATAGATATTCATAATATCAGTGAGTGAGTGAGTGAGTTAGTGAGTAAATGCGTGCGTGCGTTTATGCATTTTCTTGTGATTCTTATTTAAATATCGCAAAACGCATATAAAAAGATATTTTAATCATATATTACGTAGGTAGACTTTGTTTTTTTTTTTTTTCTTATTTTTTTTTTTTTTTTTTATCATAAAAGACAAGCGTAGGCGTGCAAAAGAACGAACGACAAAATCACAAAGAAACATAAGAAAGCAGATGTATTATGAGGAGAGTATATATAGTACGTAATAAGTAAGCGGTGGTGAAAGCCGCCTTCGACATACCAAACAAAAGCGGACGACAGGTCTAATAGTAGAGGGTTACATTTTGTACGTACTGTACTATAAATGTGAATATAAATAAATAAAAAATTCATATTAATGTAGGAGGAGGAGACGAATAACTATTTTTTGAAATGAATTTTTTAAATGAATTTTTATAAACTCATGAGGAGTCAGTCCACAATGTTTTTTTAGAAAATTAATAATAATTACGAAATTAAACCAGAAACAAGAAGTCTCTGCTGTCATTTGTTTTTTTTTTTTTGGTTTTAAATAGTTTTTTGAATTTAAAATAAATTAATATTTTTCAAATTTTGCTTGATGTCCATTTATGTCAGAATATTAGTTACAAAAAAAAAGAAAGGAGTACATGTGTGTGGGAAGTTGTTGTTGTTTGTTCAACTTCTACTTGTGTAAGATAAATTGAGTTTATTTATTTTTTTTTTTTTCACCATGAAATGAACTCCACTTTCTTCGGGTATCTGCTTTTCTAAGCAGAAAAAATCATTAGAAGAACCGTAAAATGTGTAATATGAAGTGTAAAGAAAATGCAATATTTTAGAATTTAAGACTCTCTCATTCCATTCCTATCCATTACAGCTTCTATTCATTCAATGGTTTTTTCATTTGGGCGGATAAACTCATTTAATTATACATTTTTGTCGTATGATTTTACCCATTTTCTAATGACAAAGAAAGGGACCATCACATCTTTGTAGAGATGGACGGTACATGTTCTCTTATCATATGAAAAAGGATCGTAATTGATTTTCTGGAAGAAAGGTCAAATTGAAATATTGAAAAAGGAGGCAAAAGCAATTTTTTATGCAGAATCTCCTCCCATAAAATCCTTCTTTTAAGTGCTTGTCTTAAGCACTTGTCCTAGAGAACAGTACGAAAAAGAAATTCATAGTGGTCCAAGCTCAGCATTTTCTACGACAATCCATTTTATTTCATTTAATCTTCGAACATATTGTGGTCTGATTTGAAATGAATCCATCTGCTGAAGAATTTCTTTTTTTTTTTTTAAATATTTAATTAATTAATAAATAGTTAAGACTGATTACCATAAAGATTTCATTACGAGAAACTAAAAAAAGATTTTTTTTTATCGAATTTACCACTCAATGGAATCAAATTCAAACGGTTCAACCTATTAGAACCAAAGGGAAATCTTCTTGGCAAACATCGCATTGGGGGCCAAGGTTTCTTCAACTCATTGTGATTTAAATTATCATGCAACCATTTAAGAAAAATTCCGAACAGAATTCCATTCCATTTTACTTTTATAGACCATAGACCATAAAACGCTGCGATGAGCAACTCGATTCCTTTATGGGCTTTATGACTGACATCTGCATCGTTGTTATTATTTTTAACAGGTATTTTACTTCATTACTTTACATGCTTTTGTGTCCTTAGAGAAAGAAGAAGCGTAAGATACAAGAAAATAAAAAGTGAAACCCGGGAAAAGTATTTATCGTGAAGATTGGTTTTTAAAAATATAATTCCACATGTATTCCTTTTTTAAGATAAATTTCTGTTCATTTCATTATGAAAAAAATGTGAAGACATATTGACTTGAGAACATATTGGCGATGAGGCATACAATTAAAAAAACAACCATTCAACCGACGAAAGAATGCTTTTAGGAGGTAATACCAAAGCCCACGCATAATCAATATACAGGACAATAACGACAATAATAATGTAAGTGGATCGCGCATAGAATCTTGGGAATTATACAAGCCACTATTTAATGTATTCCAATCCACTCTTAATATCAAAAAAAAAAAAAAATTATTTACCTAAAGTTAGGTCTCAAACTGAACTCTTACATTATATTCTTACAAGAGCAATACACTCCGCCGGGTAACGATGCAAACATCGTGTAAGTAAAAATACAATAAATAAACTAAAACAAATGAAAGACAAAAAACTCAAAGGAAAAATCAAAAAAACCGAATTCAATGAAAATTATGAAACGTAACTTTAGAACCAACACCATCATTGTTAATGGTTCTCAAATGGTTCAAAAACCAATAACGAGTCTGAAGGCTGTAGGAAAAATAAAAACACGACAAAGCAGCTATTGGTTAAAATATTCATGAGTTTTTAATTAACATCGCGGGCGGAGATAGCCAAAGTTGAAAACGTTACTATTATTAGTCATTGTCTTCTCTTTGTTATCATCTGTACAAAATTAATCAAATTAATTTTTCCAAATCTATATGGCTGTAAGAGTGGATATTTCGCTTATAGCTCTACTGTATGCAAATATCTTCAACGTATTTCTTTATCGAATAAAATTCTGAATAAAAGAAATTATTGCTTCGACTTTCAATGTCAGTAATAGCAGGAGCCTCTGTACTGACATAATAAATAAATTTAACCCTTAAAACACTAAAAATTTTTTAAGTAAATTTAAAAGTTATTATAGTGATTAAATTAGCTTATCTTATTCCAAGAAACATTGCCTACCCATGTACATAAGATGCGTGCAGAATGCGCTTCCATTGGAAAGACTTCTACAGAAACTGTCCAAATTTAAACAGTTTTACTTGGTTCTTCTTGCTATCATTTTCTAGAAACAAAAGTTCTAAATAAGAAATTTTCTAATAGAATTAACAATCTCCTTTTACGTCTGTAGAAAAGAGATCCCGTGGGCAAGAGGAGCACATGTTATAAGTTTTTCACATTCATTTTCAACATTTTTTCCTTTTACCTTTCGGTCTTGGTGCTTTCATATTCAAAACATTTGTATGAAAAACTTTCTTATAGGCCCCTTATAAAGAAGGTCCGTATAAGCCCAATTTGCCTTGCCTACGGATACGTAACGTATCAAAAACGTCTTTATAAGCCGGTCTGGGCTTGCGTAGAAATACGCCCAGTATCAGAAACGTCCTTATAGGACCGCTTTGCTTTGCTTATTAATACGCCCCGTATCAAGAACGTCCTTATAGTGCCACTTTGTTTTGACTAGTTACAGAAATCTTATCAAAAACGTCCTTATAGACCCATAGACCCACTTTGCCTTGCTTAATGTTAAGCCCCGTGCCAAGAAAGTCCTTATAGGCTCGCTTTGCTTTGACTAGTGGTTATAGAATCCATACCAAACGCGTCCTTATAGGCCTATAGACCGACTATGCTTTGCTTATTAGTATGCCGCATATCAATAACGTCCTTATAGGCCCGCCTTGCTTTGCTTAGTGATACGCCGAGGTCATTTCGGTTTAAATATTCCAGTTATTGTTTTCAAAAATTGTTTTCGAATCTCTAAATTAAGCGTAACAACTGATACGCTTTATTGCTGTTTAATGGCAAGAAATTTTTGCTATATGAAGATGCGTCGCTTCCTAGCTTTTAACAAAACGCGACACATATTACTCAAGTATAAATTTTTTTAAAATCAAAGTATTACTAAAGCGGTCGCAAAGGCCACTACTGCTACTTCACTAAAATTTCAGATTTCATATGTGTTTAATCCTAATACATATATTTATAAGAATCAGTCGACTACTGACTATAACATCAAACATATCTATGTCTTAAGTAAAAAATATTTCAAAAGTTGTTGTAAGCAAAAGCATTTCCTTTAAAAATATAATTTCCCAAAAGAAATTCTCGCAGTTTTTGATACAAAAAAAAAAACACTTTGTCAGTCTTCAAACAACAAATAAAACAAAAATAAAATAAAATTAGGCTAGAGACAGTACACAAATAAATCATAAAGAATTAATAAATATTTCATTTGTTGCGCGTCCAATATTTTTAATCCTATTTTTTTTTTTTTTTTTTTGAATATTCTAATAATATTTCGTTAACAATAACAAATCGTTTTCAAAGTTTTAAAAAAATCTTTGAATTATTAAATAAAACAAATATAACATAAATTTCTAAATATTTACTATCGCAATGTTACTCTTCATATACACTCATATATACTCCTTCTTAACATATTTAAATATCTCAGCAATTAAAAGAAAAGGAAACAAAGAAAGCCTTTAAATTTGCTTGTGTGTACCCGGGCCTGTATAGTATGCTATAGGGAGAGTTGAAGAGCTCGTCTCCAATCACTTTAACCTTAATGTGAATATGATATTAAAACTTTAAACTAATTTAAGCTAATTATTCTATCAAAAGTACACAGTATTCCAACTCATTATAAAATGTCTATCTTCCTGCCTATTTAGGGAAAGGCATTTAGTACTGCAAATGGCAAATGGTTATACAATGAGGTAATGCTTCATCTTATTGAAAAGTTATAAGATTTTATCTAAATTTCACTAGCATATCGTAAATAAAAAAGAAATATAAAAATTCTCTTATTTTAAAATCACATTCTTGAGGTTTCCATCTTTTCTAAATTTATAGCAAATTTTTCTTTCAACAAATACTTTGGGTTAAAAAGTAAAAATTAAAAGTTTTTTTTTTTTCTTGTTTATTTAAGATCAAATAATTTCGTGTAATATTTGCAAACGAAATGTAAAGCAATTAATTCATTTAAGTGCCATTAGAGCTTAATAAGGAAATTTCCAGCATAACTTTTATTCATTTTTGTTATCATCTTTATAAGCAGCAACCATAATGATTCCTTTTTAAATGGTTTGTTAGCACGACCGCACATTGTTGTTCTCCAATGATGTTTCGAATACCTGAGCATATATATTTATAAGAAAAATTTATTTTTATTTTTTTCTTTATTTCGTATATATCAACTGAACAAACGATTTTTTTTAATCGAGTTCAAAAAATTAGAAATTAATTATAAACTCTTTTCTAAACGCATAATCATTAATAACCGTCGTAAGTAAAACGAAATTAAATTAAGCGTTTCAAGTAACAACGTTGCTGTTGTTTCAGTTATTTATTTGATTTTTTTTTTTTTTTATTAATATCCAAATAGATAGTAAATAATAAATGAAGTATGAAAGTCGCCACACATTGATTTTATAATATTTTGTCTAAAATTAACAAACAAAACTATCACTGGTGCTGGTGCTTCTTCTACTGCTGCTGCTATTAAAACACGCACAAACAACAACGTTGGTTTATTTTATATCTTTGACTGCTGTTCTATGTAAGATCCTTTGAGAAGGTCTCGGTAAAAGCAAATTAACATTTGTTTGCCTTGCCTATCACTATTAGTTTTGACTGCAATTATGGATTACCTTGTAAGCTAAATGGATTAAAATTCGTTAGTATATTTAAATGGTTTTAAGGCCTTAAAGAAAGATGCGTACAACGTGGGTTTTTTTTACAAATTTTCGTTTCAAGTAAAGTAAGTATATAAATAGGAACTCAAACAAACAAAAAAAAAAAAAAACAACAAAAGGAAAAAAAGAAAAGGAAAAGGAAAAATTTGAATTCAGGTACAAACCGTAAGTAAGTATGAATAGGTGAGTTATTTCATGTGCAGTTAACGTGGAACCAAAACATTTTAATTTTTTTTTAAAAAGCCACTAAGTACTGCTAAGAGTAAAGGAGTGAGTGTAGTAGACCTTAAAAATCTTAAGGTGTTAAGTCGTCGTCTATAGTATAATAAAAAAATACAATAACAATTTATATTTATTTCCATTTATTGCAGCTAATAAAATCGTTTACTTAAAATCTTAACGGATATACGGGAAAAATGTAATTAAAAAAATAAAATACCGTCGGTCGATTTGACGGGGAAAAAATTCTTGTTTGAATTTATTTGAAAAAAAAGAAATTAATTAAATCCTTTTTTTGTGTTCTTTTATTCTAAATAAAACGCCTGGTTTTCGTGAATTGTAATAAACTAACGGCAAAGGATCTTTTTATTACTTTCTTTCTCGCAACCGTACACACCGTAAATTTAAGCACTTGTTTGGATTTTACGGGCATTTTTTTTTTTGGAAAAAAATTTCATATCAAGAAATAACGCACTTAGCACTGAGAGTATATGACTCGGAAAAATAAATGCGTAAGAATATCAACTAGAAATTGAGTTAAAATATATATAAATTCGCCGCAAACTCTTAAACTTAATGAAAGAGAAACATTGTAAATGAGTTAAAGAGCTTTAGGACTAAAATTGTAAGAGTAAAATGCAATTAAATCCCTAAACAATAAGAGAATAAATTTGAAAGAGAATTTCTTTAAGATGTATACTTTTTTTAAATAGTTTCTTATTATGACATTTCGAAAAAAAATATTAAATTATTTAAAAGTAAGAAAAAAAAATTTGTTTCATATATATATTTTCAGAACTATTAATAATAACTCTTGAATAATTAGTTTAATTGTGTATGCTTCTCCAATCAGCTGTTATTTGTATACATTCCGTTATTTTTGTTATCCTCTTCTCAGTCAACTACTCTCATAAAAGTTTCTTTTAAAACTCTCTTTATTCTTTGTTTCATACACTTTCATTATGGCCAGTTGTCTCTCTTCCTCTTTTCTTATAAGCAGTATAGTTATCTCGTTTTGTCTATAATTATTTGTGCCTCGTTGTTGTGATATATGCGGCAATAACAAAAACAAACCATAAAACTTGACGGCAAACACGTGTGTGCGTAATAAAATGCCATCAATTCACTCTGCCATAATAAAAGAGAATTATATGAATGTAAAATAAAACACATGCACGGACGTGAATGCATTTTTATATCATGGCCTTGTAGAGCATTGAGAGAATGTTAAGAATCCAATCGGATAGAGAGTTGCAGAAAGAGAGAGAGAGAGAAGGAAAGAGAGCTACGTATAGAAAAGGGAGAGTATATATATGCGTTCCCGTATGTGTCTCAATGAGTGTCTATAATCAAAAATGAAATATACGCAAAACAAAACATCATTAACCTTTGCAGCAGAGAGCTCTATGCACTTGTTTACATTTGCTAGAAAATGCTGTTCAAGACGATGAGGATGATAATGATGATGATGATGATAATGATAATGACGTTAATGTTAATAATGACGATGTTTTTGACTATTGATGACTTGTGTGTGACAATATGATGGCTTCGAATTCTGTACTGCATTTATAAGAGAGAACTAAGAGCTTTTTTTTCCTACTATTTGAGTGTTGTAAGAATATTTTGTGCAAGATTGTGTATCAAAATTGACAATTGTAAACGCATTATGGCGGTTCTTTTCCTTAGCCTTGCACACACATCATTTTCACAGAGAGATTTTTGATGCAATAGTGTTAATAGTGCTTTTATACAATGGCATGGTGATGATGGTGGTGGTGGTGGTGATGGTAGTAGTAGTGCTAATAGTATAATTGTATTGTTGGTGTTAGTATGTGCTTTTGAAAATTACAGTAGTAGAGCAACAGTCAAAAGTTGGCAACACCTATTTTTCTTCATCATTTTTTCGCCGCTTAATATAATTGTAGATTTCTTTTTTTAACGTTCCTTCGTTTGTTGTTGTTGGTGTTGTTGGTGTTTCTGCTTCTTGAAAATCCTCATAGTCTGATTTCTTGCAGGAAAATGTATTATATTGCGATCTTCGTTTTTGCTGTCAGTTGTTGGGGTAGTACTCTATATAAATATGTTATTGCTATTATACCTATTGTTGTTGTTGGTGTTGTTATTCCTTCTTTAAACATTTCACTCACCGTCGGTGAGTATTTACACTCTTCATAAGATATACACATCGTATCAAATCAACGTCGTAGACATTGGTTTCGGTTTCTACAACTACTACTGCTACTTTTATAGATGGAGAGCTTTGCATTCGTTTGTTATTGTTGTTAGTGTAGTGTGTTGCTTACTATATATTCTTTACGTACAAATCTACTACTAAGAGGTGGTGCAATATTTTACCTTAGTGTTGTTGCTATTGCTGTTGACGTTGACGTCAACTTAAACCAACAATTTTTAGCTTTCGCATACAACAACATAAAGCACAACATATGCATGCATACATATATACTCATACAAAGCACATTGATATAAACATATACACACATTTATTTCTACCATGACCGACGATGACGACTACTACTTGTGAATGTTGTATATCTTGTCGTCGTCTTCATCTTTGCTGTCGCTTTCGTCGTTTTCCATTTGATAAATTGCGTTTATAAGAAAGAGATGAATTGTCATGTACACTCCTTCATTCGTCGTCGTCGTCGTTGTCGTTGTTGTCGTAGTCGTTGTTCTTGTCGTTTATTATTGCTGTTGCTGTTTTTGGCGGCTGTCTATGGCCCATCCATCCATTCCAAGATTTCGAGCTTCGACGTTTTTAAGCAGACGTTTGCGATTTTTTCATTTTTCATTTTCTATTTCTTTTTTTTTTTGTTTATTTTTGTTTTTTTGGTAACTCAAGTAAGGAGGAGAGCGACATACATAATGCGAATGCTGCGTTTTGAAGTCTCGTCTCTTACAGCCCGGCATGGGTATATGTGTGTTATTCGGGCTTGTGTGGGCTCCCATTGTAAATCATAATGTGCATATACATCTATAAACATGTGTGTGTGTGTGTGTATGTTTTTGTGTGCCCATGCTAATGTTCTCTCATTCGTTTTGCACTTCAATGTGTGTGCAAAAGTTCTCCAATATTTTTTGAGTAACTGTCCGTTGTTGGTTTCATTTCAGATCATTTCAGAGTTTTAAGTTTTCATTGCCGAGTGGGTTTTTTTTTGTTGCTTTTTTCTTCTCGTCATATTTTGTGTTGTAGCAGAAAATTCATTGTCGCGCGCGCATGATATAAAGAAAAATTTCTTTTTCTTACACCACTAGCAGCAGTATACTGCTGTACTACACACACATATATATATACATTCGAGCGCATATAACTACAACTACTACCACCTTCTGGGATTGGAAGTTTTCCAAATGCAATTTTCTTTCATATCCGTGCACACACGCACACTTCGACATACATATTTTTTCACTTAAAACTTTGTTATATTTTGTTGTTGCACTTGGTTGGTATATTTTTCCTCATTTGCCACACGATAGTAAGACATTTTTCTCTCCACCCACTTTTTTCTCTTTTTTTTTTGTTTTCTTTTTTTTTGTTTTTTTGTACATTTGATTAGTTTTTTCAACATTTTTTTTCTCTGCCTTCGTTTGTGTGTATTTTTTTCTTTTTGATTATATTTTTCCTTAGAGTGCATTTTTTTTTTTGTAAGTTTTTTTTAAGTTTTATTAAAACTTTCTTGTTGCTGTTGTCGTTGTTGTTATTGTCGGTGCTGTGTTATTGTTGTTGTTGTTGTTGTTGCTTTCTTTTTATTGTATGGATGGCTTCATTGTCCTTTCATAAGAAAACTTTATCAAATTTTAAATTGTGTTTCTCTTCGTTAGCCTTCACTGACTTCACTTCCCCTGCCTACATCTCTTGTGCACTTTGTGCAGCTGGATGTATAAAATGTATCTATGGGTGTGTGTGTGTGTGTGTGTGTCTGTTTATATATATATTTATATATATTTGTGTAGATAGATGTGTCTGTGCCTTACTTGTGCTCTATTGCGTCCTTGTCTTGTCTTGGCTTTTATTGGAATTTAATTTATTAGTTATTCATGAAATTCCAATTTAATGAAGAACTGTTGTATTCACACAGTGTGACTGCTTGCTTTTGCATGCATATCATTTTCATGTGTTAAATTTTAATAAAATGAAAAGATATGCAAATGTGTGCGTGTACATTTGTATAGATGGATTTGTCTGTGAGTGCGTGTGCGTGTGTGTGTGTGTGTGGGAGGAGATTTCATTTTGTATATATACATTTTAATATTTATTTGATTATTTAATTTTTAACACAAAAGAATTTTTGCAAATACAACATATGCATGAATGTTTAAATTATTAAAGGAATAAAAAATAAAAAAAATTAAAAAACATTTTTTTTTTATATAAAAATCGAATACGTTATCGAGTTTTCTAAATACTACAGTACTTAGTATTTAGATGAATAAAATACTTTAGAAATTAAAGCTAATAACGTCGACTACTTACTAATAAACATAAGCAAAACAGCTTCAAGGAGGAATTCGAATATAGGTAAAGGGTCTTCTTTAACCCTTACTTAAACCTACCGTCAAGTACAGTTCTAAGCACAATCCCTTAAAATTTTTAATCGGTATCGCGCCGGCTAAAGTTGATTATAAATTTTTTTTCTTTAAACTTTGTGCTTCAAACTCTGATAGTAAATGATTCGGCAAAATATCTTTCTATAGGAAAGTCTTGTGCGTGAATTTGACTTGAAACACTTGAAAATTAAAATATTTATAAGTAATTTTCTATAAAATGTTTTTCTCTCTTAATTCAAACACTTAAAAATTGTGTCCAATTAAAGTGTTTCCAACAACACAACAACAGCTATATACGGTTACTGTTGATATTCTCCGCTTGGCTTTCTTTGTTTTTTTATATATAAAACTCTGTATCTATTAAAGAAAAGTTAAAGTTCTTTGATGGGGTATATCGGAAGTTCGCTCTAACTGATTCCATTGCTTGTAATAAAATTCATCAAATCGTTCAAGTTTTACTCATTCCTGATGATCCTAACTTATTCTTATGTTGGGAATAAATATCAATATAAACCAATATCAAATTTTATAGTTAAACACTTCAAATCAGTCTTATATCGATAGCTGCTATTTGCTATACTGAGTGAGATTTACAATTCAATATCATAACACATACAAGCTAAGCAAACCACCTTTTTGGCACGGAAATCCATTGCAAAGACGATATGAAATCTACCTCGTGTATGGATTAATATAAATACACGATACACAGAGAGATGCTCTATTAAGAAAGACAAAAAACAAGTTTTTTTTAAGGATTATAAGGACTTAAACAAAATATTATTATAAGATTATATTAATTATAAAGAGTAATGAGCCGTACAAAAGTAATTAATTTATAAAAACTTTATACTGACGGAAGTGTGTGTAATACACATTCACGATATTGTTGCGATGCTAATAAACGAAAAAGTACTGTAAATGAATGCGAAAGGAACTGAAAAATCTGTTTAAAATTAAAAACAAGTTAGATAACCCTCTAAATTATTTACGAGATATTAGCTTGTTTTTCATAGTTAAGGAGATGTTGTTTTAATAGCATAACATTGAGTATTAATTTTGCCTTGAAATAGATTTTTAAATTTCAATTCACTACAATTTTTTTCATTTTCAATAGCATTTCATAAATGCAATTGGCCAAATAGTCTTAGCGTTACCAACTCTGGGGCGGGTGGACTATTTATTGACTATAAATACTTTAAAGTCAAATCTTCCCGGAATAAGTTTCAAAAATCTGTACTTAAAACTATAAATCGCTTCAAATTTTTCAGAACAAATTTTTTTTTTTCAATGTTTTGAGATCCTTCTACGATAGGTAGCTGAGAGAAGATAGATTAACTGAAGGAGATATTTTATATAAAGTTTCGAACTTTTTTCTTAATAGATGGTTTTTTGGATCTTCTATAACATGTGAGAAGACATTGATTAACTAAAAGAGATATTTTGATTACTGACCCATCCTGAAATGTTTCGAAAAGACCTCCCGTATCAAATGAATTCTTGTTGAGAGGTTACACCCTAATGTCTTATCTGTTGATTTCTTACTTCTCTAATACACTAGATACAGATGACTTTAAAAGGAGTTTACATTCAAATAAAATCATTTTCAAGTAAAAAACGGTCACCGTCATTCAGGTGATCTTTGATTAACTATGAGGCTCCAAATACTCAACATTCACAAAAATAATCAATATTTTTCAAATTTCCTACGCATTCATACCCCTACCTATAAGAATTCGTATATTAGGTGATTATTTTCTTTTTTAGTTTCACTTTTTTGTACCAAATACTATGCTAAGACTGACAAGTTCAAGATATTTCGAGAGAACGTGCCCGTTTTCTATTTTTTTCTGATTTATTTTTTTTTTTGTTAAATAATTTATTTTTCTTCCGACGCCTCCTTTTAAATCATATTCTGTAAATTTATTTACAAACACGCATATGGATAATAAATAATAATTTATTTCTTAAATTTATATATCTGTATATATTTGTATGTATATATATTTATAAGTATGTGTATATGCAAAATATATATATGATATATTTTTAATAGCTCCCTCGAATATTATCCTCTTACTTTTTCTTTTCAAAAAAAAAAAAAAAAAAAAAAATTGTTCTCATTAAGTTTCACATTTTAATACGGAATTAATTATTCAGGGTAAAAGTTAGGTCACATTCAGCCTAATTAAAGGTATACAGTGCTTACATTAATATATATTCTACGAGAGTATAATTTTTCCAAATACCATGGAAAACCTTTTTGCATAATCTATAGGCGCTTTAACGACTCATATCTTTCAATATGTGTGATGAAAGGAATTTTATTTCTGAGCCTTGCTTATCATTTAAGAAAGGAAATATCGCTAAAAGGTTTTCTATCAATATTTCTGCGATTGATTCTAATTTTTGATACTCAAACTCAAGAGCAACACAGCATATGAAAGAGCAAATGTTTACGTCTCTAAAGAGTAACTAAGGTTGACTTTCTTTTGATTGCGCTACAAGCAAAAGCTTCAAAGCCTGCATAAAAAGCAAATATATTTGTTTTGTTCAAAGGATCCTAAAGCGATTTAGATTTGGATCTCAGAATATATCTATTCATCCAAACGAATTGATGAATCCATCTAACGGATATTTCGTCTGTATCTACCAGAATAAAATAAACATCAACGTAAGATTGCTTTAGATAAATTCAAATAACTTTCAAAAATTCATGGATTTTCACGAAGTAGAATAAACGACGAATAATGAAATTTTCTATAGAAAAGTTTACTTTCTCTTGGACGTCTCAACTACACATTAAAAGTATACAAATTGAGGTAGAAAATCTGTAAAATATAGAAGCGAGGTAGATAATTTAATAAAATATAGAAGCGAGGTAGATAATCCAGAAAATGAGTTCTAGTTAATGAATGCAACGTGAAATAATATGAAATGTCAGGAGCTATATAGGCACAAGTTAAAGACATGCTCAAAACATTTGAATTTTAATCTCATCCAGAACTTAATAATGTAACATTCGCTTTATGATTGCAAATCTCTCTTATTTGTTCATGGTCAACAATCATCAGAGAATTTCACTTATTATAAGAATCAAATCCGTTACAGTCCGAAAATGAAAAAAAATTGCTTTCGGCTTTCGTCACCATTCTTTTTAAAGCAAATAAAATTTGTTGTTCTTATTACAACGATATTTCTTGTCATTATTCCGGGTTTCTAGATCGTGTCTATTGAAAAGTGTACGACTGATCTAAAATTCGTTTCTTTTCTTATGTAACTGTGGTTACTAAGATTAATGTTTTCAATTGATAAGATGATTTTTGCCCGTTTCGGGCACACTACCAGAATATCTACTCTATTCATCTATGTGCCAAACAAAACAAACAAAAAATGTTTATATAGATTTTGTATGTTTGTGTGTTTTCTCTTAGTGATGGATTTTGTGCCAAAAGTGATTTTAAAAAAATCACTAAACAAATCTTTACATTTTAAGATTTCATAATTAGCCGATAAAATTTTAAGCCAAGTGTGTGATAATTATTATCTCAAAAAGGCAATGGCAGCCTTTGGCGGCTACTAAAAAAAAGCTTAAGCTTTTCCTTAGCTAAGTGTGTATGTGTATGTTCTTCGAATCCAATTTTTTTTTGCATTCTGATATAATTATAGAACAGAACTCTCTTCTTTCAAGAACATTAAACAACTATTTACCCTTATCTTCCTTATTTACGCTTAATACTTTTTAATTTTATTCGATATATTCTCTTTTTAGTTTTTATCATCATCTTATAATATTAATATATTTGTAGCTGAGAGTAAATTTGTTTTTATTGTTTTGCTAAAAAAATGTTTGTTTCTAAATGAAAAATTTTTTTTTTTTAATTATAATTTTTTTCAATATTTTAACGCAAAGTTAACAACAAAATTCAATGGATTTTAAATTTTACCAAAAAAACTCTTCTCCAACAACATCGCATACATATATATAAAATATATGCCATTAAATCTCTCTATTCATGTTAGTAAGTGAACGAACGAACGTGTCTGGGTGTGTTTGTATGCGTGTGTGTGTATGCGTGTGTGCGTGTTTGAATTTTCTAGTGTGGCACCCTTTAGCGGCAATTAATCAAATTTTCTAACTAAAAGGACTTTTCACAATAAAGTTACGGGAGGGAAAAAACAAAAAACAAAAAAAAAAAATGAAAGCAAAACACACATACCCACACACATTCTCTCTCATAGAACGCAACAACCAATTGTATATGAATTTGCGCCGAAAACTGTAGAATATTTAAAAATATTGATTTATTGATGAGTGAGCGAGTGAATGAATGACGAGAATGACGGCGGCGGCGGCTACAGTGATGATGATAATGTTCTCCTTGTTGTGCTGTGTATAGATGCAAATAACAACACATGAATTTTAAATTCAATATTTATGACGTTCGGTCACAAATAGATTATGTATGGGATTAAACAAAAAAAAAAAAAAAGGAAAAAAATTTTTGAAAAATATTTTTATTTAATTGAAAATTAAAAATGAATTTCTATTAGAGAGGAGAGAACAACAAGTTTTTCAAATCAAGTTATAAACAATATATGAGAAAGTCATGTAAGCCTAATTCTTTTTTTTTTTAATTTTTTTTATTTTTTTTTTTTTGCCAAAATAAAAAGCAATTTTTCATTAACTACGTAAAATTTTTTGTTGTTGTACTACTGTTGTTTTGCCGTCGCTAAAACATTTGTTTGTGTTTTGCTATTGAAAAAGTTCCATAACACATACATAGACAGACTACTATGTGTTGTTGCTGTTATTGCTACTAGAGCTGTAAATGTGTGAGGTTGCACGTTTAGTTAGCCAACAATCCTAGAGCAGCAGAGTTTTGCGATGAGTGCAACAGCAACAGCAAGAGCAAGAGCAACGGCAACGGCATCGGCAATAAAAGCAACAACAACTATATACGTATGAGTGGTAGTGAAAAATTGCTTCAAAATATGTGTTAACCGCTTTTTTAAACTAACATTCATAGTTGTTGGTCGTCGTCGTTGTCGTTGTCGTCGTAGTATATATGTGTTTATACGAGCATACGCAAATACATACGCGCTTGGACTTGCATACTCTTACTTACATATACAAGGACTCTTGGTTTTTAGTTAAGTCTACGGTTTTCATCTACACATCTATGGGCCAAACAATTCAAAAAAAAAAAAAAAAAAAGAGAGTTTATATAGATTTTGTAGGTTTGTGTGTTTTCTGTTAGTGGTCGACTCTGTGCCAAGAGTGATTTATGTTGAGAAATTTGTTTTGATGTTTTTTTTTCCAATTTTTTTTCCTTCTTATTAATTATGATTGATTTTATTGTTGTTGCCTTTTTTTTCTCAAAAAAATTACCAAAAATGATTTGTGGATTTTTAATTATTTTGTTAAAATATTTCTCAAAGACGCGTTCGCGCTAGGTTTTTAGTATTTATTTCTTGTCGTATTGTTTTCTTATTTTTTATAACTCATTAACGGGTTTGCTGTTGTTAAAAGACTTTAACAACAAATCCTCCGAGCGGTGCAGCAGTTGCACCACATCGTAGTAGAAGAAATTGCAAAATTTATAAATTTTGAAGGCGTTACCTTTTGTCATTAAATTTGTGGAAGCTAGAGAAAAGAAATCAACACTAGCAACAACAACAACAACAACATATTACAAAAACAACAATGTGACTAGAAGAAAGAAAGCACAACAAAAAAAAAAAAAAGAAATTGTGTAGATTTTATAAATGTATGATCGTTTGTGTTTACTGCGCATCTAAAAAGAAAAATGAGTATGAGAAAAATTATACGAAAATACTCTACTATGACAGTATGTACGTGTATGTATGCTTTTGTGAGTTTGTATAGAGATTTCTATGCTATTTACAACAATATGACTGACATAGAGAACTTTAAAGCTTAGCTGCACACAAAGAGTAAGGAATTCTCGCCTTAACTAAAAAGGCTTGGATAGGAAAAGAAGGTGGAGGAGAAGCAGACAAGTACAAGAAAAACACCTGAAAATTGTTATCGTATTCATTATATGAATAGATATGTTTGTATATGCCTGCCTGCCTGCCTGCTTGCTTGCCTATACATGAGCAATAGGAGCAACCCAAACCCACCCACCTGAGCGCAATATTTGCCTCCCAACCCATTTTCTTAAGAGTTACCACCATTATATACCACAACCTAGACAAATGTAACGACTGTTTTCTCTACTGCTACCACTATGATTACGTTTACTTGCTTGCTTGCTAGTGTGCTTTTGCCGTTGTTGTTGCAGTTTGTGCTTTTGACTGAAAACCAAAACTGATGCAAACTGCCACTCACTCAAGCGAATATAACAAATGGGGATTGGTTTTTGCCATTTCTGTTTGTTGTTGTTGTTGTTGTTGTTGCCACTGCTGCTTCATATACACAATTCGCATCCGTATAGTATAGTATAGCTAGCTAGCTAGCTAGCTAGCCATCCATCCATCCATCCGTACACATGGTTCACTTTGTGTGCACACAACACAAACAACACAATCTTTCAAAGCAGCAAAGCAAATTTTGTGAACCCATAAGCCGTCTCATTTCAGCTAAAGCCAAATAAATTTCAAATGTTCATTCAACACATACACTTAATATAATCACTCATACATACGAACATACAATGTATGCTGGTGGCTGACTATCGTATATGTTTTGAATGACTTTACTTGAGAGCTGACTTGACTTGACTCACTCACTAACAAAACTACAGTAATAAAAACAAACACATACAACTTCTCATTCTCATTCGCATCCTCATCATTATCATCGTCATCATCATCATCATCATCATCATTATCATGGTTATTATCGAGAACAAATCTCTAAAAAATGAAAATAAGAAAAACAAAAAGGAAAATAAAACTAGAATTAAAGAGCTAAATACTTGCTCTTAAGGTTTCGAGATTCTCTTAAAATTTTTAATTTATTTTATTACATTTTAAGTTATCCTATGTGCTCTTAAAAAAATGTATAAATTTTTTAATTGATTTAAATGAATTTTAATTTTTTATTAAACATTTAAATAATTTTTTGTAATTAACTCAACAATAGTGAACTTTTGAGAAACACTCTCTCTCGCTTTCTCTCTCTCTCTCCCTCTCTCTCTATAAAGTTCTCTTGTAACGAAGAAGAGTTTTATAGAAATGTTCGCCTTCTAATAATCTCTTTTAATATTTTTCTCTTTCTCTCAGCTGTTAGTTTGAATGAGTTTCATTCGTTTCGTTTTGTGTAGCAAGCAAGACATGCAGAGACATGCGCTAGTGTTTGTTATTTTGTGCAACCATCTCTTTCAAACATTTTATTGTTGATATATTACAAATCAGTTAGTTTTCCTTGTCTGGTATTAAGAAAATTTATATACATTGCTTTGCGATGCAAACACACACGTTTAACCGTTTATTTAATGGCACAATTGTTGCTTTGCCTTTTTTCGCTTTACCTTCCTGCCTACCTATCTACCCAATATAGTGTCGTATAAAACATCTAGAGCACAGCCATCTATACACACAACGAACGAGTATTTTTTCATATTCACAGGCAAGCAGGCAGGCAGGCAAACACACACAAATCCAAACGTACGCAGCTAGAGTACGCGATTATAAACATTCTCACACATACACGAGTAAATTATGTGTGTGTGTTGGGCTATTATTTACCCCCGCCAAGTTTAGTTTTCGAATTGATTGACAAGCCCAGTGTGTATTTGCCTTCGAAACGCGTACGACGTGCTGTGCTGTGTAGAAGTAGACAACAAATCATAAAAAACATAAAAAAGAAAAAGAGAGAAAAAAAGAAGAAAAATTGCTATTATTATCATTTCAGTTCACCTTACAAAACCAAAACAAAATAACGCAAATATTTTACGCTCGGAAGAAAGTAAAGAAAACGTCTATAAAAATCGCCACGCAAGACAAGTGTATTTTTTCTGTTTCACTCGGTGCGCTTATAATACGTACGGTTGCGAGAAAATTTATTTTATTTATGAAACGCATTCATATGAAATATTAAAAAAAAAAATTAATTTTATTTAAAAAATTATTTAGTAAAAAGCATATAATAATTTTTTTAATCTTTTTTTTTTTTTTTTGGATAACAAAATAGTAAGAGTTTAATTGTGTGATAAATTGTTTTTAGTTACAATAACGGCGGTATTAGTTGTGTTTATTTCGTTGCCACACGGTTAGAAGGAGTACAAGGTGTAAACAGTAAGTGCGTGTATGTAGATGCGCGTGCATTTGTATATGGCGCATTGGAGAGATTTGTACAAAACGGTTGTAGCAGCAGCAACATCCATCCATCCACCATCATCATCATTATCGTTGTCATTATCATCATCGTAATATCGTAATCGTCATCATCACCGTCAGCAACAACAATAGCGGTAGTAACTGGCAACAAATGCAACAACGATAACAACAACAGTAACAATATTAACACAAGAGTGCAGACATGCGGATGGATGGTTGCTTTGATAAACGACTTTAGCCATTTGGCCAGTCGTCAGTTAGCCCGCAACTATTTCGAAAATAATGATTTACACAGCGCTTGTTATTAGTTGGTGTCGTTAACACATATATATAGAATACGGTTTAACGGTCGTACGTTACGTTAACGGTCAATTGATTAATCAACATCGCACACTTTACTACAAAACGTTCTCTTCACCGCAACAATACAACAATAAAAGTAAAATATTCGTCTAAAATATTAAGAAAAGTGCAAAGCCGTCGGTTCTTCTATTTTGTTTTTTTTTTTGTTTTTTTGTCGTTTAATTTCGTCGATACATAATAGAAAATCGCGCGCGTTTTTCTTTTCATTCGTGAACGGCTTTTATGATCTTGTGTTGTTTACCTAAGTAGAGTGAGTTTGACAGTTTTAATGATTGATTATATCACTGCTATGCGGAAAGCAGCATGTGATGCAAATGTTAGATGTGGTGTTGTTTTTTCATTACTTACGTTAGTTGTTGTTTCCCTTTATAAATGCTCTACGGTATACAAATGAAGAAAATCTCTAAACATTCTTTTGTTGTTGTTTGTTCATCGCTTTATCCAAATTTAGAGAAACTGTGATAAAATGTAATGTAATATATATAAAATACACACAAGAATAGGACGAATGCCTCTAAACTTGCAACATTTGTATACGATATATAATTAAATCAACAACCACTACAACAACAATAGCAGTAGCAGCAGCAACATTGCAACAACAACTACTACTTAAGAAGAAATTGAACATTTTGGAAGAAAGAAAGGCCCGAACATGGAATTATGACAACGACTTCATTTTGAATCTTTTTTCTCTACATTAAAAAAGAAAAAGATAAATGAAATTATAACAACAACTACAACAACAACAACAACAATAATAACATCAAAAAAGTATACTTAATAGAAAAAAACAGTAACAAAAATTGTATACGATTTTCTTATAAAAAAAAAAAAAATAAAATTTAAAGAACAACACAAACTTATCCAAGACTTGAAATTTTCAATATTTTTTTATTTTATAAAAATCATAAAAAAATATATACAAAAATTAAAATAAAAAATATAATAAAATAAAAAAAAAACATATGTGCCTAAATTAATAAAGTAAATTTTAAATATAAATATTAAAAAAATAAAAAGAAAATTTGTGAAAAAGTCATTGAAAGTTTTCCAAACCATAAAAAGTGTGTAAAGAAACAGTGATTTTTTTTGTCAAAATTCAAAACATTTATTCATTAAAAAAGCGAAGGAAAGAAAATTTTTTAAAATTCTCAAACTACGGTCCAAACTACACTTCAATTCGTCAATTGAGTG
Organism: Glossina brevipalpis; assembly: GCA_000671755.1. NCBI lineage: Eukaryota > Metazoa > Arthropoda > Insecta > Diptera > Glossinidae > Glossina > Glossina brevipalpis. The sequence continues at coordinate 1,167,152 of KK351060.1, forward strand.
TAGTTTTCAATAAAAGTGGCACAAATTGGGTTGGACATCGCTCCTAGAGCATTAATGGCTCAACCTAGGGTAAGTACTTAAATTATAAATAAATTTTTAAAATTAAGTTAAAATTCTCTTCTTCTCTTGTTGTTGTTCGATATCTCGATATATGATAAAGCAGTTGTTGTCGTTATATGTGTTTAAACCAGAAGCTAACAATTTAAAGATAAAGATAAGAGAAGAAAAGTGGCATGAAAGCGACGGCAATTTGTTTTAAGAGGAATCTTTTTAATTCTTATTTCAAAAAAAATAAATTTGATATCGATATCGCTTGGCTTTGGCTTCTTTGAGGTTTCATTGTATGTAAATAGATTCGAAGGTAACCGTTGGTCCGTTTACATTACGATGATGATTTAATTTAATATTACGATATAAGACAATTATCACAAGTTGTGTGTGTCCATCCCTCGTTCCGGAAATCCATAAATCTAAGATACTCGGTGGTAGGAGGTTGAATACAAATTTTCCAAATATGTGACCTTAAGATACAAATTTTTAAAGTTCTGTGAGTTTCAGTGTTCATTCTATACTGTGTTCAGGGTAAGTCAAAGGGGAATGTTCTGTGAATTTTGATATTAAGAGATGTTGTGCTTCCTACGGTTTCTATTGTATTCGGGCTGGGGTTAAATATTTTCATAGCAGTTATCTCCACAATTTTTTTTTTTTTTTGAAAATTTTTATGTTTAGTTTTTTCAAAAATACATTATAAAAATACATTATATCTGATCAGGTTTGTTAATAATCAATATCTGTCCGTCCACTCATTAGCTAGTTCTTTACATTATATCTGGTCAGGTTTGTTAATAGTCAAGGTCTGTCCGTCCACACAATAGCTAGTTCCTTCCATATTATTTATCTATTAATGGTAGATAAATCGAATGTTGTTTTTTTTCGTTGTATTTATATATAAAAGAAATTTAAATTTTTAATAATTTATGATATAAAAGCAGTAACTTCTCCCTTTTAACGATTTCTTTTTCTTCAGTTTTATTGCTTATCAATCAATCTTTACAAAAGTAATTGAAATATTTTTCTCTTAAAATTTTGTCTTTATTTCCATTAAGAATTAAAACGTTAACTAATTGCAACCCGTTGTTACATTTTCCGATTTTTAAAAATTCATCAATTAATGATGAATTGATAAAAAAAAATCTTTAGCCTCCTTTTTTTTATCTGAGATCTAAAATCATTTCAAAAAATCTTTCAAGTCTTTTTGTAAAATATTTAGTTTTTCTTAACGATGAAAATATTGCGTTAGTTTTCGAGTTTAAAGTTGGTTTAGTTTCGAATTTACTGCTGATGATATGATGATATTTGATTTTCTGATTTAAAAAAGTTATTGTCAGGACACGGAACCATTTTACGTTTAATTGAATGATCAAATTAATGGATAGACGAATGGACAGATGGACAAAAACAGATGAAATTAAATCATGAATTTTATAGATTTATCAGTTCATTTTTCTAAAGCATGATGTTATGAGAGAAGCTATTTTCCTAAACATTTTGCTTGACTTGCTTGGTTAGCAGTCTTAAAAAAAAAGGTTCGCGAATCCTGTTTGGTTCTTCGCTTTTGTTTTATATATTATGAGATTTGAATTAAAAATTTTTTGATAGAATTTCAAATTAGGAAAAAATCGAATTGAACTCGCGTTCGTAGAGTATTGCTTTTTGATAAGGATTCGAAAATGAGTTATACTTAGAGAGTTGAGAGTTATCGTAGGGAATAACTGCCTTATAAAAGCAATTTGTAATTATTAAATATTTTACTTAAAAACAAAGAAACTGAAGGGAAAAAAATCTTAAGAAGAAAAAACTTACGAATTAAATTTAGTTTTGAAGAAAACTTTTATAATAAAGGAAAGGAAGGTAAAGACCTTTTAAGGCTGACAAATGTGCATTGTAGTCCTTTTTGAACAGCAGCTATACATTTGACGAAATCAAAACCAATCCCACTTCCATTTTACTTAATGAATTATTGCAACTTAGGTAGTTTTTCTTTTGGAAAGTCAAGAGTTTTTCATTTGAGAGAATTTTTAATTTTTTTTACAAAATTCCCCCGCATTCAAAATTATCTTCCTCATCTTATTTTAATTGTTAGATTAATAATAATGGACCCAAATTTGTTTAACAATTCGTAACTTTGAAGCTCTTAATTGATATTTAATGGAATTTCTGCCGCATATTTCTTTCAAATTTTACATTACAAAGCAACAAAATTTTTTTTAAAACGCATTAAGCGTTAGTGTTTCAATTGAGACATATCGGCGAAGCATTTGAAAAGAATTTTATATTTTTTTTAAAAGAAAACTTCAAGTAATTTGGTTTTTTTCTTTGTTAAAGGTGGATTTATCGCTTTCAATCAAAAGTGTCTTTCAAGTGAAATTAGTAGCGCGATATTCAATATTCCAAAGAGTCATTAAACAAAGTACCTCTCATCCAATTTGCATTTTATCTTCGATTGAAGTTATGTTTTATGTTATGTTTTCTAAAATAATTTGATAAAATAAGATTAAAATATTTCAGGCGTCGGATTTGTATTTTTTTTTATATTACAATTAAACAACCAAGCAAGTTATATAATGTATCCAATTGAAAGTATTTTCAACATGAGTAACTTTAGATCGAATTTGATAACAGTTTTTTTTATGTCATAGCAAATTAAAATTTTTTTTTTAAATTCCAAAGTATTACCCTTGGAAGGGTTGCTAAATAAAGTTATTTTAAATTCTCAGTTCTAGATTTCACCGGCTGTTTAGCGAGACAGTTTCTGATTACTTCTAAAATCGATCTATACAAGAGAACAGACAGATAGAGAAATGTTACACAAAAAATGTATGGTTCTCCGGAAAATAAAAATTTCTTTAAATTCCAAACTGTTATCGGCCTGTAGTTGAAAGGATTGCTAAACAAATTTATTGTAACTTTTCACCTAGACAGTTTCTGATTACTTCTAAAATCGATCGAGGACAGACAATTAGAGTAGAAAAATGTTAAAGAAAAATTTTTTATAGCAGCAGGGTGTTCTTTGGCAAGTTTTGCTTCCTAATTTTTGGCGGCCACATTGATATAAAACAAATTTTTCTAGAATATATTTTCAGACGAATTATTTATGAGAAAATATTCATTTAAAAAAAAGTATTCAATTAGAAATTTTCTCCTCTTATGCATGGGTTATGAAATCTTTTTGTTAACAAATATTAAAGAATAATATTCGTATTGTTGCTAAAGTTCTTTTATATAATTATTCTATTCCATATAATTATTAATCATTGCCGCAATTTATTGTTACGACGAAAAGTTAAAAGTGAGAAGAACTCAAAACGTAATGGAAAACGAATTGAAAATGTTATTACAATTTTGGAAAGCAATCCATTCACCTTTAATTTAGTTTCGCCGAAAAGCAATAAATACCCTACGATTTTCGTCTACATCCACCTACAATTCTGTCTTCTTACGCGATACCACTGCGGGCCAATGAAATGTTGTTGTCTCTATGTTCAAATTCCGTCGTCAGATTTACCTCTGCGAGTTTTAAGCAAGAATTCTTAAAATCTTCATAGGTACAGGACACGATGCTAGCTGAGAAAAGCAACAGTAAATATAAAATAAAAATTTAAAAATTAAAAAAGTTTGTCCTAAAAAAAAATTACTAAGCATAGTGCGACACCTTTTAACAATGATTTCTAGGCATGAATGCTTTGAATGCTTTTTAAAAAGCGGAAGAGAAAGAGGAACAGTTTCGAATTAGCTCGAATTACGATAAATTAACTGTTAGGCTAAAACTTATTCATACATATGCAACCTATCTAGAATTTTTTTGTAATGCACTACATTCTCATAGATGCACTAAACCGTCGTATAGTTCGGAATACGGAATACGGAATACCTGACGATAGCTCTCCACAAGGATGATACTTACTCGCTTTTAAATATTGGATGTAAAAAGCCTAAATCTATATCATTGTACTCTATTCTTAACATATTCTGAAGAGTAGTAGAATTTTACAAAATAAAAGAACTAAAAATTCGCTAAAAAAAACGAAAGGATTCGTTTATGTTATTTTAAATTGTGATTCATGAGAAAAACAAAAAATGGCAACACCGCAGACTTTCTCTAGAGACATTTTTAGCTTAAGGTGGCTCTGCGGTATAACTGGTACAAGTTTCAATTAAAAAAAGAACTGGATGCTTTTGCCTTCAGCTAGTGAATCACGTAAGATTTTTTTTAAAGAAAGATTGGAGTGTTTTTGAAAGAAAAAGTTCAACTTTCAACCAAACACGTTATTTAGAATAACTTAACAACTATATTTTGCGTGATTTATGAAATTTTGGACCAAAAAAGACGATGTTTTTGTATCAAAAAAAATATTTAGAAATAATTTTTAAAAAATATTCTACAGGATTGAGTAGAGAATGTTGCTTTAAAGAACAAAATATTTGGAATAATGTATCAAAAATATTTTACGGAATTCATTAGAGATTATCGCTGTTCAAAAACTATTGTAAAAAAACTTCGAATAATGCTGTCTTCCATTTTCAAAAATCGTGTTCCAAGAAAAACACTTCTAAAGTTTTGGAAAGCGTTATAGACAAGTTTTCTTATTAAAAAAGTCTGCTCTAGTATGATCAAGTATTTCTTCTCAATCTCTTTCCTCCATGATTATAGGATCGAAAGTGCTATTCTTGCTGCATCTGTCGAAAGTAGAATTGTACGTTTTACACTTTGCGTGAAGCGAAATGACAAAGAAAGAATTTTAAAAATTTACATTTCTAGAGCCGTAATCGAGTTCAAAAATCTTATTTGTAAACTCTTTGCTCTTAGCTTCTTACCTTATCCTATGGTTGTCTCAAAAATCTTGCAGTAACATATTTTTGTTTTGCAACGCTTTTAAACGGACTAAATTAGTTTTTATTGTCGTCGAGAAGTTGGAAATCAACAGCTTAGACATTAATCTGTAACTTCCCAACCGAAATTCGTTTTTTCCGTAGGCAATCTTTTCGCTTAAGCGCTTAAGGAGAAGAGCTGAAATTTCAAGGAAATATCAAGGATTTGATGCGGCTGAATTTTTTTCTACTTATTCCTGAAAATTTAAAGCATCTATTCAGTCCAGAGGATTATTCCAGAAGATTCAACGCATATATTCAGTCCAGAAGTTTCAATGCATCTATTCAGCCCAGAAGATTCAAAGCATCTATTCAGCCCATAAAAAAATCACAGTAATGCCCATAAGTTAAAGCGCCTCTTTCCTGCAGTATGGGTATAGTCTCTTTCCTTTAAATTCATAGAACTTTTTTTTTTTTTTATATATTAAATATCGTAGAAAAAAATGGAAGCTCTCAAGAAAAAAAAACCGTCGGCTTTTCAGTCACTGTTTAAAAATAAATTTAACTATTTAGAATGAAATTTCCGCTGCTCCGAAGTGAGCTGATTTTGTTAGTGTTTAAACGGAACGGAACCCAAATTTTATTGGATAATGAAAAAAAGCTTTTTATGACTAACAAATTATATATCTTGGATGTCCAAATATCTGACATACGATTAACAATATAACCTTTGCTGTTCATACTTATATTTTTTCCAAAAACAATTTAATATAATGCCTGGAAAGTATCGAATATCTTTTTTGAAATTCTCTGCTGTTTCTAACTTCTTTAAAAAGCTTGCAAGCACATACAAAGAGTCCAACTGTGTGAAGTTGCATGGAACAATCTGACCAGTCAGTTTTTTTGCCAATAACTCTGTGATTGATTTCATTAACTGCGTTATTTAGTTCCTTGTAGAAGTTTGTTCATATCGAGCTTTTTTTATTCAAAAAATCTTTGAAATTATTTTACGATATCGGACACTTTAACCATAATATTCTGAATATTCGTTTCAGATAACCTATGGAATCCATATATATACATATATATGATAGACAAGTTGAATTCTTAGCTAATGTAGATAAATTCTTTTAATTTTTCCTCTGTGAAGATGCATCTACATGATGTCCTTTCAGAATTTCATATCGAAAGCCGGAAATTGACGCATGTATACGGTTTTGATTATTGACACAAATCTCGATAATGAAATTCTCTGAATCTCTTAATCTTAACTAAGAAACTGAAACAAATAGAAGAGACGAAATTTTCAAAATAATTTTATTTTGTATTTTAACACGCCTTTTAACTTCAATGTGCCCTCATTTCAAAATAATATCGTTCAGATGAAACACAATAACTTTGTTCAAGTGATGAATTGCAATATTATTCGAATGATAATCTAAATGAAAGACATAAAAGAGTTCGAACTGTATCTTTTGAATTGAATTGATTTTTCAAACGAATAAATCGTCGGGAAATAGTTTGAGTTGCCGTTAGTGGTTGGTAAACGTATATATAGCTATCAGCACGTCATGTTCAATGCTACAGCATTTTGTATGCTTTGCCGATAAATTCGATATGATCCTAAGCATCTGTCGTGCGCTTATCTAGAAAGAAATACTATTATTTATGTATCGAATGTTATGTAATAAGATGTTAAAATTATTTCAATAAAAAAGATTTAACTGTCAATACTTTGTTAATTACTAACTGTTAGCCAACGGTCAGTTTCATGTAAATATTTTTTTTTCTTTTTTCACTGTGCTACTCTCAGTACCATAAAATAATTCATATTAATTTTATTATTTCTTTTGTATTAAGCATAAATAGGTAGCTCTTCAAGATATGCTCTAGCGTATACACTTAATTAACGTCGGCTTCTTGGTCAATTTATTTGTGTCTGTCCCTACGTACTTTTACTTGTCATCTCTTGTTGGAACGCTTATACAGAAAGTAAGATAGAGATAAGAATAGGTTTGTTTGTTTGTTTACTTAGCGTCATCTTCCTGGCCGATTTATTTGTATCTGTCCCTATGTCCTTTTACTTGTTACCTTTTGTTGGAAAGCTTATACAGAAAGTAAAGTAGGGATAAGAATAGTTTTTTTTGTTTCTTTACTTAGCGTCAGCTTCGTGGCCGATTTATTTGTGTCTGTCCCTATGTCCTTTTTACTTATTACCTTTTGTTGGAGCGTTTATATGGAAAGTAGAATGATGATAAGAATAAGTTTGTTTGCTTGTTATGAGTTCTTAGACGATTTGTTCGTATCTGTCCTTACGTCCCTTTACTTCTTATCCCTTGTTGGAATGCTTATATAGAAAATAAAATACTGATAAGTATAGATTTGTTACCTAAAAATACTTTTGAATTGATATTAAAAATCAGATTTGAAACTGTCTGTAGTCTGTGTCAGGAAAGGACGGAAGATGGGTATCCAAGATTCTTCCTGAAATCTATATAACTTTTTGACTTTGCTTTAGTTCGTTTATTAATGTCAGGCTAATGCTCAACTGTATTGAGTGGTAGTAAAAATTTAAGCCGCAAATGGTTAGTGCTTTACAGTTATTGTGCAATCTAACATAAAATGCGGTTTTTCGTTTATAAGCAAATTTTATTTTTTTAATTTTTTTTTTTTTTTTTTCAGTATTTCAATAAAAATATATTACGTTAGTGGATGTTTGTTACTTTTATTAATTTGTTTATTTGTTTATTATAGGCCAGAGTAAAAAACAAAAAAAAAAAAAACAGAAAATACACAACCAATGCTCTTGTTCCATATATATATATAGGCATACATAGTCGCACACAATGTGTGGTCAGTTAAATTAAACCTTGTATGGATATTTTAGGTTATGTTTGTGTGATATTAATTTTTCTTTTTTTTTGTTGTTGTTCTCGCTATGAAAGCTGTGTGTGTTTGTGTGTGCATAGAGTTGTGTGTTATTTTGTTGTCTGCATACTGTTGATTGTTATTATTTTAATTTTTCGGGTTAACCGCAGTGTAATTTGTGTTATGTGTCGGTGAGCGAAAATATTTATTTATTGGCATGAAAAGAAATTCTGTTTCTCTCTTACAGTTTTTATTTAATAAATGTACAAAAAAAATAAAAAATAAAAAAAAAAATAAAATAAAAAAAATATGTTTTAAAATCAACTTTAAAATTTTTGCATATATTTAATTCAATGCAAGGCAGGCAACAGTCAGTAGTAGTTATGCGAAGCCAGTCCGCCCCATATACTGCCTGGTTCACTGACTGCGTTCCTAAGCTAATGTGAGCATTGCGTGTACCCGAACGACAGACATACAATGTAAACTTCTATACACTGAGTCGTCGTCTCTTCTTAAGTTCTTAACTTGAAAATAATTGCATTTTCATATTAAAAAAAAAAAATATAAATAAAAATAAACCTAAAAAAAAAAAAGAAAAAGGAGTATATTTTTGAACGCTTTGTTTTCATTTCGCAAGAGTGTCCAATAATAACATTGTGTGGCATGTGCTGTAAATAAAAGTCTTTAACTAAATTACTTTATTTTTTTTTTCTCATTTAAAATTTGACTTCAACTGTTTTTCTTCCTTTTAGTTTCATCTCATTCGGTGTAGTGTTTATTGCCACACATTTACAGTTTAACCTATAATTTGGACTTTCTTCTTATTTGTCTCTTGGAAAAATTACTGTTGTCTTAGGGTTATTTAGAAAACTTCCGGGTTTTGAATATAAAATTATAATTTCAATTATACTAATAATAAAAATTTCTTTAAAAGTTCTTTAAACCGCAAATTAAGAGCGTCAACCATAGGCTTTAAAAGAAATGCGACATTAGCAGCCGCAAAGAAATAATCATTTAGATAAGTTACCGTTGCACGCCGCTGCCTATTTATATTAAATGTAGTCTCAACACGCAATTTATTTATATTTTGAGTTTTTTTTTTATTATTTTTTTTTTTTATTATTATTATTACATGCAGCCGATATTTTGTAATAACAAAATGATGGCGTTAAATAATTTAATGAAAAACAATAGCTTGCATGAAATATTATTTTTGTTTTATATTTTTTATTTTTTATATAAATTTTTTTTTTTAAGAAAACAAGCAAAAAAGCTAAACTTGATTGAAAACGAATATTTTATGCCTTTTCTGTAGGATCGAATTTACAGTTTATTGTTGGTTGAGCGAAATAATAAAAAAAAGAAATGTTTCTCTTTTTGTGTGACATTTCAGATTTAAATTGAAGCGAAAGCACAGCTTCCTTGAATGTACATAAATTTAAAGATTTTCTTTAATGTTATTAGCAAAATTTAAAGAAAACTCCTTAACTTATATAAAGACTTTCGTTATGAGTACATATCCTCGAGCTCTATTCTTTTGACCTGAGAAATCTTTCGATCGTGCGGCGGCAAAGACAAAGTTCATCACTAAGATTAGTTTTTTTTTGAAAAGTTTTCCATTCAGTTCCAATATATTTACATTATTCCTTCCACTTCTCTCTCTATTCTATTTACTTCAATTAAACTTAGACCCTACACGCCTTTGTAGATATTTTTGCTAAATCTACCACAATGAAGTTTGATTCCAAGTAAGCTGACTTGCTAGGAACCTACTTAGGTAGATCTTGCAAATTCCCACGGTTAACAAATAGATGTCATCCCTGACAAGAATCCATATTATTTTTGAAAAGCGTCGATCTTTAAACGACGGCTTTCAAAATTTCATGTTATTTCGATGATTTCTTTATGTGTGACGGACATCTCAATGGCTATACTTTTGTTATATTTAAAATAATGTCGGTACATTCTGTGTTGATTAAATATCCTTTTTTGATAGGAAAAAAGATCTTTTGAACTCACCATCAGCTTGAAAAGGACAGCTCTTGACTATGGTATTTTTTTTTAACAAGAAAAAAGATCTTTCGAACTCAGTATTAACTTGAAGAGGGAAATTCTTAAGTATCGTATGTTTTTTGGAGATGAGAAAATATCTTTTCATCTCACCATTGGCTTGAAAATGGCAACTCTAGACTATAGCGTCTTCTTTCATAGCAAAAAAGATCTTTCAAACTTATTATAAATTTACAAATGGCACTCTGGAGTACAGTACGAGCACTGATGATGGACGCCCAAAGAAAAAAAAGAGACAAAATTCCTGAAAATTATTCTCGATAATTCAAAAAATAAGTTCGTCAGATAACAGGTCGATAGTTGAAAATTTTACGAATCGATTTCGAATTGCTACCAGACTTAACAAATTTGACTTCTTCTAGTTACTACAATCTGTTTCGAAAGCTTGAATGGAATAAATAATTATTTTATAGGAGAAACGGAAATGAATTGGAAGGGTCTTCTATAAAAAAGATACCGAAATGTACGAAAAGTGATGGGTTTTGTAGTGATTGTATTACTCTTGATAGAGATTATTTTGAAAGAGAAATATTGTTTTCTTCACGTAGTTTTGAGCTTTTATTTTTAATCTAACATTTTTTTTGTAATATATAATTATTAAGTTTAAAATTCCGTTTGAAATTTTCCATACATTTCGTATAATGCTGTTATGTTATAAATGAAATTTGTTTTAGATTAATTAATGATAACCACTGCGATTTCGCTGGTTACGGTAAATATTATATTAAAAAAAAAAAAAAAGAAAACGATTCGCGTTATCTCAACGTCTACAATTTTTCTTCTTTTCTTTAATAAGCAAAACTTTTGCAAATATTTGACGCGCGTGCTACAATTTTAATTTATTTTTCTTAATCAAAATATATTTTTAGATTATAACAGACTCGTTTATAATATAAATTAACCTGCACAAGTTGAACAAGTTCGGCTGTGAATAAGCTTGATTGGGAACAAGCTTGGCTAGGAAGAAACTCGGATAGGAATAAGCTCGGATAAGAACAAGCTTGGCTAGGAATAAGCTTCACTAGGAACAAGCTCGGGTAGGAATAAGTTCGGTTGGGAACAAGCTTGGTATAGAACAAGCTTGGCTAGGCTAACGAGTTCGGCTGGGCTCAAGATCGGCTAGAAACAAGCTCGGATAGGAATAAGCTCGAATAGAAACAAGCTTGGTTGGGAACAAGCTTGACTAGGAACAAGCTTGGCTAGAAACAAGCTTGGATAGGGACAAGCTCAGGTAGGAAATCTAGCAAAATGTGTAGTCTTGAATGCTTTTCACTACAGCGTATGTTAGAAATACGATGGACCGGCCAATCTAATGTAGACCGTAGCCCTTGATTTTGTTCAAAATGAATCATGTGCGGTACTTAAGTTTACGTACGACCTCAAATTACAAATTTGACTCCGGAAGTACTTTGAGTCTATTACTTGATTTTAATATTATGATGAATTATTGAATTATTGTCCCGTACTAAGGGGTGATATTCCACATCCAACTATCTTTTGCTTTGTGTACGCTAAGTCCTTTAAGACTCGAATAATCCTTTAAAAGTCTACGGAATACGTTAAATTAGATTTATATGCGAGGTCTACGCAAATTGAAAGTTTCTTTAATATGCTAAAAAAGTTATTCTTTTAATCAATTATCAAAATTATATATAAATTATCTGGATTTCGGTTGTTTTTGTTTTGTTAAAGCAAATGTCTCTGGTTGGGTTTATGCCGCCTATCGCTACTTTCTTACCGACGCGTCATGAAAATGTGTTAGTAATGCAAGTATGTGAAAGTATAAAGTTCACGTTTCTGTACACCTCTCTGGAAAAGGTCGTTTTCTTAATTTTTATTTCTTGTCTCTACTAGAGTGGGAAAGCTGCTTCATGCCTGAAGTCGGGAAAGCTGCGTATCGCTACTTTCTTACTATCGCTAGGTCTTGCAAATGTGTTATTAATGTTCTGAATCTTTTAAAGAAGAGGTTCACTTTCTAAATCTTTACTTATCATCTCCGACTAACAGTTTTACATAAGAAGTGAGGAATAATTTTTCTTCAAGTTTATCGTAAAAAAACTTATCAATTATTCCATTCATCGGTAAAGGATCTAAAGTCAATTTTGTCTTTCTCGTTTCTGAAACTCAGTGATACGCATTGGAGATGCAAATGAATGTTTTTTCGTTTCTGAAACTCAGTGATAAGCATTGGAGACGTGATGAAATGCATATAAGTTGGTCTGTCTTATAGTTGCGTAAACTCTCTAAAGCTGCTTCTCCATTTGATCTTTATATTTTTAATATAGTAAAAGCTGAAATTAAGAGAATTGAATTAATTTTTATTCTTTTTCCCTAGAGTTTAATACAAATATATATCGGGAGTATGTAAATACTTTTGTAAAGGCTGCCTAAAACTAATTCATTGATACTCTGTGTATGTATGGAGAATAAATGAGATTCTTCTTCTTCTTTTTCTTCTTGATGCACAAGCGGTATGCGATTGTCTTTCTATTTATTTCATAATTCAACCTACGTTGACACAGAGTATCTTTACATAAAAGTTAAACGCAATGAATGTGAATAAAAGTAGGCTCTCAACTAACGCCAAAAAAAGATATGAAAGCATTGAATAATGTGATACAAGTCTAATGTGTTGTCTTATTCGGAATTCGCTTATATTTCAAGCAGATACTGATACAAATTAGTTAAAGCCTTTTAAAGCCAGACTTCATTTTGAAGTAAAGTCCAACAATTTCTTAAGCATTTTAATATAAACACATTGAATGGCTGCTATTCAATTGAAAATTGAAGTAAGATATGAAAGGTGCTGCTTATGCGGTGCATTTTATTAAACACATATATATATATATATATACGGCTGGAGCTCTAAACTCCTTATTCATAAACACACAACGACTCCTCAAGTTGCCTTCATTGTCCCGTTCATTGCATGGTTGGTCAGGAAAGGAAATTCTCATGTACTTGCAAATCCTACGTGCGCGCTTATAATTCATGTAAATCAATTATTAAATTGCCTGGAAATGCTATATATACCTCGCATTAATTAACTTAAACTCAAATATTCTGAATAATGTGTTAAGAAGAACGCTTAATGAATAGATTTGTATCTGAACATTATTCCTTTAGTTTCTCAATGTTTTTAAAAACTTGAAACATTTTAAAAAAATCTATTTCGCACAGGCATGAAACAAAAAAAAAAATTATGTAGAAACGGAAAGGCAAACAAACTTGAGAGTGTGACTCACTTTAAAAATATCTAAACACATTTATTTAAATACACATACACACACATATATATATATAGAGGAGTGTTTATCATTAAGCAGAAAAGAGCTTAAAGAAAAAAACAAAAGAAGAAAAATACTCCAGAAAAGAAACAAAAAACGCCCTTAGTTTTCAAAAAAAAAAAAAAAAAAAAAACAGAGAATTTCAAACTAATTAAGAAAAAATATTGTTAACAATTAATTTTGATTTAAATTTTGATTAAACAGAAAAATGATACGACTACGTTGTTGTTGTAGTACAAAACAGCACATATGGGGTTATGTTGGTGTTGCGCTTATTATATAAAGGAAAAAAAAAGAGAAAAAAATTTAAAAAATTTCCATTAAGACAAACAAACTAATCGATATTTTACTGTTGTAGTGTTGTTACTATAGTATGGTGAACAAAAAAAAAAATATATATGTTCTCTCAGCCTCAAACAAATGACCCCAAAAACCTTAAAATAGTGTGTTGATATTTAACACACTATCTAAGCTTTATGCATATTTTTCAACCACATAAGCACTTACACACACATATACCTACATACATATCTATATATATATATATGCAAGAAGGAGATTAGAGGTCTGTTGTCTGGTTGGTCGTATAAATGCCTACATTTTATATATACTTCTCTCTCTATGTATATATATTTGGGTGCACATATGCATTGTGGTATAACCAAAAAGAAAGTATACATTGAGCTAAACGTATGCTATAAAAAAATTGTAAAAACTATCCGGGAATTGCGAATGTCATGTGGACTTGAAATGTGATAATCGGATTTTTTGTTTATTTACTTATATAGAAATAAATTAAAAAAAAAAAGATTTGGTAATCGATTGATCCAAATTGTTTTTGGTGAACTATTGATTTTGAAATTATAGAATAATATTTCTTACCTTTTACATTAAAGTAATTTAAGTTGAAGGTCTTTAAAGATCTTTAAAAATGAACTGGACGGCACATCTAAACTAGTAATATCGTATATCTTATCTTTGATAAAAATTCACGACTACAGGGTTGTTAGCCATTTAGATGACTTGTATGTTGTAGTTACTCTTTCCACTTTAAAACTTTGTATCTATGTAACACTAATACCTATGTCTTTAATACTTTATAGTTATTTAATAAAATGAAAATTGAAAATGAAGATCGTAATCTTATTGCATCGACTAATAAGTAAAATAACAGTACTGCAGCTACTTACACCCAAAATATTAGGTGGTTCTGAATTGATATAAATCGACGGAAGCTCGAATAGTTCCGGCAAAATTTGATTTAAATTCTTATTTACTATATCATAAGTTCAATACATTCAAAGACACGCACATGGACAGAAAGACTTGTATATACTCGGCTTAAAATATATTTATATACCATTCATGGGTTTCTGAATTGTTATATATTGTCAGATCATTACTTTACATACATTAAAAGACAGACAAATGGATAGACGAACCTGTATGTACTCACCTTAGAAGATATTTGCAGATCATTCACGATTTCTGAATTGACATAAGTCGCCAGAATGTGAACGGTAATTCGATATAAAATCTTATCTCTAAGGCTACTATCATAACTTTGATTTAAAGGCATACAGTTGGACGGACAGACTTGTACTCACTCTAATAGATTTTTTGCAGACTATTCACTGTTGTTGCTTATAGGATGATAAACTTTGTATTATATGTAGGTGTAAGTGAAAAAGGGGGAAGAATTTTTAGGCGAACAAATGTTGCGTATAACCTTTAAAAGCAAATTGTTGCTTTGTTGTAGTTATTTTATTCCCTTGTTTTCTGTTGTTGCAATTTGTGTGGTTATGTAACTAATATCTATATACATATACAAATACACACACACACACACACATACACACACACCCCCCCACTGCATATATACATATACATATATACTTATATATATACATATATATATGTTTATATATATGTATATATATATATATGTATGTATATTTACTGCATATATATAAGCACATAAGTATGTATGTATGTACGCATGTATTTGTGCATATATGTATGTGTTTATGTATATATACATATATTGATACACATACGTACTGCAACTTATACATACCTACGTCTGGTGTCTGTGTTGGCGCATATTTAATGGATATATACTCGATATTGGCCTACAGGAGTTTCACCTAAATCTCTTACCGAAAAAGTGTAACAAAGAAAAAAACCCAAAAAATAGAAAAAAATAGGAAAAGGTTTTATTTCAACCAGTCATTGAACACAAAAATTTGCATAACAAAACAAAAACAAAAAATCCGGTATGCTAAGCTTCGCTCTATATATGTATTTATCTCTATACGTATACCTAATGTATATAGCAAGTTACGATGATGCAATTCTATCATACAAATAGACAGACAGGCAAACGTACAGATGGACAGACCTAAAGTGCAACAATAAAACTACGCAAACATCCGCAGACGACCTAAAAATTGCTTTAAATGCCTACAACACAAATATTCCATAGAATCTGTACTTTTTTTTTTATTCTTTCTTTTATTACGCTTTATTTTTGTTAGTGTTGTTATTGTTGTTGTTGTTGTTGTTCTAATAGTTAAAATTCTCTGATTCTATGTGCAAGTGTGAGTTCACATATGCTGCTATACACTCTGTTTTGAAATAACAAATCTAACAAAATTCGCATTGTCACTAGAAATTAAAGTGTATATGTGTATGTGTGCGCATGTATACACGCGTAGAAATGGACATACATTTTTGATACACACAAACCTATAGAACTTTGTACATAGATACACATAATAGCAGCACATGGCACATGTATGACAGCCACAAAATTGCCAACAATTCGCAATATGGCTGCAGCAGCAAACTAAAATAAAACAATTCCATGCATTTGCAAACACCAAAAATTTTCCAAAATTCACAAAACAACAATAACAACCAATACCTACATACATTCAAACACATATTTATATACTTGCTACATATGTATATATATATGTATAGATATATATATGTGTTTGTGTGTATTTATGTATTTATTTATTTTCACAGCTACTGATATTTCAAGTTCACATGTTAGAATTATTTGCAGCATTTTGTTGATATTTATGAGTTAAAAAGAGGGAGTTTTTTTTGTTGTTATTTTATTAGATCGTTTGTGTTTGCCTTCATAGTGTTGTTGTGTTGTTGGGCAAAGAAGAGGAAAAATTAAAGCAAAAAAAAAAAAAGAAGAAAAACGGCATGCAAATATGTAAAATATGTTTTATGTTTCACAAACACCACTGCATCCCATCATATCATACAAATAATGTGCGTTATGTGTGACCATGCAACACTTTGTTATTGTTACGATATGCATATCAGTGCTTATATATCTTCAGCATATATCCACAATTGCACAATATATACATGTGCATATATACACATAATATGTATATATATATATATATATGTTATATATATATGTACACGCACATTCATACATATATTTATAATGAAAAGAAAGAAATTACACACAAAAAAGCTTTGTTTGTGGATTTTTATTCAGATGAAAGTGATTGCATGAGTTATGACTGAAGGGAAATATGTATCTTACATATACACACACACACACCGCCACACAAAGTCTATAAAAACAAATTTTAAACTTTTTTTTCTTTTTTTCATTCTACCGTTTGTGCGATTGCAATGTAAACTATAAATTTTACAAAAGCATTTGCATGAAATTCTTTGTTTTGCACAAATATTTTCTTTTATCAGTTTTAACTCAGTTGCACATTTCAAAAAACTTGAAAAAATGATTTATAATTTGAATCTTGCAACATATTGTTGTAGTACATTTGCTACAAAAAAAAGACAACATGTTACTGAAACATGACAACATTTAATAATCAGCGCCATAGCAAGACTAAGCATTTTAGTTGCAGCAACAAGTTGCTAATTCGAAGTTAAAATGAAAACATGTTGTGAAATCATAATAAAAACGTAATATATCAATTTTATATGAATGTATATGTAAACACATATGTATATATATATATTTGACTATTAGATGATTTATATGCAATATTTTTTACATATTTACATCGATATAAACAAATAATAAGTTAAGTTGTATATATATATATATTTATATATATACATATATATGGGTTTGTCGTATTTTCAAGGAATGTTTTCATTCTGAAAACATGTTGCAGAATTTTTCGTAAACAATTTAAACTAATATCATATAATTACTTTCACGTACAAATATACTACATTCACAAATTTAAATAATAGACGTACATACGGGAAGTTGTAATACTTTTACTTTGAATGCCTGAAGAGTGTTGTGTGCATATTTATATAAAATATTCATACGCTCTTTTCCGAACTTTTATAATTAAGTATTCTTCTGTATTTGCCATGAAAGCAAATATAAAGAGTGTCTCAATAAGAGTGCACTATTTCCTTTAGAAAGATTTGTGATATTTTTATCGCATTGTAAAATAGACATGGATATAATAATATAATATAATATAATAGTATGGAATAAAATATCGAGCAATTGGCCCCAGCGGCTTATCATTAAATTTTTTATGATTTTTTGCCAGAGATGCGGTTCACCCATGGCGCGTTGAATCTTGGCCTTAAGCTCAAAAATTGTTGCTGGTTTCCTGGTGAAACCACATGCCGTCAAGTTTCCTACCGTCCAGCCGATGTCACAAGAATTCCGTTATCGTATATCCGTTTGAATGTCGTTCATAGTTACTGAAATTGTGACCTTAGTTTCAGAAAAGGAAAGCCCAATTGCTAAAACCGCTCGATCACCTTACGGATCGCGTGAAGATTTTCTGAAAAGGTTTTCTGACAGGTTTGTTTATTTGCGAAGCCATTCGAAGGGAAATCCGCTACTTCGGTGAATATGTTTTCTTTTTCGAAAAATTGGCCGTCATTTGTGTTTGACCACTCTTGGAATTGTTGACGCATTAGATGCACCTTTTCGACCCAAAATTCCATGAAGTTTATGAGCGGTCTCAACGTAACTTCTTTCCCTATTTTTGTAATATGACTTTTCACTATTATAACGCGTTCTTCTTTGGCGTAGCGCTCCATTCCCAATAGTTGGAACAATTATAGATGACAGCTGTTAAATTTCAAAGTTGTTACTTACATGACAAAAAATGACATAATATTTAAATAGTGCGTTCTTAGAGAGACACTCTTTAGTCACCTGTCAAGCAAATAAACAAATTCCGCGCTTTACACAGAAGATAGATTTCTGATAAAACCATTCAAATCGGAACTAACTATAAATTTGCTTTTTTAAATACGAACATATGCTACATAGTTAAAATATTCATCAGGAATGCCATGAAAGTCAGATATTCGATTACTATAACTATACTCGTTACTTTCTGTAAGTTTTGCTAAAACTTTCGGGCTGATAAAAATTGAGATAAATATTTACAACACGACAGAAAAATTTTAAAATCCAAAAATGAAAATCGTTTAAATCGGAATGAAAAATTGTTAACTGTTACCTGGATTAAGTATAGCTTTAAGCCTGGTTAATAAATGTTTAATAAAATGTCACAGAAGTGGTATGTAAATGGTGATGATCCGGCATCAAATACGATGTAACACTAAAGCCAGGATACATGATGCACGCTAAGCATGATATGATGTGCGCTAAGCATAATGTTTGATGGCTTTTAATACTTTTAAATGCCATAGAAAGTATGACCGAATCAGGAGGTGCGATCGTCGTTAGCATGTGTAGCATGTATAAAATTCGCTTTCATATCGAACATGATTTTCTTAGCTTCATTCCAAAACAAGTTTATTTACCCCTACTTTGATTTGTTTCCTAGAGTACCGTTAAAAATGACGTTTCTATTTACACCTTAGAAAAGTGTTTATTTAAAAAATAAATAGTTACAATATTATGTATATTAAATAATACAACAAAAAAAAAAAAAATTCTTTTTAAAATCTTTTACACGCACAACGCTACTCTAAGAAAATAAAAAAAGAAACCATCGCGTGTTTTCCTAATATATTATATAAAATGAATAACGACTACACCAGAAATTATAATAATAATAATAATAATAGTAACAAGCAAAACTTAAGCACAATATTTAACATCGACCTACCGTACGTACACATAAACGCACACAAACACACGTACAAAAAAATATACATATGTATTACATATACGTATATATATATATATATATATATATATATATTAAATGAAAAAAAAGAAGACTAAAAATAGAAAAAGTTATTAAAGATGGATGAAATGAGCTTAATAGTAGAAAAGCACGTAAATATCGCTTAACAACATTTTATATATTATGTGTAGTACAGTAACTATTATAATATGTTCGCTCACCCACACATCCATAATAGCATATATATACATTGAATATATTTTTCTAAGTTCAGAACATATTTATATATATTTTCGCCTTCTCGTTATATGTTTATTACAATAATAATAAGACATTCAAGTAGAGTACCGTCTTACAGTATTGTTGACTTGGTTTATTTTATGCATGCTTGTGTGTGTTAGGGTTTGCTATTGTTATTGACGAAATGATAGTCATCGTCATTTGTTGTTATTATGTTTAATATGTATAACTATGTGAAATCGTAGAAAATCTGACAGTTGCCACACACAAACTTGTATTCACATATATATGTATATATGCATTCATACATATATACAAATATATTTACATCCATACATACATACATACATACATACATACATACATACATACATACACACACACACACACACACACACATATCTATCTATATATATATATATATATATATACACATACATCATACATCATACATCCATACATATACACACATATATATATATGTGTATATATACATTCATGTATTGTGTAAAAAGTTTTCTGTTATTTTTTGGCAACCTGGAGTGAAAAGAAACAAGAAAAACATAACCGTTGTATGCCTGTCAAAAACAGACGCAAAATCTTACAATCGTTCTACTTCTACCCCAACGGTTCTTTTCTGTTCTGTTTTCTTTTTTGCTTTTTTTCATATTTTTTATTGATTATGTTTTTCTATATTTAAATATGAAAATTATTATTAGGAAAATATTTAAAGAATTTACTTGATAGTTAGCCTGCTTTCTATATATATTTATGCATAAGAAGTAACATCACTTTTTAGAGACTAAGATGCTTGAATGATGATTAATCATAACATTATAGTATATAAAATTTTTCGATTGCAAAATCTTTCTATATTCATCTAGTACATATGCTTGCCCTCTATAGCAGACAGGGAGAACAGAAAATACAAAGTCCTTAGACTCAGAAATACTGAAGGCCAGCAAAATCTTTAAAATTGATCAATTTTGCTTTATTTACCTAATGTTTTAGCAGGGTAAGGTTCTGGATATAGCTTCAGTCTCTTCAAATACTTATCTGATTGAAACAAAACTGTTTCGAAATGCCACGATTCTACTTTTTCAATTATAGTAGACGTATGCAGGCGTATTTGCTTCAAAGTTCATGTTTAGAAATCGCCTAAATGTGAATTTAAGAATTTCAATAAAGAATAGAAATGATGAATGGATGAATACAATGGTGGAAGTGCGGAAGATTAATTAAATATTAGGCGGAGGAATATAACATAATATAGGTCAAGTCAAAAAGATTGAGAGGTATCTGGAAATAGATGGATAAGCGAACAGACGGATTGATGGACAGATTTATAGAAAAGTAAATCGACGTATGTACGAAATAGTATATAAACGAGTAGTCGAGTAATCCAATTAATAAACAAATAAGCGCTTAAAAGATGAGCTGAAGAACAATTGAGTAGACGGACTGACGGATAGATTTAAAGCAGAGATGGTATAAAAACAAGTAGACGAATAATCGAATAGATAAGCAGATAGATAGGCGGGGATGGGTATAGTTAGATCAAAGTACGATAAATGGATAATTATAAAAAAAATGTACAAGCGACCGGAAATCTCTCCAAATTGTTCAACTACTGTTGTGTATGTGTCTAACGTAATATAAGAAATAAGTTAAGCTTAAAGAATTCCTCCAATAGGCAGATTTGCTACTGAATAATTAGGCCTAATGAGAACTTTTTTGTAATGATGCACATTGGATACTCTAGTGGACATACAGAAAAACGAACAAAGATACTGGGCAGGTGAAAGCAACCGCGAGAATATAAATAAAAATGTGCGGCTCAATGCACGACTAAGAGTTTGCATAAGTAGATGATTACGGAATAAATAAGCAAAGGGATGAGATAAATAAGAAATAATATAGAAAGGAAGGGGATGACTAACTAGAGGCTAATTTAGTGCTATGTAGCCAGAGAAGAAAATTTTCTGTTTTTGCTTTTGTGAAGTAATACTCCCGCTTCGAAGTAAACAAAGTAAACTTTTCTCAGTTTAAAAATTTGATTTGATTGATTATGGTATCTACTACCAAGCTTGAGTACCGTCTCACTATCTCTCAAAAAATAAATGGAATGATATTGTGCTCTCGTAACAAAGCAGGCAAATATTATATTCTCATAATGAATGATATTTTGTTCTCATAACAGAGCACGCAAAACTTGGTTGCAAATTTTTCAATTCTTGACATTTCTGCTTAGTTACCATCTCTACAAGCGTCTGATTACTTAGTAGTAGTGGATCAAATATATTGACAAAACGAACTTTCATGATCCTTTTCAGTCAGATTTGTGTTGGCTTTTTATCGAACACTGATAATCGTTTTTTCTTTACCAATCGAATCGAATCGAATGCTATATTGTAGTATAAAGTGATAAACTTCCTTCAAGTTATCCAGCTTGCCAACGATTTTGTCCTTATCAAGTTCAAAGACTTATACTTGGACTTTGGAAAAGAAAACCTGCTATACACAATTCTTTAAACCCAATTTAAATTATGTAAAGTATCTGCTTATTAACTTTAGAATAATTATAACACTTTTAAGTGAAAGGAAAAACAAAAATTAAATATTTACGAAAATTTATTTTAAAGTAAAATCTGCATTAAGCCATATGTTGCTTAAGTAATTCGAAATTTAAATAGTTGGCATTAAATTTGAAAAAAAAAACAGTTAACAGTTAAGATTACCAACAAATACTTCACAGTAACTAGCTCTGGAAACGTTACCTTTTTTGCTAATGTATGTATGTATTGACAACTTCATATTTATCATATTGCATTTGCAGTATTTTGAAGAATTAAACGATTTCTTTAGCAACATGTTGCTAAACATGATTTCAAAGATTTATTAGTTTTTTTGGTAATAAATATTTTCTTTTTTTTTTTTTATTGTTTCCTTGAATGAGATGTTAACAACAAACGAAAGCATACAATAAAAATTATTAATAATTTTATTAAAAACATTGTTTTTTTTTCTCACAACTTTCATTCATTCACTTTTTCTGTACATTACTTGTACGTTTTATTTTATTTTTTTTTTTTAAGCTTTTCTATATTGTACGTTTAAATATGTCCGAAAATATTCCCACAATATATTGAATTTAAGCAATTACATTATCTACAGCAACAGCAACACCAAGAAGTAAAAAAAAAACAAAACAAAAAAAATTTAAGAGACTTTTACAAAATTCTTGTCACCCATATCAAATTTGTTTTGTGTTAAATGCGTGAGCGTGCGTATGTGAGTGGGTTGATGTATTTTTTTTTCTTTTTTTTTTGTTTTTTTTTTCAAAAGTACAACAAATCACAATAATAATAAGCTTGACCTTGTAATAACAGCCTTAACTTTATATTTAACGTTTCTTGCATACAAAATGAATTTAAATATTAAGAGAAAAAAAAATTAAAAAAAAAAAAAAAGAAAAATAAGAAACGAATATGCTATCATTGTTATTATTATTGCCGTAGTTGTAGTTGTTGTTGTTGTTGTTGTTGTTGTTGCTGTTAAAATTGTTGTATTTTAAAACTTCTTTAACGCCACTTTAACAACAAAATGCATAAACTTAAAAAAGCTAAACACCATCATATTACACTTACTTGACAATGACAACCACGTTCAGTTCAGAAAGCAAAAGAAAAAAAAAATGAAAAACATACCAACAACAAGTTTTTTTAATTTTGCCCTGTGTTCTTTTCTTTTTCAACACATCAACTATACTATAACAACAACGACAACAACAACAAGAAGAGCAACGACGACTACGCTGAAATGTAAGCAGAAAAAAGATGATTGTTAAGATTTTTATCATTACTTGTGGTATAAACAAAATTCAAAAACTTTAGTCTTCACACTGCATATATTTTAGAGAAAACGCCACTTTACTTACTACACATTGTTGTAGTAGTAGGTATGAAATGTTGCAGGTTGTGTATAAAGAGACCTCTTCTTCATTACTTTCGTTTATGTATGTTTGCCAGGGTTTAGATAAGTGTATATGCTGTACATATATATACATATATGTATATATGTATGTATTATATATATATACGTTCGTTTTTATGTATGTGTGTACGTATGTGCATATGTTTTGTTTGTATATGCATGAGTAATGTGGCAAAATGTATGAAAATACAATTTTTCTTTTTTATCGAATGCAGGTGTATGTATCTGTGAGTGTGTGTGTGTATGTGTGTGTGTGTGCGTGTATGTATTATGAGAAGAACACTTTTCATAGGGACTTTTATCAATTTCGAAAGATCTTTCTTTCTTTCTTACGTTTTTTTTTTGTGTTTCTTATATAAAAAAAAAAAAAAAAAAACAAAACACAAAATCACAGAGATTTCGAAGTAAAACATTAAGAAGAGTTTTGTTAAAGCAGCAACAAAAACAACAACATAAACAAACAAACAGCAAAGTGTAGAGAAGCAATTGACAGTTTGGTGTAAATGTCAAGTTGGCAAAGAGCTAATACTAACGAAAAAATGTGCGGGTTGCTTTTATTAATGAGGAAGAAAAATAAGAAGAAGAAGAAGACTAAGGCGACGTCAACGTCGACGACAATGACGATAATGATGGTGACAGTCATGATAATGATTATATTGTATGATGATTTAAGTAAGACAACAACTAACTTGTGTTGTATATAAGTGTTAATGATATAAATCTTTCTTTTATATATAATTTAAAAAAAAAAAAACAAAAAAATTTCCGCTTTTTTTTTCTTCTGTCTTTCATACGATTAGAGAGTTGACGCATATTAAATAATTTACTAAAAGGTTAATAACCCACACATAATAATGTTTGTTTCATTTCATTGAAAAAAAAAAAAAAAAATCGTACAAAACAAAGATCAAGAAGAAGAAGAATGGAGAAGAACAAAATAATCGCCATGTAAACTAAACCACCTGCACATTTGCTGTTGTTGTTTTTATTGTTGGGGCTGTAAGCTTTCATTTTCTCAAATATATATACAAAGAATGGTCTCAACATCAGAAAACGGAAGACTACTGAGAAAACCAAACTTTATAACCGATATAAATATATTGTATGTATAAATATATATATGTTTATGTATATACATATATATATATATATATATGTGTGTAAATGTATGTATATATATATAAATGTCTGTATGTAAACACATCCATTTATACATATGTATGAATAACAACAACACAAACTGAACCTGAACCGAACACATTTCATTGCTATTGTCTTACTTTAAAAACCTTTCCCAATCGTTCCAGCATGAGTAACAAATAAAATAATAACAACAACAAAAAGAAAAAGAAAAATGCAAAACAACAGTAAAAAATTGTCCTCCTGATACATACACCAGATTAGCAAAGACTTTAGCATTCACATGCACATGACGTTTAAACAAAAAAAAAAAAAAAAAAAAAAAAAAAAAAAAAAAAGCGAAAAACTTAAAGTGAACTGCATTGCCTAGGAAAAGCACTCACTGGTAGATATGTATATGTTGCACATACATATGTATTTATATTACACATATGTGTATGTATGTATATATGCATGTTTTTAGCTTTTAGTCGGTGGAAGGTTGTTGCAGCAGCAAGTTGTTTATTGTTCAAGTTTTGTGGGTTAAAGTCGCGTTTAATGTTTTCGGATTTTTCCTTCTCTCTTCACCTTGTTGTTGCTGGTGCTGTTGCTGCTGCTGCTGCTGCTGTTGCTGCTATTATTGTTGTTTTGTATTTTACTCCCCAGATATTTGTCATTTTGTTAAGGTTTTAGTCTTGAAATACCGCAGCTAATGGTTTGCTTTGCCGTTTTTCCTGTTGTTGCTCTTGTTGTTGTTCTTGTTGTTATTATTGTTGTTGTGCACTAAATGTGTATGATATTCTTTAAAAGATACTCTAGAAGCAGTTAAACTATAAAGTTGTTATGCTAATTTTTCTTTGGCACATAGAGATAGAGAGCACAACATTACATATACACATACATGTACACACCAGGAGTTGTGGGTATTATTGGGAAATTAGTAAAAAGAAAAATAGTGATGTGTGCTGTTAGATAGTGTGCCATGAAAAAAAAATAAAGAATAAAGAAAAAAATAAAAAAAATGAAAGCAGATTTCATTCCCAGTTGACAGGAAACAGGAAATGTAGAGTAATGAACGCGAGCGACAAAGAAAATGCAAAAAAAAAAGAAAAGCAAATTGGTTTAAGAATGAATTAATTTAATAAAAGCTATGCACACATTTGCGTATGTATGTACGTATGTATGTATGTATGTATGCATGTATGTATGTATGTATATGTACATATGCATGTATATATGCTTGCATATATGAATATGTATATGTATGTATATATGTGTGTGTATGTATGTATGTATGTATGGATGTATGTATATATGTATGTATGTATGTATGTACGTACGTACATACGGTGCCGCTAAGGCGGAAACTAATTCAGATTTACATCTTAGCATCTCTTGTTTGGTTATGTTCTTAACTGATTTCTTAATCAAAAATCAATTAATAACTTTTTTTTTCGTAAAATTGTCAATAGAATTTCTCATGGACTGTGTGCAGTTCGATGATCAGTCCCCGTCATATATGATTCTCTTTTTAACGGAATTATGTTATCCATTAAGCAATCAAAGTTGACACGTGGTGATATAATGCCGCAGATAACTAAAGGCATTGTATGTATGTCATTGAGGACACGTAGTTCCTTATTTTTTTTTTTTTTTTTGTTTTTTTCTCTTTGCTTTCCTTAATAAATTAACTTTAAACTAGAAGAGGGCAAACAACATCTCTTTATTTTCAGAGTCATTCAAATGATTTGTCAAGTGTTAAACAGCATATGTTATATAAAGCAAGTAAAGAACAGGTAGACGACAACGTCAGCAAGAATATTAATTAATCAAGGGGAAAAAAAACAACAACGCGAATATTGCACGTCATTAAAAGATAACTAGTTCCGTTTTCTACTTTTTCCAATAAAATCATAAAGCGTGGCCGTCGTCGTGGTCTTGTCATTAGGAGTTGGTGAAAGGCCTTCTTAAATTATGAATAATATGCAAGAAGCAAATATTGTCTCAATAAACAATAACTGTAGATACGGAAACTTAATCGATAATAGAAATAATCATTTATAACGTTTGTCACTTATTGGAAACTTCCCATTTAAATGCGAGTTTGATTCCCGAAGGCCCCCTCAATCAATCGTAATCGTTGCTCATATGGCGAGCGCCTCTTTTTAACAAACTATATGTGAAAATTGGGAAAATTAGGGCAAAGTTAAGCCAACAGCCAACAATTTATTAATTATTAATAAGGCTTAGAAGATATGACGGTATAAATTTTTGCATATAGGTGGAACTTTCCCATAAGGATGGAACAGATGGAACTTTCCCATACAGATGGAATTTTTCCATACAGATGGAACTTTTCTATACAGATGGGACTTTCCAGTACAGATGGAACAGATGGACTTTTTCCATACAGATGGAACTTTTCCATACAGATGGAACTTTTCTTTATAGGTGGAACTTTCCCATACAGATGGAAATTTTCCATACGGATGGAACTTTCCCATACAGACGGAGCAGATGGAAATTTCTATACAGATGGGACTTTCCAGTACAGATGGAACAGATGGAATTTTTCCATACAGATGGAACTTTTCCATACAGATGGAACTTTTCTATATCGGTGGAACTTTCCCATACAGGTGGAAATTTTCCATACGGATAGAACTTTCCCATACAGATGGAGCAGATGGAAATTTCCATACGGATGGGACTTTCCAGTACAGATGGAACAGATGGAGTTTTTCCATACAAATGGAACTTTTCCATACAGATGGGACTTTCTCATACAGATGGAAATATCTCATGCAGATGGAAATTTCCCAAACATACACAGATAAAAATTTTATTTTAGAATCGAAAAGACTTGTAATGATTGGTTTTAGTATTTTATAAAAACATCAGTTAAAAGAAACTAACATTGCACTGACGTGCAAAAAAATTGGGAAGAAGTAAAAAAGATCATTTTAATAAAAGAATTGTTTCTTTGAACTAAACACATAACAACAACTGCTGTTTGTTTTTTTTTTTTTAATTTTTTTTATCAATAATTTATAAATATAATGAATTATGCATGATTTTGATAAAGTAACGTAAATCGCTTTTTCAAATGCAATTCTTTAATGATATCTTTTCTTTTCTTTTTATTATCCTTTTAGTATGATGATGGCCTGCATGGCTATGGTATGGATTCGGGTGCTGCAGCAGCTGCCATGTATGATCCACATGTTGGTCATCGGCCGCCTGGATTACAAGGCCTACCTACACATCATTCACCACACATGACACACGCTGCTGCAGCGGCCACAGTTGGCATGCATGGCTATCATACTGCTGGTGCTGGTGGCCATGGTACACCTAGTCATGTATCACCGGTTGCTAATCATTTAATGGGTGGAATGCCCGAAGTACATAAACGTGATAAGGATGCTATATATGAGTAAGTGTAATAGTAATAATATACATATACAAATAATATATTTTACATATATATGGACACCCATACCTATATAGAAATAAGTGAATCAACTATTTAAACATAACTAAATAGTTTTAATAGAAACAAACATATAATCATTGCGTGAATATCATACGATAGTAGAAGCTCTTTTTCTCCTTTATTAAATGTTACGCTCGTGTGGCTTGCTGCTGCTGCTGCTGTTGTTGTCGTTAAGCAAACTTCCTTTTCCTTTCTTTCGTTTTGCACCTTCTAATTGTTTTACGTTCGTGAAGTTTTTTGTTTTTTATTTTTGTTTTGTTTTGTTTAGTGGGCGTTTTATACATTAAACGTTAAATTAAAGGTTTCAAAAAACGAAGAAATTGTTTAGAAATTTATTAGGGGTTCTGAGCTCATTTTTTGTGTTTTTCGATTTCTGTATATCGAATGAGAATGTATTGTTATAAAAGGGTGAGGTGCTAATTTGTTGTGTTCAGAATATTAATTGAAAGGAAATAAAAAGCATAACAAGCCATCAATCATTTTTAATATCAATCAACATTTGATTGGTTGTTGTTCATCATGATCATCATCAATAAATCGTCGGAAAAAATAATACAAAGAAAACAAATAATAAACCAAATACTGAACACATTCTGTAATAAAGTTTGAATTAAAAGTGTTTATAAAGTGTTAAGTATTTGTCAATTTTCTTCTTTTTTGACATATTAGTTGACATATTTTTGACATCATGCATTTAGTAGATTTTTCCTTAAATATGGAAACTGAATAAATACTTGAAGACGTTTTATTCACTATACCGGATCATATTCCAAATAACTAAGAAGAAAGTGTTTGAGAAACTTTTCTACATTAGTATTTTTTATTAATCACATAAGTGTAGAATTTTTCTTATTCTCTATTTCGATGTCATTTTTAAAAATTTATCACTGCTGCGTCTGGTAATTTATAACAAATCGGCTATAGTTAAGAATTTGTCCAGAAAATGTATCGTTTAAATCAAATCCTTTAAAAGATTTACCAGGCTACCGCAGCTTCCTCGTCTGTATGCCCAGACGTTACCGCACAACAGACTGCACCTACTATTGGTTCTCTAAACGTGCGGCATGACTTGGGAATAATATATTTATGGAGGCCTTCTTGATATTCGCCCAAGGTATGCATACACTACTTTCTCTACTAACGTCAGTCCCTTTCTCTACGTATAGTCTACCTAAATCGTCATTGTCGCCGTGTCTGCATGTGGAATAAACGTTGCAGGTCCCCTAATAATGAAAGATGGGGATAATACGGGCTTTAAAAAGTACGGCTTGGTATACGCCTATTCCTATTATTTTAGTTAGAATTATTACCTGATCAAGTTTAATTTTCAGATTATAAGCAATTACTGACGAATTTATAAAGAAAAATTTGGTTGGTTTTTAAATCAAACGCTTTATGATTAGAAAAAGTTTCTAAATAAATTTTCAAGTTTCCAAAATTTAATTTCAACAGGCAAGCAAATGAAAATTAATCTCGAAAGAGTTTCAGTTCAGATATTCTTTTAGATCAACAAGATATACCGAACGTTTAGTGAAGCACTTCGTTGCAATTACTGTTAGATCTTAGCTCTGGATTAACTAAAAAAAAAAAACAAGGTTTCAATTTAAAGCTTTAATTCTTTCACATTTTATACAGCATTCTTCGGCAAAAACGGTGCTGTTAGCGATTAAATCGTTCATTCATTAAAAGCTCGTACCAAAAAAGAGACAACAGGCCAAAGCATAGAAGCGGTTAAATTAAGTTGAACATTCGAAGCACCTCCAGACCAAATATAACTTATCGGGCCTTTGGCTTAGGTATCGGTTCGAAGAGTTTGTGATAAAATGTATCTGTTTGCGATATAAAATGTATCTGTTCAAAAGAAATCTATTTATAGTTTTCCCTAGCGCTCAGCAACATGTTGCTGGCACAAAAATTTACAAATTTATGTTTCTGTTTGGATAGAAAGTATTATTATTTCTTTTACAATTAAAACATTGTCGTTCGTGTTTTAATAAGTTTTTACCCTCAAAATATTATTTCGTTAAATCATAACTTTTATTATATTTTCATTTTAGAACATTTTTTTCGATTTCCGCTAATTAGTGACACATGTTCTTTTATGAGAATACATATATATAGATGTATATACATATATATATATACAGTATAGTACAGTTTTATGAGGCTTATGTTAGATTGTATTTAATAATAATTTTCTTGTTGCATGCATGGCAACTGCAGTTTATTAAATGATTTTCATTTTTATTGTCATAATCATAAAATTTAATTATTACGGAAGAATCCAATTGCAATAAAATGCAATATGTATGTATGTATGTTTGTATGTATGTATGTATGTATGTATGTGTGTGTGTGTGTGTGTGTGTGTGTGTGTGTGCAGTTAGTTGTCAGTCAGTCGAATGACTGATAGAGAATGTATTTTTGTTTTGAGCTGAATTGTGTTGTTGTTGTTGAAAGCATGGTGTACGACAAGAGAGATAACAGCATAATAATAACAGCAAATGACTTGGTCGAGCAATGTTTACGTACACGTATTGCAATAAGTGTTTAATTCTTTTAGTTTTATTGAAAACTTAACACCTTATGTGTACTAACTGAACTGTATGTTTGTCTGTTGTCTGTCGTCTGTTGTATCGTATTCGTATTTACCTTTACTAGACAAGCTATACGTTTTTTTTTTTATTTTTTCAACAGTCCATTGCCATAATATATCCATCGACATCGGTAAAAATATGTGCAACTATTGTTGTATGTGTATGCTTTTTATAGGCTTGAGGGATTATTACACTTTTGCCACTTGAATTTGAGACATCATAAAAAACAACATAATAAACATCGCACTTGTTGTTTTTATGTATATTCTTGAGCAGCAGTTGTGTTGTTATTCTAAATGTTCTAAAAGCGTGCACATACATGTATTTATTTACTTTTATTTTGTATTAACGAACTGTAGGCAGTAAACGTTTTTTTTCTTTCTTTTTTTTCGTTTTAAGGAAAGAAATATATTTATTTGTTTTTAAGTTCTTTAGGTTATTATATATATTATGTAAATATATACATGTTTATATATATATAGAGCACACGTCGTCGTCTCTAACGCTTTTTACTCCTTCATCACTAGCCTTAGTCATGCAGCTTGTTAAGCCAAGCATAACATCAAATTGGGAATTAAAACTCGCACAAAAATTAACTAAAGAACCACCCGTTGAATTTAGTTAAGACATTTTGTTGTTGCTTTCTTTCTTTCTTTTTCTTTTTTTTTTTTTTTTTTTTTTGTAAAGCAAACGA